>BMAV01017463.1:0-83233 GCA_019973955.1 Trichonephila inaurata madagascariensis | reverse complement strand
TCCCCGGCATTCTTCAGCCATTGTAAATTCCAGACCAGATGTCTGCGCTTGTCCGAGGCAGAAAAAACAATGACCCCAGGGCCCACCTGCTTTTGCATCCAACATCTGTTTGGGGATGAATAGATAAAGTGACTTCAGAAAAATTTGACAGGGTGGGGTCCCCCAATTTGAAGCACCCACACACCGCATCAAAAAACACCACCTTCAAACTTTTGGGCCCTTTTAGCTTAAAAATTTTGGGCAATGGGAGAGGTCCCCTTTTTTTCGTTTTATTTCCTCCATACTCTCAATCTGCCACCAGCATGATTTTATTGAAAATGAGATTCATTGGACAATTTGACCCTTTTCCAGTCATGTATGCCAACCCTTTTGTACCCCTTTTCGGAATTGGAAACGTCTGCTCTTGTTCAAGGCCGACAATAAGAGTCTTTCGAATGGGTCCTCAGCTACTATTGCCTATATGGTGTAGTGTGCAATGAACAGTTCGTTCAGAGACGTGCGTTCTTGCTTCTTGATTAAGATTTTCCGTAATCTGATGTGCGAATTACTGTTTTGGGGACTGAAAATTCCGCAATTTTTTCAAAAGAACTGGAATCGGGAAACAGGTCTGACGTGGAGACCTTTTTTCAGCAAATCCATTCCTGTAAAATTCATAACTCCCTTTCTCGAAATTTAAGTGAGCTTTTTTGGAAAGGGATTTGATTTTGAGTTTTTCAATCTTTCCCACTTTCATTTTTTTTCCTATTTTTCGCAAGCAAAACAATAATTGATGCTTCATTATTCCTGCATTCTTTTTTAAGGGCTAACTCGCCCTGTAAAAAAGAACTTGGGTTTTGGTTTTTCCCGGAGTGTTAAGGGTATAATAATTTCCCCCAGTGTCTAGTCAATCTAATGCTGTTTTATGCTCCTAACATACATAATATCAGTAATCAATAAATAAAGAGCATACATTCAGCACTTTCAATAGATACCACGAAATGTAATGTATAAGTAGGATTTCATTGTTCCAACATTTCCAGATATAATAGAATTTAAAATATATATTTATAATAATATCTGTTTATGATAATAATTCTTACTGCATTTTATGAAAAAAGAGAAGATATTCTTTGTTCAAATATTTTCCCCTTCTTCAGATCGTATATTTTCAATAAGAGGGGATGTTTTTGAGAGAGTTAATGTATTATTAAGTCTGAATAAAAATATTAATTGGCTAATAATAGTTGTATATTGATGTCAATCCTTTTTCAGGTTTTTGTGTGGATGTGATACATCCACATCCATTCGTGATGTTGGTTTGCAAAAATATAAAAGGTAAGTATCAATAAACTTTTCCATAAAACAGTACTTCGTGTCCCATCTATTGATTATTTAAAAGCGAAATACATTATTCTTGCAATGATAGAGTGAATACTCTACTTGTTTTGCTTTTTCTGAAACATAGTAGCATATTCTAACAAATGATCGCCATATGCTTGAGGAATGGACACTTTTTAAAATTCACTGAAAATGCATAATTTTAAAATTTGTTTTAGCAGGTCTTGATTTATGCAAGCTTTAGGGTTTTCCATAGCATAATTAGTTCTTAAAATGTTTTGGAATGTTGAAAGTATTTTCAAAAAATCATTCTCCTTACTTAAAAGGAAAGATTCGGGATAGTTGGAGAATTTTAATTACAAGTAGCGTAGTTGTGAATTTAATTAAAATCATCACCAATAACCATACAAAATTTCTTACATAATAGATTTTTACTCTTATTCATCGGTTGCAAGTGATTAAAAATTATAATAAATGCTACTTAATAAAAGTATTAAAGCTCTATCAGTGTCCTTACTTTTTTACTTCATTGTGATATTAAAGTTGAATATCTTACACATTTGCTCCCCCTCCCTTTATAATTGAAAAGATTTTTCTCCACGTATTTTAGCCAAAAAAATAATATTTTTTATTTTCGACTATTCTGTTTTTTGTTCATTTCTGAGTCGATATTCAGTCTGAACATTGATTCGCGAAGTATGTGTATATTTGTGAGAGCTAGAGAGTTACCTCTTTCCCTTTAGTATCACGAAAGTGAGTAGTTATGGCAATGGTTGTTCAATGATCTAGATCAGGGTTGTCCAACCCAAATGACATTGCGAGCCATTTCAGAAAAACATTATAATCTCGCGGGCCGTACATAAAATTATGTACCTTTATATCAGATTAGGAAAAAAAAACATTTATTGGAGTGAAAATTTAATACAGAATGAATTATTATTATTGTTTTCATTATTTTTTTATGTATACATAGATAATATAATAATGTTTGTATAATATAATAATGCCATGATCAAATAATATTTGAAATATATTACAGTTGCCACATTTTCCCGAAAATTAAGGTGTTGCTTTAGAATTGATCTTTCGTTACTCATTGTTAAAATTTGATTGTGCTATCATTCGCAAACGATTAAGTATACATTGCCCTTTATTTTAACCATCCTGAACATTTTTTAAACTTTAAAAAGCATCTCTGACTGCCTTTTGCTTCTTTTGGGCACTCCAAACACAAAAGGAGGAGGAGAAATGAAAGTCGGACACACAGAGAATCATGTACCATCCATAGTAAAGGATATGCATAATGCAATTTGAAATTTATTAAAAAAGTAATTTATTATAGAAAAATCAAATTGAACTGTTTGATAAAATATTAATCTATTTTAATCTAAAGGACATTTTTACTATCAAAATGATTTATTTTAAAACAAGAGCAATTTTTTAACAAGCAATTACATTGTAGATTTATATATATATATGTATAAAAGTTTCTCCTCAAATAAATTTCAAAATGAAAAAAACTTTAAAAACCTGATGTTTAAAAATTTTTGTGAAAAGAGTCGGCGGGCCTCAATTTACGTACTGGAGGGCCACATGCGGCCCACAGGCCCCGTGTTGGACACCCCTGATCTAGATCAGCGTGTTGGGTGATGCGCACATTAAAATGCTGTACTTCCAGGAAAGCTCCTTCACCACTGTGAAGTACGTGGAGGAGACTTACGGTGGTATTCACCGCTAACCTGACCCAGCGATGAAACCAGGAGTTGAAGGCTGGGAGTTATAAAACTAACCCCCAGGTTAGAAACTCAATTCACAGCTGTTTTTCGACCTCCAGTTACTTGACCTGGGTTTCTTTAAACCCGGGGTTACTTGGTCGATTCCCATTGGTTTAAGTAAACCCCGTGACTTCGACATATTTGTTTGCGATCGAACAGAAGAGTTGCATATTGTCTCTTTTTCAATGTTTATTTTTCAAAATGAATACTTTCAAAGTTTATTTTAGCAATTTAGAAAAAGGGAAAACTTTGTTATAAAAAAAAAAATTTAAAGCCCAAAACCATCAATGTTATTTAATTTTTTTTTAATTAATACCATTTTGCGAAACCGTAGGTCCATTTTTCAAATACATTATTTCTTTTTTTTAGTATCCTCTTTCGGTTCTATTTTTTAAATAATGTAGAAATGAATTTAAGAAAAATTTAAAGGATTCATCGAAAAAGTTTAAAGAAACCTGAACTCCAAAACTGCTTGAAACTGTAAACACTCTAAAAATCAGCTACTGCGCATGCTCTGAGTTTAAACTAACCCAGCCTACCTGGTTAGAAATTTTAACCTGATCCCGAAGTTGTTATAACTTGCGATGGTGAATAGCGTTTTCGACGAAACTCAGTTCCTTCACTCTAACCGGCAGTCAAGTAGCGGTGAATACGGGCGTTAGAATCATATCTGAGGTTTTTCAGACGGGCAATTGGCCCCATTTCAATTTTGAAGTTAATGATGTTGGGCAAACGGGGCCTGGATGGTTCAAAAATACCTTGAAACTGCTATATCATGAGAAGGGGATGAACAGTCTGATCTTCGCACCTGAATAAGGTACAGCTGTGCTTCTCAACATTTTTATGGCCACAGACTGGTCACCAAATGATAATTTTACCATGGTCTGCTAAGGGAGGGGAAGTTGATTGCTTATATTTTATATGCCATGATGTCATCATTTTATGTGTATTTGTGGTATTAGTGCGGTCTTGAAGGACGTCTTTGGGCTCCAGGTTAACCTCTCCTTCATGGAAAGTTGCATAAATCCGAGAGAAATACACTACAATCAATAAAATATAAATAATTCAATGTTCCTTGTGTGACCCGGTACCATTTGAACCACGGACCTGTAGTGGTCCGGGAATTGGAGACCACTGACGCGCACATGCCTGGAATGTTCATGGCAAAATAATTGCAACTCACATCAGGCCTCTTTAAAAACCCCCTGAATTAAAAATTTTTTTTTGGCCCAAAGGGGAATTTTTTGTTCAAAACCCAATTAAACCTCGTTGCCAATATAGGTTCGTTATGAGAGAGGGCCGTTTCTCGGGGGGATGGTACCTTTATATAAAGGGATGGCGAAAAAGGGCACGGGGTCCCCTTTTAATCCGGACACAAAAAAGGCACGTTAGTGACCCAAGATGGTTTTCGTTTTATTTTTAAAAATTTTAAAAAATTCCCCCAAAAGTTTTTTACGAACAAACGCGAGTGAGGGGGGAAACACCTGTTTTTCCCCTTTTTTCTTTTCAGACACAATTGCTTATGATGAAAAGGCAAAAGCACAGTCAATTTCATTGACACAACTTGTTTTAAAGTTTACCTGTGTTATATTTATCATTTGAAACCCGTTGTTTAACATGGTTTAGTTCATCAAAAAAAAAAAAAAGTGAAAGGGTTAAATTGGGGTTAAAAAAGATTTTAAAAATTTAATGGCCCGAAAACATGAAATTATATTGAAAAAAAGGCTCAAAGCGGCATGTTTTTTATGTTCTGGAATGGGGGTTTCGGGGCTTTCGTCTGTAAAACGGTATTTTGAAACCTATCACAAACCCTCTTGTAAAAAAAAGGAAAACAGCAAAAAAAAATTAATTGCTAAGAAACCGTTTGGCAGATGACTCTAAAATTCCTCATGTATTCTCCAAAAAGTACCATCTTACAATTCAAAGTTATTTGTCATCCAATTTGCAACTTATCTAATGTTACTTTAATTTGAATTACACGAATAACTAAAACATTTATAACTATACGGAGCAAAAAGTATTTTTTCGTAGTAAATAGTGTTTTGTGTTATTTGTATTTAGTTTTACTATTTTCCCAATAATCACAAGTGAAAATTTCTTAATGGCACGTCTATACATCATTAGACACTTCTTTGGGAAAAAATGGCAGTTTGATTCATAAAGGTTCTATATTAAGCTCTCCAGAATATCCATCTTGTTACACCCCTTTTGGACCAGTATGCTTTCATGCGCATAAATCATGAGTATGAGTAATAATCATTATTTTTCTTACTGTCATTTAGTGATATCTGTGTAAGTATTTTCACACGAAATTTTACTTGAATAGGTTCAGTAGATTTTGAGAAATCAACGAAAATGTATTTGTTTCTTTACTCTCGCTCACCGGTGTGTATTTCTTTATCTACCCATTTTGAACGGTAGATAAAAGCAGTTAAATAGAAATATTTGTGTGTGTGATTCTGATTAATATTTAAACTGAGGGCACAATAAATTGGAAGGTTCTCTTATTCGCTTTACAGATAAAATGCCTGAAAAGGATTATTGGGAATATGAACATTGTTAATATGATTCGAGTTTAACCTATTTAAAAATATTCAACTGCATTTTATATAGTGTTTGTTACATTAAATAACATTGTCTTAATTCATCTGTTTTGCCGTTCAACTCCAAAAAATGTAATCCAAATTTGTTTTTCAAATTGTAAAAGATAAGCACCATACCAACTCCATTTTATTCATCAATTTTTCAGCGTCTGAAGAATTATTAAAAGCCTCATATGAAATTGCTACACACAGGTAATTTTGAATTTTTTTTAATTAAAAATTTTTTTGATATGAAAAGTTTTCTTTGCTTAGAAATATTGTATCATTAGTTGTTTTATAAATATGATGTTTTTTTTTCTTTTCTTGTTTTAGCATCATAAACACTACAATGTGTTTAACGCTTTCTCCGAAAGCTGTAGCATGTATTTGCATACATGCAGCATGCAAGATTTTTGATTACAAGGTAATAACAATTTAACAATTTATTACCAAATATATCAGTATTAAAATTTTAATATAATTCATATGGATATATATTAACTTGGTAAAGGATAGGAATAATGTTTCAAAACAGGCACCTGAAAAATGAACACACAGGCATACATCTCTTCACAAATGAGTGTTTCTATTACTCGAAAGAACCAACTAGGATGTTATTAGTTTTGTAAGTTAACTCATAAAAAATTGCAATTGCAGGTCGAATTTATTAAGCAATTTTGTCGCCTCATGTTTGATGACCTAAATAACCCATGTTTCGATTTTAAATCGATTATTTTCTTTGCAAATCTTTGCCTGGAACTTTTTATTTGTATTGAAGATGCTTGCATTTTTTAAGCATTTGTGTGGTGTACAGACTGTTATTGAATAAATATGAACTGGTACTTATCACTCTAAAAATTACTTTTAATATTGGACTTCCACCAGTGGATATTTTCTTAGTTATTGCAGATAGCTACAGGAAAAAGATGAAGAATTTTCAAGACATAACAAATCCAAATATTCTTTAAAAACTCAATAGGGTTTAAAATTTATATCGTTAAAAGTGACTGATATAATCCTCGCTTCACGAAGCTTTTTAGTAAATTTTTATTTAAGTATAAGTTTAAAAAAAATAGAGTACTATGTTTTTCGATTATTGTCAAATATTTGTACTGAAAGGGGAAGACGGATCCATAAGGCTATGGTAATATGCTAAGGATAACATGGTAACCTTTGTGGTCTGAATGACAGCTTGCATTCGATGTGGGATGAACAAATAATGATCTTGAACAAAGTTCATAGGAATTCACACCCCATTCCTCGTGCTGGGCCGTCTCGAGTTCAGATATTGTGCGTTGAGGAGGAATCCGAGTACTGTGTTCTTCAAAAAACCTTACAAACACTCAGTGATGTTCACATAAGGCAACTGGGGACACCACGTTAGATGATCCTCTTCATCATCATGCTCTTGGAACCTTATTTGAACGCAACGAGATGTGTGAACAGGGACGTTTTCATCTAGAAATACAGGACGTTCTTCCGGAAAGAAAGTCTGAAGCATAGAGTGAAAACGATCTGCAAGAATGCTTTGATAATGGTGGCCTGTGATCATCCCTCTTAAGACAACGAGACCCCAATCCTTGGGAAGATATTACGCTCCCCATCCTCTCTATGGTTAACGGTTGGAACGAGGCAGTCAACATGAAATGCTTCTGCCCGTGTTCTCCAGGCAAACATACTTCTGAGGGTCTGGAATAATGTAAATGAGAATTCATCATACCAGATGACTTTTTCCCACTGTAATTGTGTCCAGTTTAAGTGGTATGGAAAAACACTGCAGTCTCTTCATAGCATTCCGCGCCGAAACTAACGGTTTTGGCAAACCTACTCTGCCATGACTGTTAACAACATGCAACTCCTGTTGAATAGTTTTCATGGATTAGGGGTTCTTAAGTATTCATCTTGGACGTTATCTGCAGTGTAGTCTCGTTTTAGGGAGAATATCCTCTGCAACACCCGTCTATCACGGTCCTTGAAATACCCACAAGATTAGCTGTTCTGAACACGGAAGAGAGGACGGACATAATTACAATGTGCTAGGAACAGAAAATTTTCTCCTGCAATTCTCACACAACCAAATGCTTGACTGATACCTTCCCTTTCGCCGCTACTAGGTTTCACACTGTTGCGACATATGTTGGCTGTTTATTGGACGGTCGAAGGATGATTCCTTTTTAAATGGGTGTTCCTATTATTTTGTCCTATACCTGTATACTTCGAAGATATTTATTGACTGAATTAGCGAAATTTATGATAAAAAGGTTTTCAATAATGAAACATTATGAAGAATCTTTCTTTACTTATGTTACATATCCTGTAAGAATGCAATCACTGCTACAATCCTCATAAACATCCTCACTGTCACGGAACCAACTTGAAAAATATGTCTTGAAAATTGCTAACAGGAAGTAATGTTAACGCAGTCGGAAATATGTGGTTCGATATTAATATTATTATCTAGATCCACTCCTATGTATTACCTCCCGTCTGCATATCTCATTTCTTCTTTAAGGAGGTGACAAGTAAAATATTTCAATAACATTTTAGAGAAAAACCCGAGTTATAAGAGGGTGACCTAGTGAGATAAACTGTTGCAATTTTAATATTATTTTCAATAACTGCACTTTTTTTAACACCCTTTTATCAGTTTCACTTGTTTGGAACGGAATCTTTGAACTTAATTTTCACCCACTTTATAAGGTTAATTTTTTTTGCCACTTTCCAAGACCATGGCTACAATAATTTATAATTTTGCCATTTTCTTTTGGATAATGGTTAACTTTTCATTTAAATTTTCCACCCCAAATCGGGAAAAATTCTTGTTTCCCAGATTTGGGCAAATTTAATTTTGGGTTCTTGTTAAGTTACAATTTAGTTCGATTAACTATAAAAGGGTGTTTTTTTTATCTTTTTTAAATTGTAATCATAATTTAAATTTTGTTAATAGAGTATTGAATTAGTTTTATTATTATTCATTATTTTTATTTGACTTAGAATTTTGAATTTTACTTAGATCGAGGCTTGCACGGAGAATCTGAACTGGGTTTCATGTGTAGATTCCTCACTGACCATGGGTTAAAAGTAGTTCTTAAAATTTTCCACATTTTCCCAAATCAGGTAAACCCGTTTTGCTTAGTTTAAAAAATTGAGTAAAAATCTTCTAGAAATACTGTGCTTTAACAGTTATTATACTTATAACAGTTTGAATTTTGAATAATCTTCACATTGAGCACATGTAAATATAAAAAAATTGCACTTTCTGTAAATGTGAAAAAAGTAAATCGCAAATTTTTGTATCAAATATTAAATAAAGGAAAGATTTGTACCTTAGCTTTTGGAACTTGACATATTTCTTTCTGCTTGAAAAATAATTTTTTTTTTTAAAGAAGATTAATATATTATAATCATTTATTTGCTTAGTTCAAGCCCACCTCCACCCAAACTATTACTAACAAACGCTTGCCTAATTCTATTAATAATACCCTGAGAAAAAATTAGATATTATCTAAGAAAGAGTTGATCCCCCTGTAGTTCTGATCACAGCAGGGACGATTTTCCGCCTAGGCACACTAGGCACATGCCTAGGGCGCAAGAAAATTAAGGGATCTAAAGAATTTCAGGGTGGAAAGGAGAAGAAATTAAAATTAAGGGAACTCAAACCATCTGTCATGGGGGATGCATTCCTGCGCTTAAGAGGGAAAGTTAAATGGTTCTATGGGAAAAAACGGATTTAAATTTCAATGCACTTGAAACAATATTACAATGGAAATTGATAACATTGATGTCATTAATCATTTTGCAATGATCCAAGCTTGAAGAAAACCTTTGTTATACAAGTAGAATGACAGTGACACAACAAAGAGTAAGGATTTCTAAAAGTAACAGATAGTAAAGCGATAAGCTATGAAAAAGATAATTATCAAGTTGAAAATTGTTCATACAATAACGTTTACTGTGTACTCTAAATGCAAAAAATGATTAAATTAATTTATTGTACTAATTTACAAAAGGATGGGCGGATGGTCTTTGATGTCATAAGGTTAGAAAAAACAAGAGTGGCAAGACTATTATTATTTTCTTACGGCTGCCTGTTGCCAGTCCCAGTGTACGGGGGCCGTAGGTGGAGGATACTGGAAAGATTTTCCAAAGAGGAAAAACAAAGAAAGAGAAAAAGAGTGAAAGTGTAGAGGGAATATCCCTCCCGAACCAAAACTGGCTAGGTAAAAACTGGTGGAGGAAGCAATCTGGAAATAGTGGGAGGGGAGCGTAACAAAATTTGAAGTGCCTAGGGTGCCGGGGAGGTTAAAAATGGCACTGGATAACAGCCGATATGCTTTATTGGAATGGACTCGACATGTTGCTGAGGAATATAGGTGCATTGTGAAAAAATGGCAACTCTTCTAAAAAAAGTTAAGTTGAATCAGATTGGATGATTGAGTCTTATTAGTGAACTTTGAAATGATTTTCGACTTCGTTCCACAGATGTTCAATAGCTTTAAGGTAAGGAAACTAGCCCCTATAGAAAAATTTCAGATGACCCATGTCCGTAAACGCCCTTAAAGATATGGGTGGTGTTATAGTTTGGAGAAATAACCTCTAAATTTTACATCGGAAAGAGGACAACGTCTACAAACATCAGATTTCCTTGGTCAGCCATGCTCCTGATCTAATTAAAAATGCAAGATTAATTAATGAAAAATCTTAAAGCCATACTCCAACAAGAGTGACGTGCAACAACTGAAACTGCAAGATCGTTCTGTTTTACGTTTCTACTACATAATTCATTAAAATGTTTACATCATTCAATCCGATATTCTTCTCTTGTGCTAATATTTATTTTGATTCCACAATTTTCTTAGGAATTGTTATCTTTGTTTTATATTATAGTTTTGGCTATTTGCTAGAATAACATCGGGGAATAATATCAAACCACTGTCTTAGGAGAGAGAGAATTCATAATTTTAAAAGATTCTAATAAGGACAAGTTTTTTTATGTAGAATTGTTAATTTTAAACATGTTTGATTTATATATATATATATAATTTCCAAACTTTTCTGATTCCAAAATAATTCTTTTTTTGTGTATGGAAACTCATTTAGAACCATTTTTTAATGCACAGGTTCAGCCATGAAACTGATTAGAGAACTTGGCAAAGTATTTGGTTCTGTCAAGCTACAATCTGAGAAGGTGAGTTTAGATTTTACAAAGATTAAACAAAAAATAAAGTTACCAGATTTCATACTACACATTTCATTTGCAATTTTATTTTGTTACCGTAAAATCCGGCGTATAGCTCTCACCAGCGTATAACGTGCACCTATACTTTCAAGCCTCATTTTTTAACTTTTAGGTATACTCGCCGTATAACGAGCACCTCGTTTTTAATGAAGGAACCTGGCCCCAAGACGTGTGCAATTTTTTTTTATTTTTTTATGTTGTTCGAGGTATTTCCCCGGGGGTTTTACATATAGAAAAAATGGCACCCTTTTTAGAACTACAGCCCTTTAAGTTCTTACGGAATGTTTTTTTCTTTCAAATAAACAGTGTTTCGTTAATGTAGGGGTCTAATTTTTTATCCCCCTCTCTTTTTTTTTATTTTTTTAAAAAGCTCTCATTTTTATACTCGGCGTTTAACGCGCACCCTTAAATTTCGATCTTATTTTTTGTGTTTAAAAGTGCGCGTTATACGCCGGATTTTACAATAATTTATATTGATACCTTTTTTACGATGTAGTTAGAGTTATTCAATTTTCTGCTATTGTAAATTTATGCAAAAGAATTTTATTTTTGTCTTAATACTTCTTGCAAGTATTTTAGGTAAGTAATGGACTGAATTCAGGAATGTCACATGAGAAATATAATCACGTGTTCTCCATTAAATTAAAAACTGAAATTAAACTCGCACTTGTTTTATTTGTAGGAGTAAGATAAAATTTCAAATTTGATAATTATATGTTTAAAAATTAAATTTTCTTTGTTTTCTTCTATTTTTTTTCCTCAACAAAATTACTTCATTAAAAAAAAGTATTATCGCTTTAATACCTTTGTTTTATTTCGGTTTTTAAGTTTCATAAGAAAATTCCTCAAAAGGGGAAAAAAAAAAAAATGCTTCTGAAAAGTATTTTGATCATCGAGAAATTTCATATGCAAGTGCTTTAATTTTCAAGGTCACTTAATGTTAACTTTGGACGTAACACGTGTTTCTCTACTATGCTACTCTAGCCTTCCTTGAAACAATAATTCTGGATGGTTTTTCTTCTCTCTGTTACGTTGCAGTTCCCTTAATATAGAACCAATGACACCATTGTGATGTTGTAGAAGACGTTATAACCTAATGGACAACTTCTAACGTGGCCAAAGATCCTGGATGCATGATGCTGCCAGGGCCGTTTTTAACTTCCCTGGCGTCCAATAGGCACTTCAAACTCTATTAAGCTGCCTCCCCAACACTATTTCCAGAGCTCCCCTCTTTTAGTTCTTACCTTGTCAGTTTGGGTTTGGAAAGGATTTTCCCTTAACTCTCTTATTCTTTTCCCTTTCTTTGTTTTTGCTCTTTGGAAAACCTTTCCCTTATCCACCACTTATGGACCCACCGTGTCCTGAACTGGCAACCGTTAGCTGTAAGGTAAGGATAGTGGCATGGTTTGGCCACTCTTGTTCTTTCCTATCTAATGGCATCCCAGATCACTCATCCACTCTTGAAAATTAGTGGAAATTAATGAAATCGTTTGCAATCACAGTATACATTATTGTATGAACTGTTTTTAACTCCTCAACTATCATCTTTTTCTTCGCTTATTGCTTTACTACCTTTTACTTTTACATATCCTTATTTTTTTGTTGAGTCACTGTCATTGTAATTGTACAACAAAGGTCTTCTTAAAGCTTTGACTATGGCAAAATCATTAATAAGATCATTGCAATCAATTTCCATGGTAATGTCATTATGAGTGCATAGCAATATCAAACTGCAAAGCTTTTCATTTTCCATAGCAGATCTTCTTTCAATTTCTACTCTCTTAAGGACAGAAATATTTCTTTGATGACTTGCTAGGTGGTGATATGTTTGCTGTAATTTAAATTTGTTACCTATTTGCGCCCCCAAGTCTTTGGCTCCCTCGGCACGTGCCTAAGCGGAAAATTGTCTCTGGATGCTGACCAGAACTGTCTCAATGCATGGTTACTGCTAAAACTTATCAGTGAAATTAATTTCCTGGAAGTACAAAACACCAGAATAGAAGGGAAGATAATAAGCTCACTGTTCCCTTCCACGAACTACCCCATTGGTAATGTTGTGCCTCCCATAGTACCTTCCACCACATTTGAACGGCTCACTATCTGCCTTTAATCCCACAACATTTGAAGCATATACAGTCTAGAGTACGGGTTTTTAAATTTTTGGTTTGGTGCCCCCACTATGTACAAAAATTTTGTAAGATCCCGTAAGTATAGTGCAAAATTTACATATACTTTTGTATATTTCTATATGCGTTTCATTTGTTAGTGTATTATTGTTTGCAGTAATAAAAATCCTCACACATAATAAGTTTTTAGTTTGGATACAACAATATAGAAATTTTAATTAAGTAACGTAATATATACATAAGCTATAAACTGTTTATTAAGTGTAGAGTCATTTTGACTTAACTTCTAAAATCATCACCTTTTATTAACGGCATATGCAAGATTTAACTATCAATGGGAAGGATGTGCTTGATTATTTTGATTTATATTATTTAAGTCTTGGAATAAAAGTCGACACCAAAAGACGAAGCTCTTCCTCAATGTTCTTCAGATTTGACGATACTTTGATTTTATGATTGTTAATGATGAAAATGTCGTCCCACATAAATAAGTTGTAGAAAAAGATAAAAGATACTGTATTAGAATTTCGGAAATTGTTGGGAATTCTTTTGCAACTCCTAGCCAAAATTAATCTGAGCTCTTCGTATTTAAATCAATTGATAACTCCTGAATCTGTTCATAACTCAAAAAGTTCTGAGTGTCTATAATAGAGTCTATACTAATGGATCAGAATGGAAGTGCAGGCACTGGGATTTTTTCAGCAGTATTTGCAATTTATCTGGAAATTTTCCACGATGCCTTGTGGGTCACCTATATAAACTATCGGTCTTTTTCTCTCCAAACTGTGCTTTGTGCAGGGAGAATTTTCTAATGAGAATGCTGAGTACCTGGAGATTTGCCCTACTGACTCTGGTAACATCTACAATAGATACTGGAGAGCCAGAGAACAGTTACAAGCTCTGCAATATGAGAGACTTTCTGATGTTGTTTATGCTTCTTTTGTTATTCTTTGTTTTTTCTGTCCTAATTTGATGTTACATTTTGTATGTTTGCGCGAAGTGCTTTCATTCCAATGAATGTTGTATTCACCAAGTGGAGCTCCTGGAAATAAAAAAAAAGGAGAGGAGTGTGTGGGGGAGGGTGGTTGCTCGATGACGATGGATGAATAAACTTAGGTAACTAGTACTCAATCACACAACCAATACGATGGCTTTTCTCGAATAAGAATCTAAATAAAAATTAAATTATTATTATTATTGGCAATCAAGTTATTTTATGCAAAAATATTCATCAAAATCTTAAAATTTTTGGAGATCTCAGCTGCAAATAATGCGACCCCTTTGAAGTTCAGCAATAAACCCAGCGCAGTCTTCCAACCAATGACCAGCGAATCTGTGCGATTAGAGGTCTTTTCCAGCTGTACTAATGAGCCATATTTTACACTCACTTACATGATGATGTGGAGTGTTCTCTTTCGAGGGCAAATTGCACCCCGGGTTTTCCCACATCATCCTTTTTTGTGTATTCCAAAACCCAGGGGCTTTATTTTTTTCTTAGTACTTCCTCTTGGGGACATTTTTTCCCCCCCAAATTAATGCCGGGGGTAATAAAGATTCGCATATTTTCTGTATTGTTGATACTGTGGCGGTGCATTTTCTATATGAAACTAGGCCCCAAAATCACGCGAAGACGATCGTTTTGGCGTGATCAGTTAAGTACTTGCGTTCGGAACGGAAAGTACCCAGAACGAACCTTCTTTCCTACATTGGTGACCCTGGCCGTGCAAAAGAATTGCACTCTTCACGCGTCACAGTCGTGGCGCCATCTATCCACCGCAAAAGTAACTAAGCCGTCAAACACAAATGGCGCAATTCTCAAGCCGTCAAGCACGAATGACGCAATCCACAAAGTAACTCAACCCACCAAGTGACACAACTGCTTACATGCTCACCACTAATATGGTATTGTTCGTTCGCCTATTCACCGAATCACTTGCATGGGGGTATGTGGCGGTTTGGAAATCTATATAAGCAGTACCAAACATCAAGGAAAGACGATCGTTTTTTGGGGTGGTCGATAAAAAATACTTTTTGTATGGAACAAAGGGACTCAGATCGAATCTTCCTTCCTACAATACTCTTCCTTATTCTTTAAGGTCATTGGATATTTTTTTCAATCGTACATGCTTGGGATAGGGTTGGCTTCTTTTTTTGGGGTCCCAAAATTTTTCAGATCTTAGCAATAATCCCGAAAAAAGGCTGTAAATTTGGAAATCAGTATTATTTGATAAAATACAAGAATGTGTGGTGCCACTTGATGGTTTTTCTGTTTTATTGTTTAAACACCTTTTTTAAGCCCGTGGGCCCCACCTTTTCTGTTATAAGCTTACACCAACATTTTAACGGCACTACTCAGTAAACCCGGCTCTTAGAGTATTCTTGATTTTTCTTTTTTTAAAGATGAATTTTAAGGTTTTATTAATAAAATTGTGTTGTGTTCTTTTAAACTTTGGTTTTTTTCCCCCATTGAACACGTTGGAGCCACTTCGCTATAATTTTACACCATTATAACTGGTGACCCGGACTTAATTTGTCCGCGATTTTTGCCAAAAAACCACCAGGGGGGTTTTACCAACCCATTGATTTTTTCCATTCAAAGGGAAAAAATATTGATTGGGGCTACGACTTTAACTTTTTTTTCTTTTCCCAAAACCTGAGTTAAATCTGTTCATGTTGAATTTCAATAAATATAATCCTTTTTGTGATCTTTTTAAATTTTTTTTTTTTCAATTGCTTATGTTGCAAAAAAAGTTTACCTTTCAGATGAAAAAATCTGTACTTTAAAAAGGGGTGAAAAGGGGGAAATGCAGTTTCATTTTTTTTACTATTTTTCATATTTTTCGTTTCAGGTTTTTTTTTTTTTTTTTTTGCTTTCAGTTCAAAAAAATCATGCATAACTCTTAACACCTGTTTTTAATAAAAAAAAAAGATTACCCCTTTAATAAATTAAAATATGTATTAACATGTTTTTTGTTCAATTTGAATAATTAACAGCGATTTTAATTTTTTACAGATTAGAATAGTGAAAATTCTTTCAAGCTATTTAATTAAAAACTTTTTTATAGGACGTAGCTGATAGCCGATGCCAACCTGGTCCATCTACTGAAAAAATCTTGGTTCGGATTCCAAGACGGCTTATTACTGTCAACTCCGTAGCCCATTGAGAGCCCATTGTCAATGGGGTCTGAGATTTATTGCTGGGTGAGAAATCCTGTGTATATTGCAACCTAAAATTTAACAGCTGTTCTTTCTTAAATTTAGCATTTAACATCAACTCTGTTGATAATATCGTTCGTTCGCCTATTCGCCGAATCACTTGCATGGGGGTATGTGGCGGTGGAATATCTATATAAACTAGTACCAAACATCAAGCGAAGACGATCGTTTTGGCGTGGTCGATAAAGTACTTTCGTATGACACGGAAGGTACTCAGATCGAATCTTCCTTCCTACAATACTCTTCCTTATTCTTTAAGGTCATTGGATATTTTGTCAATCGTACATGCTTGGGATAGGGTAGGCTTCCTTTTTAGGGATCCCAAAATTTTTCAGATCTGTAGCAATAATCCAGAAATGGCTGTAAATTTGGAATTTTTATCAGTAGTTATCTTGACATATACAAGAATGTGTGGTGCCGCTTGATGGTTGTCTGTTTTATTGTTTAAACACCTTTTTTTAAGCCTGTGGCAACACCACCTTTTTCTGTTATAAAAGCTTACACCAACATTTTAACGGCACTGCTCAGCACCAGGCTCTTAGAGTATTCTTGATTTTTTTCTTTTATAAAGATGAATTTTTAAGGTTTTATTAATAAAATTGTGTTGTGTTCTATAAACTTGTGGTTTTCTCCACTGAACACGTTGTAGCCACTTCGCTATAATTTTTACACCATTATAACTGGTGACCCGGACTTAATTTGTCCGCGATTTTGCATAACCACCAGGGGGTGTTTTACCAACTATTGATTTTACCATTCAAGGAACAAATATTGATTGGGGCTACGACTTTAACTTTTTATTCTTTCAATACCTGAGTATGAAATCTGTCCATGTTTAATTTCAATAAATATAATCACTTTTTCGTGATCTTTAAATTTTTTCTTTCCATTGCTTGTGTTGCAAAAGAGTTTACCGTACAGATGAGATATCTGTACTTTAAAGGTGTGAAAAGGAAAGTGCAGTTTCATTTTTTGTACTATTTTTCATATTTTTCGTTTCAGGTTTTTTTTTTCGCTTTCAGTTCAAAAACATCATGCATAACTCTTAACACTTGTTTTTAATAAAAAAAAAAATGATTACCCACTTGAATAAATTAATATATGTATTAACATGTTTTAGTTCAATTTGAATAATTAACAGCGATTTTAATTTTTTACAGATTAGAATAGTGAAAATTCTTTCAAGCTATTTAATTAAAAACTTTTTTTTAGGACGTAGCTGATAGCCGATGCCAACCTGGTCCATCTACTGAAAAAATCTTGGTTCGGATTCCAAGACGGCTTATTACTGTCAACTTCGTAGCCCATTGAGAGCCCATTGTCAATGGGGTCTGAGATTTATTGCTGGGTGAGAAATCCTGTGTATGTTGAAACCCCTTTTAAAAACTGTTCTTAAATTTAGCATTTAACATCAACTCTTTTGAAAAATTTTTTCCCTTTTTCCCCTTTTAAATGGGGGCCAAATTTTTGGGATCGTAGCTGGATGCCCGGGGTTCGAGCCTAGTACATCTGAAAACCCGTCGTATAGGGGTGCGATGTACATTAAATATGTCAAGAGTTCAAGCGGATTGCGCAGAACTTTTACTTCCCACCACGTGGGTACTTCCCCCACGTGTTCCTGTAAGTTATATATTTATTCTAGAACTGCATAAATGTACCTGTGTACAGTAAATAAACTGTATTTAGCCCTGAAGAAAAACAAATTTCATCTAAGGCCCTTATCCATTCTTTCCCAGCGTGTTAAAACTGGTGCCCAACTTGGGGCCCTAACCCTTTAAACCCCCGAAACGAAAACCGCCCCCGGAGGGGAAACGCCGTCGGAAGATGAAAATTTAAACGGGCTCTCCCAAACCATCCCCCGTCCCGGAAGAAATTTTTTTGGTATTGCGCCGCGATCCTTCAAAAACCAAGAGTTAAACCCCGGGAATACTTTTTCATTTTGAAATCCCCCGTCTACGGTCCTCCCAAAAAGGGGGGGAAAAATTAAAAAGAGAAAAAATAAATTTAACCCCTGACTTTTGTCCAAAAGGAAAAAAAAAAAATCTATTTCCTGTTAAAATTTTTTCAAAATTCGTGGTAGCAACCTGCACAGTATTAATATTGGTGTTTTTTTAAAAAAAAAGAAAAAACAAGTGAAAACAAATCCTGTTACAGTGGGTGGGTTTTTTTTAAAAAAAATGAAAACAACCCCAAACAGTGTTATTGATCATTATACATTGATATTGATTACAACAATCATTTTGTTGATATATTATTGAAGCTTTTATTTTTTTTAAAGGCTTTTCCAAAATTTTGTGTGTGTGTGTGTGCATGATCTTATTTTATTTTTTTTTTCTTGATTTTTGGTATTCTTATCAAAGGAGAGTTTAAATTCTAATTTTTTTTTTTATATTAATTTATTTTTTGAGATAACTTTTTCCTGTTAAATATTTTGAATTGCCCATTGAAAATTATTTTTTTGTTGATATTTTACTGTTTTTATATTAAAATTTAGGTAGCATTCATTAGATGCCTGATTATTTTAGTTTTGTTTAGTTTTTTTCATTGCATTGAATTTTTGATTATTAAAAACCTTTTCCCTAATTTTTCTTTATATTGATAATTATTATTTTGTTTTGATATTTTATTTTGTTTTCCCCATATTGAATTTGGGTAGCATTCATTACATGCCTGATTATTTTAGTTTTGTTTAGTTTTTTTCTTTTGATTGAATTTTGTACCCGTTACAATTTTGATGTTTCCCTAAGCTTTTTATATTATTTTATTATTTAAATCAATGTTCCTTGTTGGTATTTTGAATATGTTATTGATTTATTTACCCTTTTTTAATTGTTTTTGAAGTGCAAAATATATTATGGATTTAAAGGCTAGCTATTTTTTTAAAGTGTTTTTCCCCATATCTGAAGAGTTTTTGGTGGACAATCGGCCCTGACCTTAGTTATTTATTTTATTTATTTGCAATTTTTTAAATTTTTTTCAATCGGGGTCTTTTTTCGGGGAAAAAGGGGAAAAAAAAAGCTGATCTCATTGCTTTTATTATTTAAAGGTGAATTTGGTCTGATGGGAAGAGCTAAAAATAATTGAATTGGGGGGCAAAAAATTTTATAAAAATGATGCTTAAAAGGAAGACCCTGAATTTGTAAAAATGTATTTTTTGAGGGAATAGTATTAAATAGGATAGACAGGAAAACAAAAAAAAGAAAACACTGCGGAATTCGAGCTGCAGAAAATACGACTGCAAAATGAGCCCTCGAGTTGTGGCCCACAAACCCTACTCCAAGAAAAAAATCAATTTAAAAAAGCTGTTACCAACATTCAATCCTAAAGGGATAACATGAACTTGTTCCTCACCTTATTCGAACGTCAAATGAAGCTTTTGGATTTTTGATGAAGATCTGTGGGTACCTTCCCCATTGGTGCCCTACCTAGTGATGTAACCTCCCCCCATTCCCCGTAAGCCTGAAAAAATGGGGATTACCCCCAAATTCGGGGAAAATGCTTCTCCCAACGATTCGAAACCCCAAGAAAAAATTCTGGGAGGTGTTTTTTAAAGTCCCAAAAAACCCAAATGGGATTTGGGAAAGGGTTTTTTATTTTGAAATCTGAGATTTTTTTTGAAAGTTGGTCAATGAGCTTAAAATTGATTCATTTAGGCTTGAAGAATTTGAATTGCCGATCAAATAAAAAGAAATGCTCTCCAAAAGTGTAAGGGAAATTTTCCTGGATATCTGGGAAGAACTTACCCCCCCCAGAAATGTTTAGCAGATAAGCTGGAAGCTTTTGGCAATATCCGGCGTTCCCACCCAGTGGTCCTAGAAAAAAAGTGAAGGCAAAATAAAAAAATTTAAAAGATGGAAGACAGGTATCAAAATAGGAAACCTGGGCCGCCTTCCCAAAAGAATATTCCCCTCCAAAAACCAAAAAGAGAGATCCCCTCCCCAGATGCTAAAGGTTTTGGGGAAAAAAAGGGGGGATAAAAATCTAGGTGCCCTACCTGCAACCCCAGCTCCTCACAAAAAAAACAGACGTAGCAACCAATAACATCAATGTTTCAAAACCCAGACCAAAAAGCCCTCGGGTTGACTCTAGTCGACATAACTTTTTGTGGAATAAAGGGACGTGTTTGTGTAGACACAGGATCTTCCATTCAATTCTTGGGGGAAAAGGGTGTCCAGGTAAATTTTGGGAAAAAAGGGCCCCCTTCCCGGAAACCACTTTGCTATGAGGCGGCAGATGGTCAACAGACCACAGGTGGGGGCCCCCCACCACCCAAGGATGGTAGAGATTGAGGGGGGGATCGGTTTTTGACCAAATTCATAATTCTTCCCCAAAAGGGAAAAGGGGAAAAAGGGAAATCTTCTAGGAACGAAATTTTCCCTTTGTTCTGCTGGTTTTGGTTTTTAGATGTGAAAAAATACTTGTTGGTACTTCCCGGGAAAAATCCCCCCCCACAAGTATCCATTTGGTGAAGAATTGGGCACCCCGTCCATGTGGAGAAGATGTCCAGCAAACTTGCCCAAATTAAAAAAGGGGAAAGTTTGAAACCCCTCCCAAAAAGGGAGGAAACCCAACCTCCTGTTAGAATCCTTAAAAAGTCTTCGAACCAAAGGGGGGAAGGCCAAAAACCATCATGGAGCACCCCCCCCTTTCCCTTTTTTAATTGACAGAGTAAAACCCCTTATTCCCTTTTTCGTAAACTTTGGGCGTCCACCAAAAGGGCCCAAGACTCCCCGGGTTCCCTTCCCCTCGGAACCAGGGGAGGAGTAACAAATGGTTTTTTTTTATCATTTTTTTTATTGTAATGATTACTAGATGGCGCTACCAGAACAGAGATTGGAGGTTTTCCTGGTGGGGGAAAAAAATGGGGGTTGAAAAGATTAAGACGGAGGCTTTTTTGGTTTTACGGATGCCCTACTCTACTTCCCCCATGTGTTCCTGTAATGTTATATATTTATTCTCGAATTGCATAAATGTACCTGTGTACAGTAAATAAAAATGTATTTAGCCCCTGAGGTGAATAAATTTCCCTCTAATGATCCCATCCATTTCATTTACAGCGTGTTAAAATTTCTTAATAATTTAGTTCACATTCAATTTTGTATTTTTTTTTTAAAGTTATTGTAACCTGAGATTTTTTATGAATAATTCATAAAAGTTATTCCAATGTATTAATTAGATTTATTTGTGTAATGTAATTTAGTCAAATTAAAAATTTCATGTACAAAAGAAAATTTTTTATTTCAAACAAATTTTAGCACTATATATACACATATATAATTAACGTCCACAATATTAGCACAATTTAAAAAGAATATTAATTAAAAAAAATTTTACAGATGCAAAAAATAATACATTGAATACCCCACTAAACAAGTATTCTTTTTTAAAAAAATAAAAATTTTAAATACATTTAGCCTAATAAAAAACATCAGCTAGTATCCCCAAACCCAAAAAAATTTTATAAAACACAAATAAAAATAAATTAAAAGAGTGCCCTCTGAAAAAATGTCAGGAATGTATATAATCCATATTTTTTTTGTTGTTGTTGTTTGGTTGGAAATTTCCAACAAAGTAGCGTAACAATTAATATTTTCACATATATTCTTACATTAAATTAATATCTAAAGTACGAAAAAATTACACATTCAGATATTCATATATAATTACTAACCTTTCAATTTTCTGTATTTGGTATCAAGTTGAACAAGATAGCATTAGTTTTCGGCTTCTTCACTAGTTTTCCAAACATACCTTTCATAAATTGTGCCATTCATCTCGTAAATAGTGTAATTAATACACACATTTTCTCATTTGGAAGTTCTAATCCAGGTATTTACATACATTTGAGTAGTATTACTTATTTTTTATTATACATATACATATCAAATGCATTACCTTGCAGTATTTTACACTCCTTTCATTTAAATATTATCCATATACCTGAAAATGTAAGGCAGGTTTCTCATCTTCCAAGGTGTAAATATGAAATGGTGGAAAAGCAGGAAAAAAAGCACACATGTACACAAAAAGTGAACTATTATCAATTGCAGAAAATAAAGGTATAGATAATTTTTTATCCAAACTTAACTATAACTAGAATAAGATTTTGGTATAACAGAAATTCACTTTGGAAATCAAATGTTTTGCTCATTTAACATCATTAGGCTTGATGAAAAATTCATGGTTCTATAAAAAATATACTATTTATTAAGTTACAGATACGATTAAGACCGTCTTAATCTGTAAAATTACTGTTTTAATCAGTAACGCATGAGAGAATTAATGACCCTTTATAAAGATAGATAAATGCAAGATCAACATAAAATAAATTACTACAGAAGATTACTCCTGAAAAGAGAAAAATATATTAAGTTCACTGATTCTATTTTTATTACTCTAAGAATCGGAAATTATAAGTGATTGTCACCAACAAAATATTATAAATGATAATGCAAAAGTAATTTTTTTTACATCTGAAATGTTAGACTTCTCTTTAATAAGTTATTTTAAATTTTTTCTTTAAAATCGCAATACAAGTCAAATATTATTAAAAGAAGTAAAAAAATAACTTAAAAACAATCAATGGTTGATGGAAACATTTTGTGTATAAATAAGGTTTGAAGAGAGCTTTTGGTAACTGTAATTTTATTTAAAATAATTTTTTACATGCATTCTTTTGACTCAGTTCTTGCTTTCATGGGATTTAGAAGTAAGTGTAAACCACAACATTAATTAAACTTTTTGAGAGATAACACTCTACTCCTAATGTCATTAAAGAGCTACGTTTACATTTTGTGGTAAGGCTCATATAATTTGACATATTTACGTAATTCAGAAAAATGCTAAATTCAGACTTATTTAATAACGATCAAGTAGTTTGAGACCAAAAAAGAAAGAATAACTGTAGAAATTTGATTTAAAGTTCCTTTTTTGGCAGACCATATGTAAAATATTTGAATTATAAGTGTATCTAAGTTTTAAAAAAAAAATCTTTTCTTTCTAGAAATAAAGAGCAATACATTAAAATACAGAATGTGTATTTAAATTAGTTTTCATAAACTGAAATTTTATTATGAATAATTTAGTTTAAGACTTCTTTTTTAGTCATACCATTCGAAATTTCAAATGAATTTAAGCTTCTCTGCCACGTCAAGGAACCAGCCACAGAGAAGTGAATACAGTTGAACCTCTACAAATAGGTATCTTAGGGAACAAAATCAACTTCTGAAAAAATATAAGTTTTATTTGTAAATCACTCTTGTAATATTAAAAATTAAACATGACTAAACCTTATTATGACAACTATTTTTTGGGGGTAAGAGTGATTGCAAATAAGATAAGAGTTTATTCAGTTAAGAAAACTTTATTTTAAGTTGTTCCAATATTATTACTATTGAGACTTCTATTACAAATACATTGTTAATCTAGAGTTTTCAGTGGATCTAAAACCTATAGTAAAAAAGAAAATATCTATTGCACATTATATACTTGCCAGGAGAATTTAAATTTATAGACTTAAAAAATTTTTTAAATGCCTTCTTGTGTGAATCAGGAGCTCAATATTGGAATTACCTAAAACTGTCAACAATAATAATGAACATACATGTATTGCACATACGCATAAATCATTAAGAATTATTAAACTATGATCTAAAAACACCAACAATAAAAAATTACATATATTGCACATGTATACCTGAAAATTATAAAATTATTTTAAATAAATATTATAGATTAACTACTCTTTTAGTTTCCAGTCATTTTATCCAAAATTAATAGTTAAAATCGAAAATTCATTTTTATACTGATTTTGCTGTCAAAACCAGACTCGTTGATACACTGATATTCTTCTTTTGTGAGTTTTCTCAATGTAGATGAAGTTTTCTGAGAAGTCTTCTTTTTTGTTGAAACATATCTCTGTGTCTTTATCTTTTTATTTGGCGGCTCTGTATTCAAAGTTCTTGATACAATTTCTTGATTAGCTTCTGGGAATAAATGCGATGAATCGATAGTATTTCTTAACAAAGTTAAAATGTTATCGTATGGTTCTGGGGATGCTTTATTTATTAGTTGCATGCATTCTTTCTGGAATTCTTCCTTGGAAATTTCTTTCTGTCCCAAATCTATCCCATGTCCTACATGGGTTTTTGTGAATTCTACAGTCACTTTGCTTTCAATATCTTCATATACTTTTATCTTTGATGGGCAATTTCTATTAATCTTGTTGTGCTACCAGTTATTTTCATATTTCTCTTCTTATTACCCCTTGCATTATGATAATCATTGCGATGACAGTAAAAGAAGGTTATTTTTCCACCCGTTTTCTCTGATTTACTTCCAGTATTTTTCACATACAAGGAGTTAGTTTGCTTCTCAATGCTTTCTTTCCATAACTTGAAATCTTCAAATGTACGAGTATCCTTTTCTATTGCAATATATATGTACCAAATCAACTCGATCCTCCAAAGCTTTTTTAGAAACGAGTTCTGCACTGCAAATATTACATGTTACCTGTTTAATCGTACTTATACCTTATTATGATCAGTTTCGCGTGTTGATATAAGTTCAAAACTGTAGTGAAGGTCTCATCACATTCAACACATCTAAAACTATCCATAGTTAAATTTTACAAACAATATATATTAAAAAAGAATAATTGTGTTAATAAAAACACACACACACAAATTTATGTTATAAAAATAAGTTTTTATCCTTGATACCCACAAAGAGTTCTTTCAACTAACCTTTATTAAAGGAAAAAAAAAGATAAAACAAAATTATTATTACTATGGATTATATTTTCTTGATTATAGATTACTGCATGTGTTTGACAATAAAAATCTGTTAGTTCCTATTAAAATAAATATATTTTAAATAGCATTTTCCATTAGCAAAAGAAAAATCAATCTGAATTCATCCATAACTCCAAACAAAACACGTGGTTTTTACTTTTAAAAATATGATTCATTAATCCTCAGAAAGCAAAAAGGAATAAATTTTTAAAACAATTTCGATGTAAAATAATAAAAGTTAAATAATGAAAAACAAATTACTTACCTCTAACCGAAGAAAATTTGCTTTTCAAATAACAAAAAACGGACATACTACTAACCTGAAATACAAAATTATTATTACTATGGATTATACCTCCTTGATAATAGATTACAACATGTCTGACAGTAAATTTAATGAATACTTATTGAATTAAATACATTTAAATTGCAAAAGAAAATAAATCAATCTGCATTCATCCGGTAAAATCCACTTCTGTCGAATTCATCCATAACCCCAAAGAACGTGGGTTTTTTTTACTGAATGTTTATTCATATTTTGTAAAAAACAATACAGAGATTTAGTTTTTAAAACAAAGTTGATAGTTTAATAATAATCGTTAAATGATGAAATTAAATTACTTACCACTAGACACAAACAAAAAAGTCGCTTTCCAAAAAACAGTATAATACGGACACACGCTACTCAACCGGAAAACAATTTTCAAAATTGTTCCCTTTTGGTACTCAAGGAAATATTCCCTTTCCCTCCGATGTCAGCGCCAGCGGATAATTTTGGTTATTTTTAACATTAGGATAATCCTATTCCTATGGACCGTACTTAATATCTCATTCCAAAGAATGGAACTTAACTTAGAGAAAAAAGCGAGATTAAAAATCGTTTCATTTAATCGGACATCAATTACTTGTTTGTTAATGATTTCATCCATGTTAATCTTGTAGATGGGCTTTTCTCGTTGACCACACTTTGTTCAGTTCGACGTTATCCAATTGTCGTGGAGTGGTAGTTAGTGGAGCGGTTTGTTCTCGTCGTGCTGTAGATATGATGTATTGCATAAAATTTTTTTTGACATACGGTGCCATTTTTAAATTTTTACTCGTCCTTGGTCTGCGTGGCGGCAGGGTTTATTCTGGTTGCTCAGTGAGATATCATACATTTTTTTCTGGATTCGAGTGCCTCTGTGCTCATGGTTATAATTTGCGGATATGGATAAGTGGTAGGGTACAGAGAATTTGAATTAATGATAACGCTATTGGAAATTTACATAGAATTATTGGTGTTGTGGAAAATTAAGGGAATTTTAAGGGCTCTCCCGTTCGAAGGATCCATTTTGACAAATGAATTAACGGGGCACACATGATCTCAGAAGAGGTCTTAATCCCCTATCATAAAATTTGGTGTTGAGCATTAGAGGATGATTTGCCATGGTTGGGGGAGGGTAATTTGGATAATAAAAGAGAAAATTTAAATAAGAGCAATTTGATAAAATTATAAAAATCTTAATAAATGAAGAAAGCAAAAATTAAAAAGTACTAAATGATTGTGACCAATCATAAAGAATTTAGGAAAAAATAATAAAGCTATTGCTGGAGCATATGTTGTTTGTGCTGTTGCGTGAGTGAGAAAGTGTCGACCGACGCTGCCACTTATATGGTGGCTAGCGAGCAGTCGTTTAAGCATTAAAGCAAGCAAGAACTCTAATACTGTGTGAAATTGAGAAAGGTATTTAAAACGCTTTTTTTTTTTAAATAAGTGGTAACTCTGATTACAATTATCTTGCTTGCATAATAATTTTTCATCATTACCTTGAAGTGCCCACTTTGACTTCACTCTAAGAAAAAAAATATTTTTTTGTTCCATCTGCTTATCCAGCTTATTATTTTTTTCTTCAGAAATGAGATAATAGAGCAATGGACTCTGTCGAAACGACGATGAACCCGACCGAGAGTCCATTGTAGCAGAGTTGAAATCGATATAATTTCGAATAGAACTCAAGAACGTGCAGTAACTTTCCTAGAGGATAGCATTGTAACCCTTCCCGATTAATATGATCAAAAAGGACTAAATAAGTTATGAAATCTTCTCTCTTTGGAAGAAATTGGAGCACTTTCCTATTGATGCACTGCGCCCTCTATGAGGACTAGAAGAAATGTATTACTATCTCCAAAGTAAATATTATAATATAGCACAAATTCTCGGAAACTATTTTAAAAAAAAATTATTATTTTATGACATCTTTAATCCTTTTGTACCCTTCAAGGAAGCAAACCGAACTAGACATTTCATGCAGTGTGTTTGTGTAGCAAATACATGAGAAAAGTGTAATTTACATTGGGAAAAGATGTCCTGTTGTAACTATAACTAAGAAAAGTATGGGTATCGAAACTCTTTACGCGCGTTTAATGGTGTAAAGATCGAGTTATTACTGAGTTTGCATTGTCTTCATTTTCAAAGTATTGGTCACATTTGTTTGAAAAATTTTCAAAATTATGATTTTATTTTACTATTAAAAAGTTAAGAATAATTCCTTCCACGTTTTTAGCAAACTTTCTTTATTTTCATTGCTTTTTGATCCGTATTAATTGTCTGGTTTATGTTTGATTTGGACCTAGATCATCGTCCTAGGTTTCCTTTATTTGATCAAAATTATTTTATACTTAAGTTTCCCATAGTTATCTAATCTTTGAAGCGTCATGTTGCATAATTATGGAATCATTTTATCCGAATCCATTTTATATAAGTTGAATTGCTGATGGAGTGCTTGCTTCCAGCAGGGAAGCTTAAAGTCCTGTCATGGAAAAATGGGGAGTGAACATTGGTTCGGCTCTACCTTAGCCCTTTGCTGCTTTAAAATAATTACAGGTAGAGATGAAATTAAAAGTTAAAATTAGGAATTTGTATGATGATAATAAAATTGTGGGAAAATTATGGTTCATCTTTGCGCAGGGGCCATGCTAATCTTCTATGTATCGTTCAAATTGTGGTTTATCTACTGCCGAAGCAAGTACAAATCGAATCCATTTTCAAATCAACAAAGAAATAAACAAAACTTTCTCCTAATTCAAATAGCAATTCAAAGTTCAAGTGGTGAAGTGGTATGTGCAGATAGTCAATAAAAATTAGTAGCGAAAATCGGAGTGCAAGTCTGTATCAAACACAAGTTAATTTTGTTCTTATTGATGGCATAATTATGTATAGTGCAAATGCTGTTTTGAACTATCATAATATTAATATCAAATTTTTTTACATTAACTTTTGTTTAAATATTTCAAAAGACAGTACTTCAATTACCATTCTAAATTTTAAGAATCTGCAGCAACTTTGTTTCTATAAAGTACATTGTGATCATGAAACAATGGAAGAATAAGGATGCAGAAATTTAGAAAACTGGTGAACTTAATGTCCAGATTTTTTTAAGCTAATTTATATTCAAAAATATTCTAAGTGTTAAATAGAATAAGTATTAAAATGGTTTCTGTTATTTAGAAAAATTGTCCTTTTTTAGTTGTATCACTGCCGATGTTACCTTAAAATCCGGCATATAGCTCACACCTACACTTTCAGCTTCATTTTTTTTTTAATTTTAAGGTATATTCTTCATATAACGCGCACCCCTCTTTTACGAAGAAATCTGAAATTTTCATACACGATATTCTTATGTTTTGAAGACATTTATTCGAGGTATTAACTCAGTCTTTTAAAAAAGTAGTATATGTCTAGAACTATAACTGTTTTAATTCCTAAAGTATGACGTTTCTTTTAAATAAAATAAACAGTATTTCGACATTTGTTGAAGTTTAACATTTTTACGTTTATCACTTCTTTTTTATTGTTAAAGCTATCATTTTTATACCCGGCGTATAACGCGCACCCATAAATTTCAGTCTTATTTTTTGTGTTAAAAGTGAGCGTTATACGCCGGATTTTACGGTATATTCACTACAATACTTTTTGAAGTGAAACTTCTTAGCGCTCGAGAGTGAATGAGAAATTTGCCCAGTTTTGCGTAACAGTGAAAAAGCGAACGGAAGTTGTCTCCCCGCCCCCCTCCCATCCCCCCGAATCGTCACCATGAGGACAGGATAGCGAGTTGGGAGAAAAAGAGGGAACGGGGACACAACATGACTTGCGTCATATCCGTGTAAAAGTTGGATGATTGCTCACCTCCGATTGGTCAACTTGCCCACCTTCCTATTGGGGGTCCTTTCCACCCAGACCCGGGAACATCTATCAACGGTTATATGAGATGCAGTGGCATTACGGTGTAGACAAAATAGCTCTCTCGCAGTAAAAGCGTGCTTTTTTGAAATATTTTCTTAGATTGTTTGCTACATGGCGATGTTTTCGGCGGCTAATTTGCTTTTTTGACTTTTATTTGCGTTGAATTATTATATTAATTCTAGTCAGAATGCCTAAATCAAATGCACAAAGAGGAAAAGTGGGTGAAATTGTCAAATCGGCCACTTCTGCGCCAAATTTTGAAAAATCGCCTTGGCGCGATTTTGCGTGTTGTGTTTTGGAGTAGCAACCCTACCACAACACGCCACTCCGGAGCGTGGAATTTAAGACGACGGAAGGGAAATCATTAAAAAATAGCACTTTAAAGTTTTGAAACTGAAAATCGCTTCAAAAATTATGTATTTAAAAATAGAAATAATATAACTTACCTTAGAAAAATGCTGCTTTTTCCGACATCGATGATGACGATGTGTTCCCTGCAGAATTTATACTAGTCCGCTACACTCCATATTTCTAAGAGCACCTTCCAAAACATTTTTGCATCACTAATAAAACGGTACACATATCCATATTAATTAATTCAAACCAAGAACCTTTCCTTACACTCCTAAACACATGATGGTTATCCTCTTTTGCACTTGACTGATTTCTGCAGTACCATTCAAAAACTATCATTCACTTCTTACCCGTTCTTTCTTTCAATTCCATACATTGTCACATTTCGGATATGCATACAATGATCCAATCAAACCTTCTTTCGTGCACTATTCTAAAACAGCTTTCTTTCCAAACACAGGCAACTGGGCAAAAAACCTTTCAAAATATTAATCGTACTTTTTCATCGCTGGACATCCTGGACAATCTGTGAAAATTTATGCGGAAAAGAAAAGTAAAATTACTGTGAAAATGATTCCACAACGAAAGGACAAAGCCAAAGGAAACAGCTGGTTTAAAGGAATTTCCGGAGCAAGTGAAGAATTGCCTGTTTCTAAAGAAAAGGCAGTTAAAAATGGTGCGTGGAACGCCACGCGATAGAAATGAAACTTCTTTGGCGACGTTGGAAAATTGATTATTTGCTTTAAAATTCCAAACTGACAGTTTACATGTCTCAATCGCCTAATTTGCATGAAAAGTATTCGTGGCGAATTGAGTCTTTCTGATACCAAATCCAAAGTAGGAAGATATGCTGGAATTTCTGGGTATACAAAACTATTATATCTATACATATAAATAAAAATGAAGTGTCTGTTTGTAATTTGAAATTAACAGCTTTTTACTAAATGCATTTAAAAGTATATACGGTACTTATATGAAAAAATCAATTTTTAAAATTTTTGTTTTTCTGTCTATATGTCTGTCTGTTTGTTCCGGCTAATCTCTGAAACGGCTGGACCAATTTTCACAGAACTTTCACTGGCAGATAGCTAATGTTATAAGAAGTAACTTAGGCTACTTTTATTTTACAGAAAAAAAATTAGGGTTCGAAAAAAATAAAATTAAAACCAATGAAATAGTGAGCAATATCCGATTCAAACAGGATTATTTATTTCAATAGGGATTATTTTTATTCAATAAGGATTATTTTGTTTCGCGAGCCTTCTGTTTCAACGATTTCTAGCAGTTATATCAAACTTTTTTGTTTGATTAGGTTGCTGCCACTCGCGACATTTCCCGTTCATGTCCTTTGATCCTAATGGTTTTACAGTCCTTAACTACATTGTCAAAGGTCATGCGTCCCTTTCACCCCCTTCCTTGCGGCTTCGTTTATGTTCGCATTTCACCCTAATGCTACTTAGACCTATTTTGATCCTAATGAGTTTAGTCCTCACCCCATCGACAGTGTCAAAGGTCATGCGTCCCTTTCACCCCTTGCTCAACAAAAAGCAAAGGAAAAAAAAAATAGATTCACCAAATAGAAGAATGACATTTCGTAAATTCTGCGAAGTGAATAAACACATTTTTGTTAAAATTCCAAGTGGACGAAGTCGCGGGTAACAGCTATTTAACATAAAATAAATGCATCAGAAAGTAATATTAACGTATTACACATCCAAATACAAATTATTTACACTATTTTAAGCAAAAATTTATTACAATGTGTTACTTTTGCTGAGCAGGTAGGTGTTTTCAAAAATCGACACACAAGAAAGTTATATATAATAATAGTGTCATAAATATAATAGTTATAATAAAAAAATCAGCTATTATATCTAAAGACTTAAAATTTAGCAAACATGGTTTTTTTTTCAGCTGAGTTATGCAAAAAGCTTCTTTTTTTGTTTTTGTTTTGTTTAAATCACAATTCACGTAAAATTAACTCATTGAAAACTTTTTTATCCTTCAGTCTGTATTGTTTAATTTTTAAATTCACCCGTGCGCGCGAAGAACGGGTATACCAGGTAATATTTGGTATACTTTTCCTACTTAAATTTTGTTGGCAATTGTAACATTTTTTAATGTCTTCTAAATTAATTTCCAGTAAAATATTTTTCTGCTCAGCACAACAGGCGTTCTCTCAAAACATCTCTAAACCATAATCTATCACAAATCGAACATCCGTGACCGAAAGGATTATCAACGAATAGCTTTTGAAAATCTTTGTGAGCAATTTTATGGGTCAGTGAATATTAACGACGCACTGTTCAGCTACACGAGGGCTTTTGGCGACGGACTTAACAATTTTAAACCATGGTCAAGTGATGATGATGTCACCTGAGCTTGCAATCCCCCCTCTCTTAACTACCACACCAACGGAAGGATGTTTGAGTTCTCGACAGATTTAACGTGCATCGCGCCCCTACACGGGCAGGTCTTAAGTGGTACTCGGCTCGAACTCATGACACGCCAGCCACGATTTGATACTTTGACCACTAGGCTACCGTGGCCACACACGTTTATGGAAATCATAGTCTTTGTAGCGTAAGATAGAATTTATTATCGATTCACATGCATCAGTTCCAAAATGCACTAGACTTGTTGAGGGTTCTGTAGTTGACGGCATAGGGTGGTTCACAAAGTCCGTATTAATCTGTGCGGTCATAAGAAGAGTCTTAATAGCATTCTCTCCCATCTCTTAAACTCGGCATTAAGAGAGTATTTTGCAATGTTTTTTTCCCATGCTCGATATTCTCTCATGTACTCTGATCGAAATTTGGCAGTAGCACTTGATGAATTTGCAATTATTATTATTATTATTATTTTTTGTCACTTTTTCGACTGGACTTGCTGCTAGTTTTTCTTTTTCTTTCTTTTTTTTTTCTTTCACAATTTCTTTTCCTCTTTGTGCATTTGATTTAGGCATTCTGACTAGAATTAATAATAATTCAACGCAAATGAAAATTAAAGAAATGAATTAGCCACCGAACACAGTGCCATGTGTAGCCAACAATCTAAAGAAAATTTCAAAAAGGCACACTTTTGCTGCGAGAGCTATTTTGTCTACACCGTAATGCTCACACTGCAACTGATACGACCTCTGATAATGTTCCCGGGTCTGGAAAAAAGGACCCCTAATTGGAAGGTGGGAAAGTTGACCAATCGGAGGTGTAGGCAATTATCCGACTTTTTCACTGATATGACGCAAGTGACGCAGTGTACCCCCCCCTTTTTTTTCCCTCCTCTGGCACTCTTCTTACCATGGCGACGATTCAGGGGGATGGAGGGAAAACTACTTCGTTCGCTTTTTCACTGTTACGCAAAACTGGGCAATTTTCTCATTCACTCTCGAGCCCAAAAAAGTTTCACTTCAAAATGAGCTGCACTTGGGCATTAACTAACTGTCGGTAATTTTTAAAGTAATAAAAACGCATTGCCCATGCACGAAAAGGCGCCGTTGGAAAATTAAACTGTTAAAATTTATGAAACATACATCGCAATCGTGAAATTGTGGCGATATCGTGAAAACCTGTTCATTCGCCCATCCGACCGGCGAATGTTTAATTTCCCCCTATCCTTTGGTTCGCTACATTAACATCATCCACTTGCGACGTACTACAGTAATTTTACCGTTAAACACTGTGGCAAAACTTTAAGGGGTGCTAGTACACTTCAAGACAAACAATTGTAAATAGGTAACTTAGGGTCCCAAACGTCTTCCGAAGGAGATAGGTGCCATTAAAGTTTAGGGTCCAAAATTTCAAATGATTATAAAAAACGGAAAAATAGGTCGATTCGTTAGCGGTTTTTGCTAAAATTATTCTTTTTGCCAGTATTTTCTTGAAAAATAAATTTTAAAGATAAATCTAAAAAGCTGTCGATAGAGACTGCTTTACTCTTTGGAGTAACGAACAACTATTTTTTACCGTTATTTTTTGTATCACATTAAATACTTTAAAAACTTAAGACTTAAACATAAATTTTGAGCTCAAAATTTGAATCTTTGGGGGTGGTTAAGTAGCGCAAACTCAACTTTGTTCAGGAGGTGAAATTTGAACTCACCTCCTCCCCTGGACACAGTTCAGTTATTCACGATCTTGGTGTCGTAAAGCCGCATTCACAACAAGGCAATCAAGCGTTGAGCGTCTAGCTAATCAGAAATTTTATCTCGCACGAGATGAAGTCTCTGATTGGCTAGACGCTCAACGCACTCGACGCCTGGTGAATGCCCGATTCGTGACAGGAGCCTATTACCTCCTCACGTAAATTAACGAGAGGAATGACAGAATTAAAAAAAATTATTCAATAGACATGAGCAACTTCTCTGCTCAAAATAAAAAGAAACAATTTGACGTACGCATTAGTGCGCATGAATGAAGTTGAATAAATGATGATACTAGAAAAGGGTGCACGCATGATTTTCTTGCGGAATCACAAAAATTGCTCGAGAGAGCACCCACCAGCAAAGATGCAGGCGTTTACCCCATAAGCCTACTTTCCCCCACCTGAACCTATCTTTTCAAATAATCTTTATATATATATATATAATTCTTCTGTGCGTAGTATGTGACTGAAATCTCATAAGCGGCTGGACTGATTTTGATGACATTTTTTGTGTGGGTTCAAGTGGATTCGAGAATAGTTTAGATTCACAATTCGGTCCAATATCGTAACTAGTTAAAAAGATATTAATTAAAAACCTTAAAATACATAATTGTTTCACCCCTGTGTGCTGTTTATTCTGCTAAAGCGCAGCAAGAAAAAAGAAGAAAAAAAGAAATCAGAAGGGAGAATTTTTCGATATTTTCGCCATTTTTAAAATTGCAATCTAATTTTTCTATCAAAATCGGACAAAAAATAATTACAGAATTGGAAAGATTATTCATTTCACTACGATACGGCATATATCCTTATATACGACATATATATATAATTCTTCTGTGCGTGTGTATGTGACTGAACTCCTCCTAAACGGCTGGACCTATTTGGATATTTTTTGTGTGGGTTCAAGTGGATTCGAGAATGATTTAGATTCACAACTCGGTCCGATATCGCAATTAGCTAAAAATACGCCAAAATTATGTAAGGGTGCGTGATTGTTCATAAAAAAATCATGGGCAATATTCTTGAGGCTACTATTTTGGGCGGCAAACTTCAAGGTGAAGTTGTACTTCTACTGCAGATCCCAATGATTCTATCAGACTCACCTACCCATTCAAATGTTTGCAATTTCCAATTCGCTTGGTATTTGCTATGACCATTAATAAGTCACAAGGTCAAACAATGACTATTTATGGCTTACATTTAGAAAACCCTTGCTTTTCACACCGCCAATTATGTGCTGTATGTCCGAGGTTTGGCAAACCATCGCATTTGTTTGTTTATACCCCCCAAGGATTAACCAAAAACATTGTACATTCAATGGCATTATGATAAATTTATTTTGCGCATTAAAAAAATATGCCTGTTATGAAAATAGCTCGAGTTTTATTTTTTTTACCCTTTAATCAAAATCAGTTTAAGTTTCTATTCAGAATAGCTTCTATATTCAACTTAGTTCATAATAAATACATACTCACACGCAATCCATAGGTCGAATTGAGGTAACTGTACATGTGATGATGTCAGGAATTGTAATAACTTTCTTTATAAAAAAATTCATTAAAACGATCCAGATTACTACAACTTCTTCAAAAAAGTTTGTAATTTTCGGATTTAAGACATGTGTACAGGACAACGTCTGTCGGGACCGCTAGTTTAATCTAGAGTTTTAACAAATACATTATTGTATAAATACTTTTGGGAAGTAACTGACAAATAGCTAAATAAACTGTGTAATCCACACACACACACATTTTTCTGCATATATTTATTTTCCTGTATATATCTATAATTATATAGGTATAGATTTGTCTAAAAATGTATTTGAAATTTATTTAATAAATCTTTATGTTGTGATTGTATTTAATACCAATAAAGTTCTGATTGTATGTGGTTTTTGTTTTGAAACTATTTCTAATTTTATTTCCTTTTTTGTAACTTTTTTGAATAAAAATAAGAAAATGAATTAAAAAGCGAGAAATAAGAATAGGTTTGAAAAATATGCAAGTACTACAATGTATTAAATGTGTTTATGTTCATCGCAATGCGTTTGAAGTAAATACATCGATGATCACATACTTGCAATTATTATTTAAATAGGTAAACTAATATTTACTCTTAGATGTTTTATGTACATGAAACACACAATTTAATAATTAATTTACCAACATTTTTTTGAATTTGGTGTATGTATGTTTCCTTTAATAATAAAAACTCTTCGAAAAAATGCAACAGAAAAGTTCCGTAGCCGAGCGGTTCTTCAACTTTCAATCGCCACGGACACCCTTTATGTATCAGAATGACAATACTGACCCAAGCTTTTGAACACCCCTCCCGGACTTAATATGATCGAAATACATGTTCTAGAGAAGTTTTTTTCTCTAAGGGCAATTTAGTGATCTAATCTAGGATGACACATCTTTCAGTTTTTCCACGAGGCCTTTTAGATTTCGTAAAAAAGGAAAATTTTAACGTTATATGAGAGACTCCGCGGGCCCCTAGAGAGACGCTGCTGATCTCTGGAGGATCACAGACCACAGTTTAAGAACCACGGCCGTAGCCGATGGACGAATTTTCTCTACTAGTTGTGATGTCACAAATCAGTGCCGAGGCCTTCTATCTAGGAAGTTTTGGGTAAACCCGATCGTGTGCGTGGGTCCCGAAGAATATGGCAACTCCATTAGAATAGTTATGAGAATCTGGCATGGCAGATGGATAACAAGATGTAAACACACTAAGTCGAAGTTGGGTGAGTTGAATATAAGGTTTATGTTGAACACCATAATACCTTTTTTCCGTGAGGTCTATATTCTCGTGAATTTAGAGTGTTTCAATTACCACTCAATGGTAATTAGTTTTCAATTATGTACCACTTGGGAGCGTACGTTCCCATATCATTATGCTAGTAGGATGCTTGATATTTGACTGAATGATAAATGGATATAATTCCTTTTTCGTTGTTTATCTGTTCAGCCCCATTATATTCTTCCACTCACCAAATGAAATTTTGTTAATGTATATTTAAAAATGTTTTTTCCTGAGAATCCTAGCTCTAAGTCGAAAATTTGATAACTTTCTTTCACCTTTTCTTTTTGCTTTGAATTCACACAAATACCAATTGCACTAATATTTCAGGTGGTATTCTTTCTGCGTGGTGTACCATTTTTATCTTCCTTTTGTCGACAAACAACTTTAATGTACTTTTTCTTTCTTTTAATTATCTTGTTTTTGCTGATTTTTTTTTTCTTATGCTAAAAACAAAGTTTAGGTACTTCAGAAATAGATTCACGTAGTTTCTGCATATGTAATACCATTTTCATGTAATTCAGTAATTCTAGTTCTTTGCATGGTTGTGTCCAATTTTTAATTGCTTACCTCCATTGTTCAGTAACTATTTATAGTATAAACACAGTTTATATTTTAATTTAAATGCAAATAATATTAATAAAATTGTCAAAACTATCAATTCAATTTGTATTTCTCTGCATTACAAAATGATTGTAATGTGAATGAATATGTATTCCAATAGACAAGAATCAACCTGTACACATAACTCGTTGGTTCTTAGAATAATGACTGATAGGTTAAAGTTAAGTTTTGCACACATACTGATTGTTATGTAATCTTAGTCTAATTTGATCCTTTTTAGAATAATTTTTTAAAGTCTTTGCATACATTTCAATACATTTTTCTAAACTTTTTAAGAGCTTTTCCATGCAAAATTTGATATTAATTTGTCAACAAATGTACCATAAAATCCGGTGTATAACGCACAACTATACTTTCAAGTTGCATTTTTTAATTTTTAGGTATGTTTGCAATATAATGCACACCTTTTTTAGGAAGAATTCTGAAATGTTAGTATACAAAGCTCTTATGTTTTGAAGTAATTTTTTCGAGGTATTTTCCTAGACTTTAGAAAAAATAGTATGCTTCTATAGCTACAACTCTCTTTTAGTTCATAAGGCATGTCATTTCTTTTAAACAAACAGTATTTCAGTATGTATAGAAGTCTAACTTTTTTTATGCTCATTTTTTTTAATCAATCGTTTTTATACCTGGCGTATAACGTGCACCCTTAAATTTCTTTCTTAGTTTTTGAGTTAAAAGTGCAGGCTATACGCTGGATTTTAGGGTATTTTTTATTTCCTTCTCCTCTCTGGAAAACAAATTGTAATTTAAAATTCATGGTAAAATTATGGTATTGCTTTCTTTTTACAATTTACTGTTTAAGAATAAAATATCCTTGCATTGTTCTTTGTACCTATTGATTTGTAATATGCATTATTGTGAGATAATAATGTCATAATTATAAAAAATATGAAATAGTTTTTATGTACTTACATAAATTAAGCATACTTTGGTTTTCAATTTGTTTTTGTAAAGTAAGTTAGAAAGATATGAAGATTATAAAAGTAAAAAAGGAAATATAAGCAGCTCTTATTTGATATTATTTGAGGCTTGAGAATATTAATTTTAAGAAAAACAAAAGTGGATTTTATTATTTTTTTTTTATACTTGCATATTATACCATCAAACAATTTTGTCAAATCAAAACACCACCAAATGCCACGATAAAGAGCCAATAGTGGAAACCGTTTATGTGCATTCTGAAACACGCTAATAATAATCCAAACAGTATTTGGTGACATAATACATGAATACTTTTCTCTCCCTAAAATTTTATCAAAATCAACTTTTCTTAAATATTCATCACACCACTGAGAAGATCCACCAGAAATCCATTATACTTTTCCTTATTGCTAATGAATTTACCTTGGTCAGGTTTTATTCTGGGAAATGTGATAGTTTTTTGAATTATGTGTATAATATCACTTAGTTATTTGACTACTAATAATTTTATTTTATTAGTAACACTGCATTTCAGTAATTATTGGTCTTTAAGAGTAAAAGATATATTTCTTAAAGCAGTCTTTGTTTAATTAGAAATAAAATAAGACATCTAAATTTTAATTCTTTTTTCAGTGAAAAAGTCATATCATAACTTTTATATTATTGTAAAGTTCTGAAACTCTTATTTCTTAACAAAACATTAAATTGTATATCATGTATTATTATATATTTAAATCATTCTATTTTTACTTGTACATCGTTTCATATTTCATCTTCTGTTTTGAATGAAAAAATTATACTAATGGAAAAAAAATTATGCATTTAGTCGAATATGTTCCAATTTAATTATGCTACATAATAAAATATTTATGTATTTTCCAATACAAATTTGTCAGTTTCTCTATTCTTTAACATTGAAATCACACCTATTTAATGTTAGCTGACCCTATTTTTAGCTGACCCTATTTTTGGATCTAAAATTGGTATCCTAAATGCTTAAATGGTGGGTACTTGCATATATTAACCTATTGACCAATTTCTTTGAAATCAAAGGAACTTACTTAAATCTGTTTGCGATATGCAGCTAAAAGTATTAGGTAAACTGTTTCAAAACAATAATAGTGACATCATGTGGAGATGTCTTTTTGTTTGGCAAAATTGATTGACAATATAATACATAAGTATCAAATATTATATCTGTATTTTAACCATTTGTGTGTTCCAGAATATTGTAAAAGTTATATTCTGTATTGAATGAGCAAATGTTATGTAAATTATTATTTTTTTTCTGTTTCAGTTTGATACCTTTGAAAACAAAAACACACTTTTTAGAAGAGATCAACAGGCATATATTCTCAAAATTTGCTTCCTTATAGATCTACAAGTGTACCTGTGTAGGAAAATATTTTAGATCTGAATGAATACCAATTATATTATATTTGATAAGAAGATCAGTCCTATTATACATTCAAAATTGAATTTCTGTTTTAGCATTTGGCCTTTGAAGAAATCTTGCATTTATTATTTTGATGAGTGCATGATGTAAACCAGAGGTTCCCAAACTTTTTTGTCTCATAGACCACTTGACATGTTTTTTGGTTTGAGATAGACCCTTGCTTAATTAATATTGAATTTTTGAAAGTTTATCAATTTGAATGTCTTTTTGACTGCTTGTACTACTACTGCTATTTTAAAAGAATTAAATTTCTAACTGTAATGAAGTATAGTGTTTAAAATTTAAAAAGCACATGTTAATTAATTAAATTAAAAGTTAATTAATAAATAAAACTTAAATAAAATAACCGAACAGTAAACACAGAGGATTTTAATGGGAGAGATGAATCTGGTGCTACAATATCAAACTTTCAACATTTGATATCAATCTTGTTCTGTTGAACCCTAAAGCGTCTTATTTTTTTTCTTTCCTTTTTTGTTTTGGAGATCGGCAACAGCGCTTAAACTTCTTCCCCCACTAAGAATAGCCATTAAAACCTTCCACACAATATTCTATAATTCGGGACAAATAACCAGTTTGACTTTTTAAAGCCAAATTTGAGACATCCATTTCTAAACTTCACTTCACTTTAAGATCTTCGTTAGTGCTTATTGCGATCAGTTCCTATTATAATGTGACATTTTTTTTCCTATGTGGCTAAATGAATTCATTGCCTTTTGTGGTATTACCATAGTCAAAGCATTCTCAAACCTGGTTTCAAAATCTGAATAAAAGTCATTTAAACGTTGAATGTAGGGGGAAAAAACTTCCTGACAGATTGTTTGACAAATTGTGAAAATTCGGGACCTCGAGTATTATATTTCTTTAGCTGAACTCTGGAGAGACAAACTAAAATGGTTCTTATTTTAATAAAATTTATACTGTTCCCTTGTAAGTGCAAATTAACCTAATTAAATTTAATAAATAAAATCCTGTTAGAAATGGGTAAAATTTGGTTTTCCACTTGATTAAATTTTCTTTTCATAAAGTCCGCGATCTAGTTCCAATAAAGGATCCATTATCACATTGACCTCTCCCCCCACCTTAATGGACCCCAAATTATTATTATTATTATTATTTTTTTTTTTTTTTGCTGTGGGGACCCCGAATTAGTCTCATAGACGCCCCTGAGGATTACCATATGGCTTCCGCACGAGGATGCTGATTTAGCAGAAAGAGTATGTAGTTCAAAAGATAGTCAGATGTTTGTATCTGAATACATCATATTGTACTTATGTTAATTTACTATGGAGAATTACCTAAATTGAAAAGCAATTATTTACATTGCATTTCATACAACTTTAAAAATTTGAGCCCTGCATCCTACGTTTGACTGAGGATTGTGTTTTCATTTCCTGTATTTGTTTTTTAATCAGCTACATTTTAATTTTCTTTTACATTAATGCTTTTTTTCTTTTCTAGATTTTGTTAAAAGATAAACTGTTGCAAAGGCAATTTACACTTTTCTTGAAAGCATCTTTATCGTGAAAATCATGGACCAAAGACTGTTATTTGATATTTTTGAATAGTTCTAAGAAATTATTATATATAACTTTATAATCTTATCTCTTAGAATCCTATTTTACTTTAAGCATGAATCCTGCATCACAAGAATATTTTCGCACTTTTGAAATGTTGATGGAAGAATTAAATTCCTTCAGAACTCAGCAGAATGAATTGAAATTTCAAATTTCAAAACTGTTTGAAGAAAACAAGAGATTGATGAATGAACTTAAAGAAAACATTATTGCAAGGGAGCAACAAATCTCTGAAAGTGGATTTGGTGATATTGAGCAAAAATATCATGCTGCAGTTGCTTCAAAAAATGTTGCTCTTGAAATGTGGCAAGAGGCTTTAAAGCAATTGGAAACACAAGAAGAACTGTTAATTGGTAAAGTTTGAAATGAATCAGAGCGTGGAGAAAGTGGCTTGGTGGCTGGTAAAAGAAGAATAATGTAGAAGGCCTAAATATTCTATGAGTGCAGGTATTATAGAAATGAACTAGCTAGTGTAACTCAAGAGCTTAACTCAAAAACTGCTGAACTTGATAAGTGTCAGAAGGAGCTTAAATTACTGAAAGATGAAGTGACCAAAAGTAGAAGTGTTATTTCTGATTTATTTTCCCAAAAGTCAGAAATGGAAGCGACGATTGCATCTCTGCGAACTCTACTGTCTGAAACTGAAAACTTCCTATCATCCACCAAAGAAGAAATGTCCGTTGTCAAAACTGAAAATTTCGAGCTCTCTTCTCAAGTTATTGATCTAAAAGAACAGAACAAGAAACTGAGATCTGAAATGGCAGTTTTAGAAAAAGATGCAAAAGAGAGTTTATTGACTGCACAAGAAGCCATTTTAAAAAGAAAGGAAATGGCTTACAAAGAAGAACAATATTTGAAAGAAATAGAACACCTAAAAATATCAATGGGTATTGAAGCAGAAAAGGTTGCTTTCAAGTATAAATCGGAGATAAAAGAAATTCAGAAAGAGTCAAATGAAAAAATCAAGAGTTTAATGGATGAGATACAAGCTTTGCACCAAGAGAACAGTGATAAACAGAGCTTATTTGAAAAAGCTGTGAGAGAAAAACAAGCTTTAGAAACAAAAATTGAGCTTTTGTATTCTGATAATTCCTCTGGTTTGCCCAGTACTGTCTTTGATGATCTTTGCAAACGTTTAACAATGGCTGAGAGAACATGTGATGAAAGAGAATTTAAGATTAAATCTCTCAAAACAGAACTTTCCGAAGTAAAGTCTGCAAAAGAGCAAGAAGTACAGTGTTTGCTTGAAGAAAATTGCACCACTAAAACTAGATTCCAAAAGTTATTGGAAGATTTTAACCAGTCATCTTCCAACCGAATTAAACTCAGTGATGAAATGATAAAATTAAAGAAAAAATGCTATGCTCTCGAAAAAGAATTAAAAAGGACAAAGTCTACATATTCTACTGAAGTTTCCCTTCTTAGAGAAGAATCAAAACAAAAGCAAGAGGCTCAAAGTCAACAGTTGCTATCCTCTGAAGAACATTATAAAAAAGTATGCAGTGAACTGCAAAAATTGCTTGATGCAGAGTTTCAAATCAGCAGCAAATGGAAAGAAGAAGTGGATGATTTAATTGTTAAGTCAGAAACTAAAATAAAAGAACTTTGTCAAACTATACTTAATCTTCAAAATCAGAACAGAGAATTGATTGATGTACTAGGACAAAGCAATTCATATATTCCTAATTTAGCTGCTTATACATAATTATTTTTTTTCATTATAATATTAATTGAATGCCTATAATATTTTTGTTATGAAAAGGAATAACATATATATTTTTATTTTATATTTGTTGTTAGTTTTGAAGTATTTTAATGTCATGAAATGAGTTATATCCCCCCTTGTGTGTGTGTGTGTGTGTAGATAACTTGGGATATGAATATAATCACAAGTTTACTATAATTCAGATAATTTTTGAGTATAATTTTTTTATAAGTAAATTAGGTAATTATTCAAGTGAAATGTATCTTCTGCAAGTTTTTACTGTTTGGCGGCAAACTGACAGGCTTGAATAAATAACAATTATAAAAAATAATGACACTGTTTTATGTAAAATCCATTCAATAATTAAAATATTTTCATAAAGTAATTTGAAAAGGATGAAATACCAACATCATTTGGTTATTGTTTAAAATAATTTTTGGTTTTTCCCACTGTAATGTATGATATAATTGCATTTTATCAACTGATCAAATTCATTTACCAATTACCCTAATCACTAGTTTTTTTAAGTATACATTGACTATATATATATAAAATTTTATCTTTTTTTATAAATATTAATACTTGGCAATGTCAAATTGAAAAATCTTAAAAATGTGATTTAATTTATATTTTATTTTGAAGTAAATTTTTTATTGTGTGGGAAATATCTATGTAAATAATTAGATAGGACTTAATCATCATGACATTAGAGTAATTTTGAAATATTTTTCATATAAACATTATAAATTTATTCTTTAATTACTATCTCATCAAAATTATTAAGTGTTATATAATAAATGAAAATTATATAATCATAATGTATGGTAGTAATAGGTATTTATTACTTCTATGGGTTAAATTGTGCCTTGTGCAAGGTACAAAGCTTTGAAATTCTTGAAGGAACTACATCCTAAAGAATACAAAAATACACTTAATTGACCTATGCTTAGTACTTGCTTTATCATTAATCATCATAACAGCTAAAAATAATCCTATTCATCTCTACTCTATAAAATTTTTTTGAAGTATCTAGTTTATATATTATTACATAAGAAAATGAGTTTGATTTCTTCAGTTATTCTTTTCTGCATCACATAAAAAGATACTGTAATTTGTAGAAGGAATGGCAAATTATGGTTTTATCTGTAACCAATAACTACTATAACCAATTTATTTCATATCCTGCAAGACATGCCCTATAAAGCATTATATCGGTGATGACTGATCGGGTAAAGTTCTGTAGCAAATTACCTTGTATTTAAGGCTGTTTCAATGTTCTGCGCACTTCTAGCAGCAGTACATTTGGAGAATGTGTTGTGTGTGCAGGTTGAGGATATTTTGAAATACTTTTTGGTGCAGGATGAGGATAAGTACACAATGTGGCACCACACCATCACGGATGCAAAAAATCGTCTAGAAATATACCAAGAGCGGGACCAAATCATTCCACGCTTTTGAAATCAGAAAAATATTTCCATAACTTCACTTCCATGAAGAAGGGGACCCCGGGTTGAACGAACTCTCGATCTGCAGCCAAATGCTCTATCACTGAGCTATATACACACGCGTCAGCTAACCTTTGCTTTGTGTTCGTGGGAACTGGTTCAAAATACTTTTGATTAAATGTATGCAGAGCGGGACAGATCATTCCGCCTTGAATTTCTCAAAAAAATCCCTGAAGAAGGGAGCATCGGAGTTTGAACGGGGACTACACCTCTCTCGATCTGCAGTCGAATGCTCTACCACGAGCTATACCCGGCGTCAGTGAATGCTGCCTTCCGTAGGAAAGGATACGAAATGTTTTGTCTAAATACCTGCAGAGCCGGACGATCATTCCCACCTTGACCCCCTCCCCGCCAGTGTGTGGTCCTATTGTCCTGTGTGGGGGTGTTTAAGATTTATTTAATCGTGATTACCTCAGGTTTGGCTGGTCTGATTGACTGAAGGTTAGTATCGTTGAACTCATAACTCATTGACCGTAGCACCAGGTCCTTGGCCCAGCTTATTTGTCATATATAAGAGTTTTAGAAAGATTTTTTAATCTTGTTGCATAAAGTATAGCTTCTTCTGCAGTCGTGCATAAAGTACACACTTTTTTTTTCTTTCTAATTTAATAATTTTTTTTATATTTTTAGAAGCCTTTTACATAATTATTTTTAAAGTTCCTACCAGTTGCATTCCGAATATAAATTAGATGTAATAAGATAAAGATGAAAACCAGTAGTAAATTTCTACCAGCTTTAAACTAAAGTTTAGTCTTTTATTTCATAGATATGCTTAAAATTTCTATGTTAAAACCACTGTAAAAAGTGAAAATAATTTATTTATCTGGCTGTGTCATTTTATTGATAATATGGAGAGCGAAGAAAAGAAAGGAAAAATGTTCTAATGTTTGTAATATTACATTGCATAATTGGGATAATTGATGGTTAATGCGAGGCTGAAGAAATTAAATTATTGGTTTATTATGTATACAGCTGTTTATTACAATATGTACATTTGGTTAAAAGTTATTTAAACTATTGAGTATTTTCATTCTACAGAAATGTTATTTATGAAGGAGGAGGCAAACATAACTTCTCTTTTTCCAGTGTTTCAAACAGACTGTTTCTTCACTCTCTTGGGGTGGTCTCATCTTACTTACACCCTATGTACAGGGAGTTCAGCTCCCAAAATGGAATCCAGCGTTGTTTTTCTCATGCCTATATGTCGGTTATTTGGTATGTCGATGAAAAGAACTCCACTTAATATTTTAGAGTGCAGCATGTGGTGTGAATTGGTAGCAATGTGTGTGTGTGTATCTATGTAGGGAGCCAATTTTGCAGCTGCTAGGTGGGAAAACGTTATAATAGTTCCTATTTTTGGAGAAAGGTTTTGAGTATCATTTATTCTTATATTTGCGAATTCCATCTTGTCTTTAAACATCTTAGTAGTTTATATGTATATGAACAATTATGTATGTATTTATATATATCCATGGTGAACAGAGAAGGCTGACAAGGGAAGCATTTTATCTGAGTATCAGATTTGTGTTTTAAAGGAATATAGAAAACTGACATGACAATGCCTTTTATTAGGTTAATAAATAATTTTGAGGAACATTTTTACAGTATAATGAAGTACTTATCAGTTTTTAAAGTTATACAATTTCTAATTTAATATTTAATAAAAAGTACATTTTAGTTTTTCATTTTCATCTCACCTTGCAAACCTTTAAAAGTCCTATTTTAACAATAATAGACAGCCTACAGAAGTAATGTTTTATAAATGAGTGCTTTTTTTTATAGGCATTGAGTGCTAACCTTATTTATTAAAACAACTGATATCCAGTTAACATAGTATGATATATATATTATGTTTGCAAAGAGCAATAAACTTTAAAAAGAATAACCCGAGAATTACTTTCTTTGAAACATTTAGAAATGCTTTTTGCATTTACTGTAAATTTGCTTTAAAAAAAAATAGTTTTCTAGCAGCAGTTTGTATCAATGCATATAATTTGCTATTAATCAGAATTTAATTGAATTGATCGTTCTTTAGTAAATTTAATTTTTGAATGCGTCAAGCATATCTATTTTTAAAAACAAGTTTATCAACTCTAAAAATCTGCATTTTTTTTTTCCAATTTTTGTTGTGGCTAATCCTCAGTCTGTCAGACAAGACCATTGACCCTTAAGTCCAATACCAGGAGGGGAGAGGAAAAAAGGTCCTCTCTCCCTCTAAAGTCCCAAGCAGTCCAAGATATGATCTGGAGGCTTTGCTGGAGTCTTACACTTGGTGCAAAACAGAGATATTTCCTGCCTCCACAAAAAGGAAGGAACTCTTTATGTGGCCACTTTTCAATCTAGAGATTACAGTCCTGAGAGCTCTGCCACACTTAAGTAGAATGAGGATCCCTGTGGATGTTTGTTTTTCATACCACCAGTGATGGTTGAGGCAGGTCCTCCCTCACTTTAAAATTTCAGATTTAACCCTAATTGCAGGTTTGAGGGTTGAAGAGATGGTGAAGCATTGCAACCCCACTCTTTTGTGGAGATTCGCTTGTTCGTTTACAAAGATGTTAACATGGGATGGAATTTTTAAATATATTTAGTTTTATGTTAAACAGAAATATGAAAGACTAAGAAAAATAAAACTTACAAGAAACATTTATGAAAATTTGTTGAGTAATATTAATGATACTTTTAAGGGAAGTGCAACGGCGAAAGCCAGGCTCAAAACACTTAATATTTTCATTACAGATAAAAAGGTAAGATCTTAAGGTACGCTCAGAAATCCTGAGAACTGCAAGACGATAAAGGCGCTCTCATTTATTAGAGGGGAATGGATTTATATAAAAGAATAGCGAAATACCCTCATGTTTTAAATTAAGGTCTCAATCAAAATATTTGAAACTGATGGATTATTTACTGTGTTCCCACAAAATTTGGCACAGAGGCATATTACAGTGTAAAAAGAATATAGCAACATAATATGGAAAAGATTTGAATTGAGAATTAAGATACAGGGCATATAAGAAATCAGAAATAAAGATTATCTCGGGAAAAGTGTCTAATACAGCGTGTGACCACCGTGCAGTACTATACAAGCCTCATAACGAGCTACCATTCTGTTTTTGACGGTGGGTTTTGTGAAAATCGACCCCCAAGTGGCGTTGTGGAGAATTAAGAGGCGTTATAGGTAATTATCACTTTTTTAAAACTATTAGAAGTAAAATCTTGAAATTGAGTTAGCAGATTTCATTTATTCAGTAGAGAGAGATCTGCTAAAAGATGGGTTTTGTGAGAATCGCTTCCTAAGTGGCGTTGCGAGGGCTTAAGGGACGTTACAGATAATTATTCCCATTTTTAAACTATTAGACGTACAGTTTTGAAATTTGGTTTGCGGATTCTTTTCATAGAGTAGAGATCCGCTACAAAATGGGTTTTGTGAAAATCGACCCCTAAGTGGCGTTGTGAGAATTAAGGGGCGTTATAGGTAATTATCTCCTTTTTTAAACTATTATACGTAAAATCTTGTAATTGGAAAGCAGATTCTATTCACTGAGTAGAGATCCGGTATAAGATGGGTTTTGTGAGAATCGCTTCCTAACTGGCGTTGCGAGGGCTTAAGGGGCGTTATAGATAATTATTTCCATTTTTAAACTATTAGACGTACAGTTTTGAAATTTGATAAGCAGATTCCTTTCATGGTGTAGAGATCCGCTACAAAATAGGCTTGTGGAAAATTGACCCACAAGGGGCACTGAGGGGGATTAAGGCGTAATAGATAAATATTTCCGTTTTTCAACTATTAGACCCACCTGCTTAAAAATTAGAATGTCCTTTCATGGAGTAGAGTTCCTCTAACAAAGAGTTTTGCGAAAGCCGACTCCCAAAGGAGTGGGATTGCGATGGGTTAAGGAGAGTTATAGAAAAATTCCTGTTTTTGATTTTAACCCATTTACTTGAAATTTGTTGAGTACGTTTCTTTAGTTGAATAGAGTTCCACTAAGAATGGACTTTACGGAAATCAACTCCAGGGGGAAGCGGGGGTAGTTATTAGGGCGTATTGATAGACAAAATTCCCTTTTTGGAACTACTAGGACTATAATAATAAAATTTGGTTTGCATGTTTCTTTTGTTGAATTGGAATCCGCTAAGATTGCTCTCAACGGGATATTGATGATAAAAATTCCGTTTTTGCTCTGTTAGATTTAGACTTGAAATTTAGCACGCATGTTTATTTTATGAAGTAGAGATCTACTGAAAGTTGCTTTGGCAGAAATCCACTTGATTATTGGGTTAAGTGAGCGCAAAAAATCTTTCTATTTCTGTTTTAGATATTAATAGAAATTATAATTTAGGTCCTTTTTATATCAAGTGGTGAGAGTAACAGCTATAAGTATATATTTCTCAATACAATCGAATTCTTAATCCTAGATATCAATATATATATATATATATGTAAACAGTATATATATTTATACAGCATCGTGAAATACCCAGTGAAGCGGGTGGGTAACGGCTAATTTATATATTTCAGCTGGCGATATTACTTCATCAAAAATAAAAGTTTCCACTTTGATACGCTAATTAATTATATCTGACCCTATAACTAAATTAAAAAAATTTTGCTTGATTTACTGTAATCTTACCATGAGAGATTTTTTTTATTAACACGTTTTCTTTTTAAACCTAAAATACTACTCTTTCAGAAAGAAAACAAACTCAGACCCAGAGAAAAATTCTAGGAAGATAAAAAATTCATAACTGTTATTATTATTGAAATGCTGTACATTAGCTGTAGAAAGAAAAGGAAGACTTATTCACTTTTCACCCAGGAAGCAGATTTACTGATCATCCTTTGACCTTAGAACTTATTGGTATGATTAGTTCTGTCCTCTTCTTTTATGTTTTTGTTTTTCATTTAGGGAAGTTGTAAATAACGTATTTCTGTTGCGCTTTTTTCCATGTGAAAGAGTTATATGATATTTATAAAAGCTCAGACAGCACATTGAAGGTTTATTTGGCTAAGATTTATTTTTATGGGTATTCTGAAACATATAAAGCATGATGAAATACGTGTTTTAAGCAATTTTTTTTAGAACTAACACCCATATTTTTATTTTGAATACATTTTTAACCCGGGAGCTGTCGCGCGGGGCTCGAAGTCAAAGGACAGCAAAGCTACAATAATTTGAACAAATATTGCGGTTTTGCTTGCAAATATCATTCCTGTAATGTTAGCGAAAAGTGTCTGTGATTTGTGTCCTTTATTAAGGTTACAGACCTTTGAAACATTTTAGTTAAGTTTTAATGGATTTTTTCTCAAATTATAAAAGAAAAAATGAAAAGTCCTTGAAAGTAGGTGAGTATATTTTCTCTTAGTTAAATTATTCACTGAATTGTGATTTTTATCGTGTATTTTAAAAATAATTATAAAAACGGATTGGAGTGACTCAGTCACCCCGCGTGTATCGTTAGTATCGAGTGCGCGCCTGCTCTCCCGGGTTAAAACATTTTCAAGTCTTCTCGCTTTAAATATTAATGCCAAATGTAATGGATATCATAGGGAGCAACATAGACTAGACTCTTTTTCTAATGATTTTTCTACTTTTAGAAACGGATCATGGCGGAAATAAATTTTTAATTAAATATCATTTTGCAATCTGTTCAATTTAAAAATTAGAGAAAAGAAAAACAACAATAATTATTTTATTACTAAAAGTAATTTGCTTAAAATAAATATTACTTAAAAGTAACAAATACAAAATTTAATACTTATCTAGTTAATTTGTACAGTTTATAATTAAGATCGTATTGTAGCTTTAGCGCAAAAGCGCAGTATATTATTGTATAAGAGGGGCGCGATAACGATTATATATGATTAAAAATTGGGTCGCCAATAATGAAAGTTTGAGAAGCACTTCTCTATCGCCAACATTTCGCTATACTTCCAGTGAATCGCCATTATAATATAAGAACGGCGTTGCTTGCAAATATTACAATTTTAACATAAAATAAATACAACAGAAAGTAATATTAACGAATTACACTTCTAGATATAAATTATTTACACTATTTTAAGCGTTCATTACACAAGACTTGTAACAATGTGTTACTTTTGCTGAGCAGAGATCAGTTCAGGAAGGTGTTTTCAAAAATGGACCCACGAGAGAGTTTCAGGGAGTAATAAATTTAAAAAAAATCCTTTTTATCAGCTATTAGATCTAAAAACTTAAAATTTAACAAACTTTTTTTTTATGTGTAACATCTTTCCTCTCGGTTGCTGGATATTTGTCGGAGTGATTTCGTAAAAGGGACGGATATGAGTAACAGGAAGTGACGTCAATGGGAACTTGGCGAGATCTTGTCGATGGAGCCAAGTTTACCGCAAATTTGGCGACCATGTTTGCGAGTTCTTTTCGCCGAGTGGATGTTTGCTTAACCAGTCAGCCTGCCAGCTCGGAAGAGGAAGTGTGCGCAAACCTCTCGTTATTTTCTAATACTGTTAACTGTTTTAATGTAATTGTAACTGTCATCTTTTTTTTTTAAAATGTTGTTTAGTTTGAATTTGAAACCCATGAAATAAAGTTGAGCTGAGCTAACCGAAGTAATAATTCTTTGATTACAGTCTTTACAAGATTAGAATTCTTATTCAGGATAAACTTACTTATTAATAATTATATTTACTGCTAAGCGTCTGACAAAGTTCAACATTCTTAAGATTTACGAGTAAGTAATATGGAATTGTTCGAATAAATATTTTAGTACGTATTTTTTTCATACTTCATCAGGTTAATTCCTGTCGCTGTCAATATAATATTTTTCACACACATTGTGATTAAAAAAAGTTTTCTCGATTAGAAATTAAACATTTACCAAGCTAATTAAATTTTCATGATTTTGTGATTTGCAGAGAAGGGTAAATCCAGAGCAGAATATATGCAAAATCCAACTCTAGTAGTTGTTGTTTTTATATTGTTAAAGTTAGCATTTCAAAAGATTCGAATTCTAAAACTCGATTTCGTTTTCTTACGCCACTTCGCAATTCGACGACGTTATTTCACAAAATTGTACATTACTCATGTTAGCAGAGACGTGGTTAGAATGTGTTTCGATACTTAACTTCGATTGTGCTGCGTACAATTTAAACGACCGGCCACGGAACAACTCACATGGACATTATCTATTGTCAAACAAGCGGACTGGGTATTGCTAGTCAAGATATTGCGGACATATGTGCGGCAGAAACATATTTGAAAATGGGCCAACAGTGATTTCGGTGGCCATATACATTTCTCCGAACCAAACGTTTCAAAAACTAAAGATTCCCTGCATTTTGTACTTTTAATCATAAACCGAGGATATGTGTTGTCGTTCAGCTCTCTTTTAAAACAAACTATCACTTGCTTCCCATGATTTTGAGTGGTGGTTTCAACGCGTTAACTACAGTTTGCCTGAAGCTGAACCGCTCATAACTTTTTTAACTGATGAACTAAAGCTCGAAATGAATACAAATCGAAATGTCTGACAACTAACAGTGGTACTGTTATTGACGCTGTTTTTCAACGGTTTTTAAATACTTTGAAATCACGAGTATATGTGTCATATTTTACTTATCATAAATCTATTGTATCCACTCTTTCCCAAATTGAACAAGAATAACTATTTTTGATAAAAAATTGCATTACTCCTAAATAAAATTTTCATTAAAGATATAATTAGTCGATAGAAAATTATTTCCAATCATACTGGATTCATTTTTTTTCAGGATTTGAGTTACTATTGCGTATTTACCACGATAACATGTCATTTTACACATCATATGCGACTACTGTAAGGTTTTTTTTTTTGCTCAGCTGAGATGTGTAAAAAGCTTTTTTTTTGTTTTGTTTAATTTGCAATTCACATAAAATCTACTCATTAAAAACTTCTTTATCCTTCAATCCGTATTCTTTAATTATTCAACTCATCCGTGCGAAGAACGGGTATAGCAGCTAGTTTAATCATACATTTATTCAGATTTGCATCGTGACTATCTTGAAAATTTATGTGCAAAAAATAAATTTACTTTGAAAAAATATGTCCATATCGAAACCAAGAAACCAGCTGCTAATAACGGAATTTGACGGTTGCAAATAAAAAAGACTGTTATAAGAAGAAATGTAATGCGCATGGGCAATAACTAATAACCGGTAATTTTTAAAATAATGAAAATGTACTGTCCATGCGCAAAATTGAGCCGACATCTTGGAAAAATGGTTGCAATTAAAGAAACGTACTGCGCATGCACCAAATAGCGCCATTCGACTTCACTAAAAAAAATATCAGGATGGTTACCAGATTTGGCGCATTTATCGATTTGAAGAGAAAAACCTTAGTGGGATCTTCCGAGCTATTTCTCGCATCTACCACGCTACCCGCGGAAGAACACATGAATACTAGATTGTTTTGATTTTATATTTTAAGTTAAATGTTCTCATTTGTATAACTTAAGTAAGTGCCTTGTTTTTAATATAAGGCTATAATAGGAATTTAACGATATATTTAATGGAATAAATGTTTACCTTATTTTGTTGGGTTAGTGTTATAGATGTAATGTAATTTATTTAATTCATAATAAGTTATATTGTTTGATTTATTCCGGCACTTATTTATAGGCAAATAATAATTGTGTTACTTTGGAATAATTTTAAGGTGACCAGCTTTTTTTACAATGAAAAGGAGGACAAAAAATTCAAGAAAATGTTACAACGCTAATATACTGCTGGCCACCGTAAATGCAACACCAAGAAAGACAAGAGATAGCGCAACAAAATTTATTTTGTAGGAAAAAATGTTGACCAAGTATCAAATGTTTAAAATTTTATAGATTTTTGTGAAGTGGGGTTCCTGCCAGAATCGGGCCAGAGTAGCCGCCATTTTTGGGGAGATCACCGCTACACGGGGTCGGCATTGATTCAAAGAGCCCTTTGGATGTGTTCTTGGGGAAAAGGGACCAAGCAGCTTCCACATTTTGCCAAAGCGGGATCTGGTGTGGCAGTTGGGGTATAATCTGGGTCAATCGTTGAGAAACCAGGGGACCACATTTTTTTCTATCGGCGAAAGATCCAAAAAAAGCGACCCGGCCGGGGAAGAAACCAATCTGGTGGTTGACGAAAAACCCTTTTTGGACAATGAAAAAGCATGGGGTTTGCGCATTATCCTTTTGGGAAATAGGGCTGGGGGCTCCCCCCGAAGGTAAGGAAGGACAACGGGCCCTTTCGGAGAGAAGCGCTTGGCTGTTTAAAGTACCAGCAATGCGTCCCAGAAAGGGGAGAGTGATACCCAAATTTAACCGCCCCATACCATGATACCCGGTGGGACCAGATGGCGGTGCATAACGCAGCTGTTCAGCATCCATCTGCAGGGTTTCCCAGCCCTCGAACCCGGGACTATCGTGGTGTTGAAACAGAGGGATGCCCTCGTCAGTAACGACAACTTATTCCATTCTGCCCCCCTCACCCCTTCTTTCATCGCACCTTTGGGGGTGAAGACGTCTGTGGTTCTACATAAAGGGGAGACCAAGTAATGGACATCTTGCAGACAGACTACTTCCCTGTGGCGTCGAATGATACCCCAGACCCCGAATGATGCTTTTGGGACTCAAGTGCGCTATGGACTTAGACAAAAGGATCCGTCCCCGCCATGAGCAAAATTTGCCTGTCCCCACGTGAAGTGGTGCACTGAGGTGGGATGAAACCGACCACGTCGGTCCGTCGTACCCCCCCGCATCCAGCAGCCCAAAATTCCCATTGAGTTGTTTTGTTTCGTCCAACACGACTACCGTTTCCCCTGAAATATAATCCTCAATTCGGTAGGCCCCCATCCTTCCCCCCGTCAAACCCCCAGATATTTTGGATCGAAAGCTGACTTTTTTTTTCACGAGACATAACTGATCTTTTTTTTTAAAACCGAAGAAAAAAACAATTTCCCGGGGATTTTAAACCCAGGGAAATCTCCAACCCTTTGGGGGCCTTTTAAACAAGGCGGGGTGATGTGTGTCTTAAATTGAAATTTAACCTTTTCTATTTTTACCCCCCTAATTTTACGTTGTTGTAAATTTTATTTTTTTATGCTTCCTTTCCGGGGTTTGTTTTTACGGGGCCCCAATGTATATAAACTTTTTAAATTTCAAAAAAAAAAATACCCCCAATTATGTTTTAAACCCCTTTTTTTAATTATTTATTTTAAACGAGATTTTTTCAATGAAATTTTTTTTTTTTGGGCCAAATTTTTTTTTCCTAATAAAATGAAAATTTGGGAGAAAAAAATATCCTTCATCTTTCCCAAGTCCCGCAGCAAAAAATAACAACATTAAATTTTTTCCACTTGCCCAAAAAAATTAAAAAAACCAAAAAGACTCTTTCAACTGGTGCATTAGTTCCAGGGGGGTCCCAAAAAAAAAAAAACCAAATTTTCATATGGAATGTTTTTTTTGAAATTTTTTTTAAATATTTCAACCCAAATTTTTTCAATTTGGGATGTTGACCTTCCAATTGTTTCAGTTTTATTACAATTTAAACATTTCATTCAGTTTTTGAATTTCTTTAAACAGACCATTGTTAAATTTTAATACGGATTTCTTTTGGTAAAAAATCAACACAGTTTTCTATATCTGCCCACTGTCAAAAAACTGATGAAGTCAAAAAACACATTTGAAAACTGTTATTTCCTGTGATAGACCTTGTTTCAGACCAGTCTTTGAGATGTTGGAAATGTTTTTATTCATCTCGAATACAGAGATTTAAAAGATCAGTTTTTAAAAAAATTGAAAAAGGGGGGGACACCCCTTCCCGAGGAAGGACAGAACCTATAAAAGGAGGGGTTTCAAAAATGCAGATAATATAAGTATTTTCAGATATTGAAGATTCCCCACATTCCACTGATGATGCTAATTCTACAGTAACCGGATGTAAGGGGTACTATTGAAAATAAGGATTTTGTTTAACAAAAAAGTTTTTGGGGTAAAAAAAGAAACTTTTTTGAAATTGGCAACAGAAATATTGTTTTCAAATTGCCCAAAACCACAATCTGTTGATGCTTCCGGAAAAACAAAGCTCACTTTTTAACCAAACTTTTTAAAATTTTAAGTTGAATGAAAAAAAACGGGAATTCATTAATAATTTTGGGAAGTAATTTAAAAAGGTTTTCATTAAATCAATGTATTAGCTGATATTGTTTCTTTTATTGAATTCAATTTTGTTCGTTTTTTTTGATTACGAGGAAACCAAATTTCAGGGAAACCCCCTAAAAAGTTGCTGGGCCCCGCCGTCAATGATATTGTACCTAGGGGGCCTTTTTTTGAAATTTTTTTTTAAAAACCCTTTTTTTCCCGGGAAAATTTTTTATTTTGGGGACTTATAAACGAAATTAAGGTAGTTAGTAAAAATATTTATGCATATCAAATTTTTACATTTTTTAAAAATGCCAGGGCCCCTGTTTTTGGAAAAAAGTGGCCCTTTGGGAAAAATGTTTCCCCACTTATGATTTTCAAACCCCATTGGCAATTATATGAAACGAAGGGCCCGGGTTTCCAATTTTTAAAAAAAAATAGGAAATCAGGGGTACTTATGAAATATCAGGGAACCAACTTTCTTAATAACCGCCTTAAAAAACCCAAATTTTCCCACATATTTTTAAAAATTTTCATTTTTGGGAACCAGGTGCTTTGTTTTATATAATCTCGCCAATAGGTTCAATAAAGGGGTTTTCCCCAAATTTGGGGTTTTCCCAAATTCAGCGAGTTATTAATAGAGTTGGTGATTATTTTGATAATACGTAAGTACTAAAAAATCTGTTCATTCTGACGTACATGAAACAGCATAAATTTAATAAATTACAGTTTAAAAAAATGCATTTATAGTTAATCGTACTAAAAAGTAAAAAATAAATCTTAATATAAGAATAAAATGATTAATGAGCAAATTAATGTCATTGTGGTAAAAGCATGGGATCCTTGTACTACATTTTTACATTAACTCTGCATTACGGAATAGAACAAGTAAGAAATTATAACAATTGATATCAAGAACCCCATGCTTTTAAATGTCGTTATTATTTTTCCATTTTTCCCACATTCCAATTTCCATAGTTTTTCTGCTTTTCCTGGCATTTCTCAATACCTTGTGTTCTATTTTTTTAGATCCTGGCACTCATATTTTTCTAATTGGTTTTCTACAAAAAGTACTTACATTTTTGCTTCCTAATGTAAATCCTCGTTTTTCAGGAATAAGCCATTCTTGTAAACTAATTTCATGTTGAGTTCTTAGTGGGAGACCATCATCTTAGATTGAAAACTATTGAATGCCAAAATCTTATTTGCAGCGATTTCAAAACCGTTACTAAAAGATGTTTGGTGTGTAGTATACTGATAACAAAAAATTAGTTCTCCATATATATACACTGGTGTGCAAAACTTAAGCAAAGGGGATTTATTGCCATAACTTCAAGAAAATCATCTGAGAGACATGAAGTTCTGAAATGAGGAGTATTATGTACTTAAAGGATGACGAAAAGCATCGGCGGTGAAAAGGAATACAACGCATACGGTATTTAATCAAACAAAAACAAGCTTTATTGAACGCATAATATCGTGACTATGATTGTCTATCCCACAGGAAGAACAACAACAGATGTTCCCTTTAAAATGGTATATGCCCTCCCCCATACTACAATGGTTGCTTCGCAAACCCCCCGCATACTCAGAACCAGCTGGTGCAACATTTCTTGAGGTAGGAGTGCCCATTCCTCAATCAACATCTGTTTGAGTGTTGGTTGTTCTCCGGATGATGTAAGCGTGGGCAATACGTCTCCCCCCAAAACATCCCACACATGTTCGATGAGGTTTAAATCTGGAGCCCGCTGGCCAATCCATTCGAGTGATATCTTTTACTTTCCAGCAGCTCCTCAACAGCAAGAGGCGATGTGACTGGCATTGTCATCCATAAAATGAAGTCTGGGCCAATGGCACCTCGGGGAAGACGCAATAGGGAAGAAGTACCCCCTCACAATAGGATCCCCGGTTACAGACCCTCTGTCGAAAAAGGAAGCCAGTTCACCCGTTTAGCATAATGCCTCCCCCGACAAGAACTTCAGGACCACCGAAGGTTCTTCCTGATGTTACTGATAAAACCGTCCCGGGTCTCCAATCAAAAAAGCGTTGAGAATCGCTTCGGTACTGAACCGACTCTCATCCGTAAAGAGGACATGACTCCATTGGGTCAGTTGTTCAGTTTTTGTGCTCTCTGGCCCACTGTAAACGGTGGCTTTGGTAGCCAACTTTCAACGGGAGGCAGCGTTCAGGACGGCGGGCGAACAGGCTCCCTTTGTGAAGGCGTCTGGCCACCACTTGTCAACACGTTGCTGTACAGAGTTTCTGAGCAATGGCGCTTGCTGACTGCTGTCGACCTCTTTTCGCCCTCAGGATGATATATCAGTCATCCCCTGCAGTTGTCGTCCTCGGGCGGCTACCACCAACCTTTCTAACACCTGTACCTGTGGTTTGGAACGCTTTCCAAGCGCGCGAAACGACACTTTTGTTGATTCCGAACTCTGCAGCTACACTGGTGACAGTACGCCCCTCCTCCAGCTTTCCGATCATTCTTCCACGTGTGAAGTCATCCAGGGGATTTCTTCTAGCCATATTTCACGAACTGACTCACTGGCACTTGCAGAGAATATGGTGAATTGCGTCTCCGTCCTTCATTTCATTCTACTGTTGAGCAGCGCGCGCCGACATCACGCGTTTTGCGTACGCTCACACGCTTCGACGTTTTGTTCCTGATATTTGCATACGCAGGACGTTTCTCCCGACTTACGTTTTCCCCTCCCGATCTCCAGACCTCCTTTTCTGCAATTTCATGGCTATCTGCTAAATTTTTACATTGTTGCTTAAGTTTTGCACACCAGTGTATATTGTTCCAATGTGTGGTATTTTTTTGAACAGTAGTTTTAATAAATGTAAATTTCAGAAAGACATGCCTTCATGTGTAATATTTAGAAAATTATACTTTTTAAACCTTTTATCTTGTTTCTAAATTATGAATGCTTTATATATATATATATATATATACTCTTAATTTACATTAATTTCATTTCCATTTGTAAGCAAATAATTCAATATGTATTACATTAAAACAAGCTGTGCTTTTTTTTGTACAAATAAGTATGAAGTTGACTATAGTATGGATTATATATTGTTTATAAAAATTAACTTATGGATGTAGGCATGTTGTTTCAAAAATCTCACTTATATTCTTGTTTATTTTTTTAATGTATGATATGTATGTGTACAATTTCCAGAATAAATATTTCAAAAATATGATTTTGGTTTGCTTTATTGTTCTTGTTTTTTTAAGTATTTTAATTTTTGATTAAAAAAACATTAACTTAAAAACTATAATATTTGTTTTCTTTGGTGATAGAAGAATGTAAAATCAGTTTATATGAATAAAAATCAAGCTTAATTATTTGTAATATATATTGCAAAGCATTTTTCTATATTTTCATCTGGATGGAATGTTTCTACTTAAACAAAACTATTGATAAAAAGTACTTATACACCTGGACCTAATGAGTGTCAAATGTTTTTTCATATTACATAATATGTAAAAAAAACTATTTCTTTCTTACTTTGTTTCGAAATTTTTACAATGTGTAATAAGTTATTCATCATAATGTTTCCAAGATATTTCTAATAACTTATAATTGAAAGACTGAATTTAAAGAAAAGTTAATTCTCCGCTTGTAGGATTTTAAGGAAACAATATAATTCTTCTAAACATAAATATTATTTTTAATGCACCAAATTGCTTCTGGGACTATTTCAAATGCTTACACATTTGTTTAACTATTTCATTGAATCTTTTTTTGTTCAAAGATTTAAATCTGAGGTATAAGTTCGAAGACATACAGTTTCCGATCAAATAATTGTTGCATTTTTTTTTCTTAAAGTAAAATTTTTGTTGGAATTGGCACGACATCATTTAAAAGGAAGTACGTGGTTGCTAATTCAGCGTGTACGGCACATATGAAATCGGAGCTGCCAATTTGGTCTTTTTATCTTTAACGTTGGCACTTTTAGATAATACGCGAGTCGCTCGTTTTGTTAGACAGTAAATGCAAAAAGAATTTTGATTTTTGAAGTTAAGGGGTAAAAAAATTCATAAAATGTAAATTAAATAATATATAAGATGGAGAAAATGAAATTTACGACTTATATATATAGATATCAGATATTTAGATCCCTTTAAATTTGAGTTGATATGTATTTTTCTGTTAAAAATTCGTATTAGATGCAACAGTATCGAAAATAAATACCATTCATATTCATTATATTCTTTCAAACTCATATTTGACACAACAAACTCAAAAATGAGTGCATTACATACTCATTTTGTTGTTGCATTCTCAAATTTGAACCAGTAACAGGTTCAAAAACAAGTATGTGAAGTCTCCATTTTGAGTATGTGCCTGTGATGAAAAATGAGTATGCGCGATTCTCAAATTTAAGCACGTTTGCATCTGAGCTATTTTGAGTAAGTGAAGTACTCAAAAGTGAGTATTGTGTTCTCAGTTTCGAACATCCTTTTCTCGCAGTGCAAAAGCTTCATACCTAGTTTATACACAAAATGTTTCCATCAACCATTGATTGTTTTTTTATATTTCTAATGGGCCGCGGATTGGAGTTTTTCCATTGCAGTACTAGTACATTCCCCGGAAGCTGTTATCTCTTTTTAGTGCGGCGTCATATAGGCGGATACCAATCGCTGCAGTTAATTTTGGCATTCAGTTTCCTCCCTAGAGGGAGGCACGTGAGCTCTGACCATGCGAACCTGTATTAGGATTTAATTTTGAGGAGAGCACCCAAACCAAATAAATACTCAAGGGAACTTTTACATGCCGTATAATCATATGACATGGCCGCTGTCGATTTTCTGCACCATTAAATCCACCGACTTGGGCCGGGGTAGAACCCACAACCTTGGGTGAAGAAGGGCAGCGACAAACCAACTGGCTGACCATTGACTGTTTTTAAGTTTTTTTTTTACTCTTTTTAATAATATTTGACTTGTATTGTGATTTTAAAGAAAAAAAAATTAAAATAACTTATTAAAGAGAAGGCTAACATTTCAGATGTAAAAAAATTACTGTTGCATTATCATTTATAATAATTTGTTGGTGACAATCACTTATAATTTCCAATTTTTAGAGTAATAAAAATAGATTCAACAAAAACTTAAACTTAATATATTTTTCTTTTTTCAAGAGAACGTTAGTTAATCTTCTGTAGTAATTTATTTTATATTGATCTTGCATTTATCTCTATCTTTATAAAGGGTCATTAATTCTCTCGTGTGTTACTGTCTTAATCGTATCTGTAATTTAATAAATAGTATATATTTTATAGAACCAAGAATTTATCAAACTTAATGATGTTAAATGTGAGCAAAACATTTGATTTCTAAAGTAAATTTCTGTTAAACCAAAATTTTAATTCTAGTTATAGTTAAATTTGAAAAAAAATTTATCTATCCCTTTTTATGTCCTATTGATAAATTTCACCCCGTACATGTGTGTTGCTTTTTTTCCTGGTTTTCTTATTTCTCTTTTTCACTTTAAATAAAACCTGCCACATTTTTAGGTATATGGATAATATTTAAAGAAAAGGGGGTAAAATACTGGGTTAATGCATTTGATATGTATATGTATAATAAAAAAAAAAGTAATACTACTCAAAATTTTGTAAATACCTGGTTTAGAACTTCCCAAAAAGAGAAAATTTTTAATTTTTTCTATTTACAAGATGGGCACAATTTATGGGTTATGTTTGGAAAACTTTAAGCCGAAAACTAATGCCATCTTGTACAACTTTACCAAAAACAGCAAATTGGGTTGGGAATTATATATGAATATCTGAATTTTAATTTTTCGACTTTTTGATAATAATTTTTAAAAGTAAGAATATATGGAAAATATTAATTGTTACTCTTTGTTGGAAATTTAATCAAACAAAAATATGGATTATATACATTCCTGACTTATTTTTAGGTAATTTAATTCATTTTTATTTGTAATATTATAATAGTTTGTATAATTTGTTTGAATTTGCACAAACTAAAAAGTTGTGTTTTTATCAGGCTAAATTATTTTTTTAGTCTTTAAAGAATATTTTATACTTTCAAATATAATCTTTGTATATAATTGTTTTTATTAATATCATTTTAATTGTACTAATATGTGGAGGTTAAATTATAGTTATATATAGTGTCGAAATTTGTTAAATTAAAATTTCTTGTTTACACAATGTTTTATATTTCATTTTAATTACTAATATTGTGTTAATAATTGGAATAACTTTTATGAATTATTCATGAAAATTTTTCAGGTTACCATAACTTTAAAAAATAAATACAAAATTGAATGTGAACTAAGTTCTTAAGAAATAAAGATAAAGAGTATATTTACCCTTGTGTGTGTTTGAAAGACTTAATACATTAAAATCGCTACTGAAGTATTACAAATCATTCAGTGGTATTTTTTCTCTACATCGGTGATCTTCAAAATGTGTTCCACGGAAACCTGGAATTCCATAAGTCAATACAAGAATTCGAGAAAAAACAAATATGCATGCAAAATGGATTCACGTTCTCTGTGAAGTTTGTACAGTTACAAGTATCTAAAGCTCTTCCTATTCATTAAAACTGAAAATTTCTTTTATATGTAATAACTTTATTTTTGCAACACTTTTTAAACTTTATTATAATATAATAAAATAATATTAAAATGTGTTTTATCTTTATTTATTATACTTCCTACTAGATTATTGTTAATATCTCAGGTTCCACGAGATAATTTTATACTCGTTAATTAGCACAATGTTTTGCAAAACAAAATATTATCTAATGGAAAATGCACTATTTTACTTTTGTGGAAAACAATACATATAAGGAGGGAGTAAGTGAATATTAACGTTGCACTGTTCAGCTACATGAGGGGTTTTGGCACAGTCCTCGTAATTTTGAACCATGGTCAAGTGACGAGGACGACACCTGATCTACCCCCCTCTCCTAACCACCACACCAACGGGAAGATGTTTGAGCTCTCGACAGATTTAACGTGCATTGCACCCCTACATAGCGGTTTTTTAGTGGTACTGGGCTCGAACTCGTGACATGCCAGCCACGATCTAATACCATGGCCACTCTAATGAGAGAAAAGGAACAAATTATCAACAGAGTTGATGTTAAAATCTACATTTAAGAAAGAACAGCTGCAAATTTTAGTTTGCAAAGCACACGGGATTTCTCACCCAGCAATAAACATTTTAATGCCATTCAGAACATTGTGTTTAAGTGAAATATATTTCTCAATATAAGTTTTATTTTGAGTAATTCGTAAATCATTTAGCTTGATCGATAGAACTATATGCGGTCAGCAGCCGTCCGTTGTCTTGACCGCTCACGTGCGCTGCATGTGCTGCACACCTATTAGGATCGGTCGTGTATGACCCTCCTTCCCACAAAAAAAGTCTGTTCACGATACAATAAATTAACACAAAACCCACATTCCGAATGCATATTTTTTGTAAAACCATCACCCTCCGTCATTCTTTCTTCTCCTAAAACTACTTATTCTTGCTTCTGAACTTGAACTTCTTTTGTCTGAAAAGAAGAGGTGAAACACAGAAGCTATTCGGACAGGACAATTCCTAATTTTCGTAAAGAGTAATCGGATTAAAATGTCATGCTGTTAAAAGAAGGTCACTGAGTAAAGCGATTTTTTAACCGAGTAATATTTCTTGACAGCAAGATGCTCAGATGAACGCTTGAGATAAGTGAATGCCTCCGAAAAATGCATTGTGAGTTGGTAACTAACTACATGTGATTCACCTGATGTTGAAAATAAAAATTTAAAATTTTCTTGCAGATGATTTTTTTTTAACGTCGAATTCGTTATAGAGAGATTTTTGAAGTTAATTTCGTTCGAATATACATGAATGATACTTATTTTTTTCACTTACATTTTTTTTAAGTACAGAACTTTGGGCAATAAATGAACTTTTAACATACTCGTAGTTTATAGATGGGTCAATGATATTATGCACAAAATTATCACAATGCAAAGTTAAATATTTCAGTTTTGCGAGTTGTTGCAATCTCGCAATTAGAGTTATTTTAGTATATTGGGGTGAAGGTAATAATCAGAATGTCGGGATAAAAGATTTTTTATGAACTTAGAAAACTGTACGAGAGATTTACAAAGCTTTTTTAAAACAGGTTTTACGATAATCTTCACTTATGACATACTTTTATACATTGGTATGTTCCTCGTATAACAACACGGTACTGCAAAAAAACGGTTTGATATTCTCAAGTTGGCAAAATTTGCGATTATTATGACATGGATTTGATATTATACCGCACAAAATATGAATTTAATACTACACAGTTTTGACGTGTAACATGATTTTAAAACATTGAACATCATTTTCGTTCAATAATGGAAATTCTCAACTGAATTTTTTATCAAGACGAATTACCAACTTTATTAATTCAGTAGTACGTGGCGGAAAATTTAAAAGAGAATTGCAAAGTTTTTTAGCTCTTTATATAGGAATTCTGTGTGTGAAAGAATTGAAAGATCGAAACAGACAGGTAATTGCAACTACGTCGGGTAACTCTTGTAAGGATAAAGAAATACCTTGTGAGAAAGGACTTTCAACCAACTTGGAGAAAAAATAGAATAACTGTAATTACTGATGAGAGTAATGATGAAAATTAATTTGATCCTGATAAGGTCGTTTCCTATTTTATTTTGTTGGCCAATACACACAATTTGCTAATTTGGATTAATAATAATAATGGAAATTTTTTATTGTATTTTATATTTTTGTTTTTAATTAAAAACTTGAAGTTAGCTTATTTTTGCAATTCCTACTGTTAGTTCAAACTCTCCCTATATATATATATATATATATATATATATATATATATATATATATATATATATATATATATATATATATATATATATATATATATATATATCTTGTTAAAATTTTCAATCTATTAAAATATTTTTTATTCATCCACCTGCCCAAATACATATTTTTAAACTTAGAAAAGGATGACACTTGATGTGAATACAGTCTTTTCAAATATGATTGAATTAATTAAATTTAGTTAATAGATAAATAATAACAGAAATAATAGTTCAACACCCTATATAAAAAGCGAAAGCCGCTCGTTTTGTTATTATAGAGCAATGGATAGCGCGTTGGATCCAAAGATTGCGGGTTCGAATCCCACCTGGGATAGCCTAATTTCTGAAGATGTGATTTCTTTTTACTATGCTATTTTACTCGAATAATTAAATTTAATTAATGAATAAATGGTAATAAAAACAAAAATAATAGTGCAACACCATATATAGAAAGGAAAATGGAAATTGCAAGGAAAATCGCGTTCTATTTTGGCACTTAATATTGTGATTCTGTCATATGTATATACATATTTCTATTAATTGTAATTGTTTAATAAAAAGTACCAAAAAATAAAATTTTTCTTTGTTGACCTTAGTAGGAATTGACTTAAATTTTTTTTTTTTATATATATATATTACTTGTTTATTTGTATGTTTTATTGGAACGAAATTTCAGCTATCATAAAATTTTCCTTTTGACTTGATTTCGATATAACAAGGTACGCATTGCCTTGATTAATAATATTTCAAAGTTTAGTATAACACGTTTTCGATACAACACAGTAGACATATTGCCCAAAACGCATTACAGTAAGACCCCGCTTAACGCTGTTTCGCTTATAGCGCTGTTTCGGGGTTTAACGCCTTTACTTTGAATTGTGATTCCTGAAATAGCACGCAGCGCGTTAGGCTTCCTTCAGTTATCCGAAGCAGCTTATCTGTGTTTATTCTTTTCCGTCAGTATTATACTTGTGCTATTTTTATCGTTTCAAAACATTTGCCGTAAAAGTGACTCATTGTAAGTATAAATTAATATAATATAGCGATTGCTATAATGACAAATATTGTGATTTTTAGATTTTATCATGGGTGATAATAAAAAGCACGAAAATAAAGTATATACAAAAAGCATTTCACTAGAAACTAAAATGCAAGTGATTAGAAGATTGTGATAATGGGTGAACGCCAATCTCAAATGGGTTGCTGTAATGAATTTGGCAACTCTAACACAAGGACCATTCTAAGAATAAAGAAAAAATACCAATGTCGGTAACTGCAAATCTACGACACAAGCTCTGCAACTAGAATTACCTGCTCCTAAAAATAATACAATAGAGGAAATGGAAATGACTTTCTATATGGATTGACGACGAAATTGAACGCAAAATGCCATTAAGCCAATCTTACTTCTGATAAAATGGTAAAAAAATTGAAATACAGAAGAGACTGAATGATAAGAAAAAATGTAAAATGATACTGACTTATAGAATTTTATTTATTTTTATATGCATATTCGTTTATTATGTTTCTATATTTGTAAGAAATAAAATTTTTGTTTTATTGCTATAAAAAACATAATTAATAAACTTAACGGTAAAATACCTGACCAATACCTACCCATCTTCCCCTAACCCCATTATTTACATGATGACATAACCTCGTTTAACGCTGTTTCATTTTACGCTCTACTTTGATGGAACGTATACCCCGCGTTAAGCGGGGTCTTACTGTACATATTATATTATGTACACATACGTATTAATTTAATAAGTAAATAATATAATAATTAAAATAAATAAATAAGTTTCGGATAACATGGTGTCGATATAGCACCTTACGAATTAACCATGTCATACGAGGGGTACTTGTACACATAAGATGTTTAATTTCATTATTTTTTTATACCATTCATATCAAACAAATATACCTTTGTTTCATTAACTATATATAATTTTCTTCCTGCAGTTTTTTTCTTATTATTATATTATATTATTTTGTTACACTTCATAAATTATACGTATAATTTTGCTCATTTCAATTATTTTAATTTTTGTCTAGGGAACGAGGTTGTTCTTTTTCCCTCTCTGCGTCTTCTTTCTATATATATACTTTATATTTTAAAATTTTTGAGTATATATTTAAGCGTGACAGTACTGACTTTAAAACCCCTTTGCAACCCCTGAGGCAATTTAGTTCCTGTTATTTAATCGTAACAATTCTCCATGTATTATCTTACAAACTTACTGTTTTATTTTTCTGGTCATTTTCAAGGTTATCCCTTGAATAAGTATTATACACAGTGGCGCACACAGGAATTTTTCAAAGGGAAGATCCAGGGTCGAATGTCCTCCATTCTCGTATCACACACAACACGTTCCAATACACTACACAACATATTCTTTTCATTTTGTCGATTTTCGGGAACAAAAAATAGTAAAAAATTAATTATTAAATAAGTAATTAGCATTAATTAATAAAATTAATTATTAATAACAAATACGTAAATTAAATTTTACGTACTACTTTCATGGTATTATAATCAAATCGAAAAATTCAGATTTGGGTCCGGACTCCGGGACCTCTTTGTAGTGCCTACTGATTATACATGTAAAAATTTCTAAATCTATCTTGAATTGATTTTCAAATATTTTTGTTTCCTTTTTCGTTTGAGTATAGACCTTTCCTGTAATTCTTTTTATGGAATTATTTTTCACAGCCCTGTCATTTCTCGAAAGTATATACTGAAACTTGTTTAGAACCTTGTAAGTCCCCAGATTCAGCCACCCAAAAATATCACAAACCTGGATCAACACTTGATAAATGCCTGTCTGAATGTTATTGAGAAATGAGAATGTTTAACACACACATCGACGTATACAAGTACATTAATACCTAGATCAGGGGTGGCCAATCCGCGGCACGCATACCACAGTGTGGCATGGCTGAGTTGTAACATTGGCACGCGAAGACTAATTGGAAATTGAACGAATCTGAAAAGATTTTAAGGTATTCCGATTATAGCACCTGAACTGTGATTTTTAGAAGCGTATAAATGGATACTATTGAGGTATTTAGTGTCATTTAGATTAGAAAACGTATGTAAAATTGTTTTAGGACATTATGACAACAAAAATTATTTAAATACAATATTTTGGCACAAAGAAATAACATATAATAACCAAATTTCAAAACATTCTCCTTTATGAAAAATGCTTCTATTATAATAATTTTGCCTTGTATATAGTCTATATCTCTGTACAGAGTGGCTCAACCAGAATTTTTGGAAACATATAGCTTGTAGTTGATTTATCCATATTTTAAGCACAATCAGAGGGAAGTAAAATTTAAGAAAAAGACGCCGATAATTATTTTAATTGGTGATGACTCTGAAATTAATGTGAATTTTTTAAAACTCCTAGTTGAGACTCTCTGGAGAAGCCTTTATTTTATCTAAGCACACACACACAAACACAATATTAATATAGGCCATTTTTTGTAAAGGAGAACGCTATGAAAGTGTTGTTATCTTTTTCTTTACAAAAATATTGTATTTAAATAATTTTTGTCATAATGTCCTTAAAATAATTTTAGAGTATATATATCTCTAATCTTAGTGACAGTGAATATCATTTTAGAAAATTATCCATTTATACACTTTTTTAAAATCACGGTTCCAACGTAATGGATACCTTAAAAACTTATTTTTACTGGTTTTATTGAAATGCGCGGTTGTCTTGAAAAAGGTGTTCTTGATCCAAAATTTAGGCTAAATACACTTAACTGAATAACAATAGAAAATTATTATGTAGAAAGTACTCCTTCACTGTTATGTGCACTGGCTTTTCATAGGTAATGCACTCGTGAGATTTTGGAATTTGTGGGTTTTAAAATATCAGGAAGAAAACAACGAACTGCCCCTAGAATGTTTGCTTTCCAAGAACGAAAATTGGCTTTAGGGTTTATTTTTTGTTGCCTATACTGTGGGACATTTAAATAATTTAAATTTAAGATTACAGGGAAAAGATATTTTTCCTACCCTTATTGATAATATTTTTTGTGAACAAACCTTTTTTTGTCTCAATTGTGAAGAAAAAAGATGAATATATATTTCACATTAATATAGGAACTATATACCATAAGTTACAGTAGTTTCGATCAGCCCAGAACTGCGGATTTTAAATTGCGGGACAATGGATATTTTATAGGTTGTTTAGTGTCACTTTAGATTAGAATACACGCATAAAACGTTTTGAGTGAACATTTTGACAAAAGTTATTTTAAATACATTATTCAAGTATCTTCAACTTTAGACAATCCTTTTTAAATACTTTTAGAAATGTTTATTATTATAATATTTTGCTCTAATATATTTCTTCAGATCTCTGTACAGACTCAGCTATGATTTTTTGGAAAATTCACATTATTTCTAGAAAGCGCAACCCATTGAAATACTCATTTGGCATCTTTACTTAAAATTTCTCCCTCTGTTGTCGTAAACATGGATAAAAAATATTTCTAAGTTCTTATATTTCAAAAATTATTATGTTGAACCTCTGTACAGAGTAAATCTGTATTATATAAAATATTATTATAATATAGCTATTTTTTCATTAAAGGAGAATATTTTGAAATGGGTCATTCTATGCTTATTTTTGTCAAAATATTGTACTTAAATAATTTTTATTCTAATACTATTCTTAAAACAATTTTATATACATTTTCTAATCTAAGTGACACTCAATATCATAAATATTATCCATTTATACGCTTTTGAAAAATCACGGTTCCGAACGTAGTCGGATACCTGAAGCTGAGCCATTCTCCACCATAGGAAGATACCATTCTCCGAGCTATGATAGATTAAAAATTTTAATATCCATTTTGCAGGATTCATTCAGTGCTAGGTGTAATGATTTTCCAAGATGATAAGAAAATGGTGATATTTTCATGTATCCTTTTTTATAATTTTCCAGCACGACGTTAATTGTTACCCACCTGAAATCCAAATCGGAATTATAGAACTACAGTACCATACTGCATTGAAAAGCAAATACAAGGAACCTAATTCAAAGCAAGGGATCCGAATAAGGTTGAATGTTAAAAAGCACCGACAAGCAATTTTCCAGATTTACACGATTTGTCTGTCAGGTATTGTTGTAAGTTTGGACCAACATGTTTGTGAACAAATGTTTTCCATGAGCATAAGTAAATCAAAATATTGCTCAAAACTAGCTGATAACCTAATTTTCTTAGTATCTTCAAGAACTAATTCAAATATAGATGAAGTAGTAAAAAAAAGTACAAATTCTAAGACATCATTAAGAAAGTACTGACTGCTTAATAATTATTTAGAATTAAATGTTTCAAGCTACTTATTTTTTTTTTTTACGCCTAACCTAACGGACTGAACTTGTAAACGGTTTATTAGCAATAAAACCTAAATTTTTGCTTATTTATTATATTATTTTTAAATTTCCACTACTTAGACATGCATAAAAAATGTGCGATTTGAGTAAAAATTCCATAAGCCTATAAGTAAAATTTTTTCACCTTTTCATGCTCTTTTGTTTGCTGAAAAATTTGGAAGTTGCACGCTTAATTTTTTTTATCAGATAGTGGCACTCTTCTCAAATGAATGAATATTAACGTCACACTGTTCAGCTACACGAGGACTTTTGGCGACGAACCTCGTAATTCTGAACCATGGTCAACCCTCGTACTTTGAGTAATAAATACACGTGGGAATATTAACTTACTAAATACGCATACAAGAAAGAAGACTGAGTACTACTCAAAACTCGGAGAAAACTTTCCTCTCTCTCGCTCTCTCTTTGTCCCGTGGACCAAATGTGACGTCCATTCAAGTTCACTCTCCAGCAAAACGTGCCAAAAGAAGTTATCACTTCAATAATAATAATAATAATAAAGAACATATATATCCATAAAGCAAGAGAAGGGGGAAAATATCATTTCAGTAATCTTGCAAGTGTATATCAAAAACAATTATCTCCAGCTGACACCACCATTTCCTGATGATATTTTCTCACTCTAATTTATCCTTCTTTTCAGAAAAAAAAATGATTCAGTAACTTAAGGAAGATTATTCATATTAGAACCTTTCTTTTATTTTAAACATAAAGAAAGAAAGCAACCAAAAAAAATATTGAATTCTATCGGAGATATCTTTTGCTATTTTGAAATAAGAACTTAGCTTCATATGAATCTTCGTATTGTTAATTCTAAAGAACAAAAACCATTTTTTTAAAGGATATATTGGGGACTGAGAAAGGGGAAAATTTTTTAAGGTTTGACTACTTTAACCATGTTTTTGAAAAGCATATAAAGGGATAATATTTATGTTTTTTTGGGGTCAAATTAGAAGAACCCCTAAAATTGTTTTGAATATTATTACAATAAAAAAATTTAATTTAATAAATATTTTTACAAAAAAATTACATAGAATGACCCATTTTCAAACGTTCTCCTTTTTGAAAAAAAGCTTCTATTACAATAATTTTGCCTGTATATACCCAGACCTCTGTACAGAGACTCGCTCAACAGAATTTTGAAATATATAACTTAGAAGTGGTTTATCCATGTTTTACGACAACAGAGGGAGAAATTTTAAAAACAAACCCCTAATTATTTCAATGGGTTGTAATTGAAAATAATGTGAATTTTTTAAAAAACATAGCTGAGTCTCTGTACAGAGATCGAGTATATTCGAAAATATTATAAAAATAGAAAACTTTCTACAAAAAAAGAACATTTTAAAAGGTTATTTTGTTAATTTTTTTCCGAAATATTGTATTTGATTTTTTTTTTTAAAATGTCCTTAAAAATTTTATACATGTATCCTAATCTTTGGGGCCAAATATCATAAATTTCCCCTTTATGCTTTTTAAAATTTAAGTTCCAACGTAGTTTGATACCTTAAGTGAAACTCTCTGCATTAGAACACATAGTGATTCGCATTCCCAATGCACCCACAAAGACAACTGGGTTTAGTTTTTAATTTAAATATATGTAAATAATATGGCAACCCGATTAGTTAAAAAAATGACAAAGTGCCCAGGATAAGGGGATTAATATTAATATCAGGAGTCGGTGACCCGTAGACCGGCATTAGAATTCGTCCAAAAAAGGGCTGTTGGCGACGAACCTCATAATTTTGAACCACATTCAAATCACGAGGATAACATCTACGAGCTGATACACCCCTTTACAAACTGCCGCACCACGCCAACTAGAGGACTTTGAGCTTAGACAGATTCAACGTGTATCAGCGCCAAAACACGGCGGGTCTTCAGTGCCACTTGGGTTCGAGCTCATGACAGCGCTAAGTTACTGTGGTCACTATAATCAGTGCATGAAATTTCAACTACACGTGTGCGCTTTTGGACGCGGAAAGAACCTAAGAGAGCAATATACAGTAAACTTATTACAAAGAGAGTTATAAAAATTTTAAATAAAACTTTAGTATTGTCATAAAAATATAGCTAACTATACCAAAAACTGAAGCAAATGCCGAAAGAGTTTACTTAAGATAAATTAAATGTATAAGTACCTTTTATATATGCTGAATTACTGCAGAAAATCGCCTCTTTTGGCAATTGAGCATGAAATTGCTGATCAAATAAACTTAAAAAATGTGATGAGTATGTAGAACACTAAAAATGAGGAGTAAAGTTTGTGATTTTAGTGTAGTTGCTGTTACTATATTGTAATTGTGCAACAATAATTTATTTTCAATAGCATTAAAAATGCGAAAAATGTATGTGGTTGACAGCTCGTGGTTAGGTACAAGTATTTCTCTTAAATTCTGCTGTTTTGCACTACTTATCCATTTTGTGTTATGTTACATGTTTTTTTTCTACTGACTGAAATTAGATGTATCCATTGCCAGCGTGATCGCTTATACTCAGCGTTTCTTTCTACGTGTTTATAATGATTTAAAACAATGAACTTTTAATTCAGGTATCCGAACACGTTGAAATGACCAAATTCGTTCAAAACACATAATTTTTGTTTTTTATTTTATTGAATAGAGCTATTTTTGGCTTTACAAAACATACTTTGTTTTGTTTCTATGTTACCTAAAGGCCGAGTTACAATCAATTTTATTAAATTAGAAAAATCGAAAATGAGTCTTTGATCTACCAGAAGTTGGTATTTAAATTATTCAAAATCTATCACGGCGTGTCTGATAACTCAAAATATTATGAATGTACTTCTTTAAAACCTTTTGGACCTGATATTTATATTATTTTCTAGAGAATGTACTAAAATATTTTTTATTGTATGAATATTTTTTGAGTTATGGTCTCGTAAAGAACGTCCCATTTCTTATAATATTTACACGATCAGAGCTCTAAAGTTTAAATTTTAATAAAAAATTAAAATTTTAGTACATTCTCTAGGTAAATGCATCTAATTTGTTTTAGTAATATTTCTCATGTAAGTTTATTTCTTTTTTCTCCAATTGCTTTGAAGTTTTTCAAAAATATTGCTAAAATTTCACTTAAAGTTGTGACTTTTGTAAAATTTAGATATAATTTTTTAAAAAAATTGTTAGTTAAATATAAGTATTTATTGTTACTGATCCCTAAAAAAGCATTTATAATGTTTCAGTATGTAATAAAGTACTCCGAACGTGTTCGGATACCTTAAAAGAAACACACATACACACTTGGTGTTAACCCATTAACATGCTATATTTTTTTTCTAGCGATCACACATTAAAGCACTTTTGGGAATCGAGATCGGTTCAAGAAAACTAGCTTATTATTTAGAAAATTAATTTAACTTATTAGGCAAAATAATTTTGAATATGGAGAAAATGTTTTCCACCACCCACACTGTGTGGTATTGAACAGGCATTTATACTTTTGTTTACTTTTGCGTCTCCCCGCATGAAATTTCTAATATTTTGAATTAGAAATACTTTTTCATCTTAGATAGTGATTGAATTGAGAATTTTCTGTATACTATTTTCCATGAAATTTATGAAAACAGAGATCAGTAAACACAACAAATTTATGAAGTATATTTTGGAAGTATTACAATATGTAAAAGGAGCAGCGCATTAGACAGACGAAGAGATGACTGATAAAAAGACTAGAATGATGAATTTATTGGTAAATTTATTTACCATGGTCTAATAAATGGTTAAAATATGAAAGAATTAAATATGGATCTATTTGTATGCTCGAAAAAGGAATTACTTGAAACAGAAATGAGTAGTTTTTATTAAAATGTACCGTATTTTTTTTACGCATTGTTTAAGGTATCCGACTACTTGCGACAACTTTTTTTTGAAAAAAAAAATGAAGATATGGGGATTTTTTCTGTGATTTTTAGGTTCATTTAGTATATTAAGCAAAAAATCGTAAAATTGAAAACAGAAAAAAATTTATTATTATTAAATGGGAAAAAACTGGTAAAAATGTACAAAAAATTACATAAACGGGGCCCGCTCTGTGCAAAAATTTTTGAACAAATTCTCAATTTTTCAATTTTAATATGCTACTTTGTTATTCATGTTTGAAATGACCTTCAGGATAATAGATATTTTTTAATTTTACAAAAACTAGAGCCCCTATCTTAGGGGACTATATGAAATTGCTTAAAAACAGTTATATTCACATGGACTGTAAATTTTGAAATAATACATGATTGATAAATCTGGGGAAAACAAAACACTTCTACTGTTATATTAAAACATTTACAAAAGTTTCACTTAATTATTTTCAAAACTTTTTGAGCAATCGCTGTCAGCACTTGAGTTTTTCGAAAAAAAAAAAAAACACATTTCGAGTAAAACGCATTTTAAAGTTTGACATCTTGTGTAAAGTTATGGCATCTTCTTTAGTTAAAATACTTGTAGTTTTTGTTCTAGTGAATGGAAAACAAAACGCTTGGTATTTTTATCAAGCTAATAAGATGGTCTATAAAATAAAATCATAAAACGAATTTGTCAATTTTTGAAAAAAATCATGATTTTAGGGTAGTCGGATACCTTAAATCATTTTATTATATGAAATATCCTTATATTTTTTTAATCTGGGTGTTCCAAGTTTTTTTTACTTTTTTAAAATGAGACGAATATAGTCTCAAAAGAACCTCGTAACTCGTTGGTTTTTTTTTGCCCATTTTCTGTCTTCATTATTTTATTACAAACACTTTTCGTTCCGGGATCGCCGGGTGCTTTATAAATAACCAAAGTGAAAAATATTTTACTATTGTTTGGTCAGAAGCCGTCTCTACGCCTTGAGAGTGTATTATACTGACCCATATTATTACCCTCCGGTTCTTGCCGGAAAAGAATTCCTTGAAACAATCGTCCCCGTCAGGTCTTGATGTCATTTTGCAAAGTATCCTCGACCCCCCGTGTCAAGAAGATGCGAAGAATGTGACATTTGAATTTACCTGTGGCAACAAAATGTTATTTTTTCTTTGTGGTAATGACCTTATTGTTGAGTTTTTCTTCGGGTATAAAGACTGAAATCTTCGGCAAGAGCGAGTTTTGTTCTTTTAACGCAGCAATCATTAAGGTGTACATCATTTAGCAGGTGAGTCTTCTATTCTGTTTTGTTCTAACGTTGCCATTTAGATATTTAATATGTTTATTAGAATATTTTTGATTGAACATGTTTACGCTATTTTTTTTCATGTCTACTTAATGATCATTCCATAAAAAATTCTGAACTTAGAAATTATCAATTAGTTTAAAACTTATGAGTTTGGGACTTTTGTTACGATTAAGATAAAACTGTTCTAAATAGTTCTTGTAAATATATTGTGGTCGGTATTTGTGGAAAACCAATTTGTGGTCAGAGGTTCCCGGTTTAATTTTATACTGAGGCCCGGCCCTTGGTAGTTGTCCCCAACCCCCGGGCCGGCCCGGGAAATTTCGTGGCCCCGGTCCCGCCTTTAAATTAAATTTTTTTTTATTTTGTTTACGTAGTGTTTTTTCTAAATTTTGTGTTCTTTTATAGAACCCCTTTATATAAGTCACGTTAAACCACTTTATATTTATGTTTTGGTGTAACTGCAATTTATTCATTCCACAAAGCCATATATATTTAAGTACAAAATTAAATTAAAACTATAAAATCAAAACAATTAAAATAAAAATCAAAATTTCTCCCTTTCCCCTCAAGGACCGTAAAATTTTCAAATGTTGACCGGTCCGGGGGGTAAAAAGGGGTTGAGGCATGGTGCATCCGATGCGTTTTAAAACTGTCAAAGGGTTTAAAATCCCCGTGATTTTGGGGGGAAGTTAGATTTGAGAGGAAAAATGCCCGCTCCCGGTTGGTCCCTTTGACTGAGGTTTGAAATTACGAGGTGCGTCGGCAATAGCTCTAGTGTTACTTTATAGCATGATGTTAATATAACACTTACGCATTGTAATTTTAAAAATTTTTGGTTTATAAAAATACGTTAATTCATACAAGGTATTGATTCTTAAAATTGTACTTTGAATTTTATTCGAAGTCGGGGGAAATGGAGTTTATGTCACACATTAATAATTTTTAATATGTTAGTGTGGTAACAGTTTGATTTCGGAACGACAAGAAAATTTATAATCAGAAAAAAATGAGTGCTTTCATTATTAGTATTACACAGGAAAAACACGAAAATTTTTAAAACATTAACTTAGACATTTTTTACAAAATAACTGGAGATCTCAGACCTAAATCCATATGAACTTTTATAGAACACATACGGAAAATACAGTCAACCCTTTTAATGAACCCTATATTGCGAATTTTCAATTTGGGAAATTTTCCCGGGCCCTTGAACATTTTTAAAAATTTTTTTCGTAAAATAACCCCTTAACGAAGTGCATTTTTATATAACGAACTTTTTCTTTTGAGATTCAATTTTCGTTCTTCCTTTTTTAAAAGTATTTCTGAAAAAATTTCAAGTTATTCTCTCTTTAACACATTTTATGGTAGTCATAAATCTTGAGCTGGTTTTATTAGATCCAAACTCGCCGACAGCAATAGAGTTCTGGACGTTTCATCCAAGAAGTGCAACCTTTATATAACCCCCATTGCCCAGTTCACTGGAAACATCTTCGATAGCCTCTTCCACCTTCAGTGGAGTTGTCCCGTGTCCCTCGTGTTCTAATTATAAAATAATGTATGTTTAATATCACTTGTATGCTTTACATTATATATAAAATGTCTTTAAAATTCATTAATTTTAGTATAAAATTATTTTCTTAATATTGAAAATACAATGAATTATTCGACATTCTTTTTTTTTTCTTGTTTTCCTTACAGTTTTTCTTTCTTTCTTTCTTTTCTTTTTTTTTTTTGATGGGTAAGATATATAAAATAAACATGTATTAATTTTAAAAAAAGATGTGAATAATTCCTTTTTTACTATATAGTGTTTATGAATTTAAAATTTGTTTTATGTGGTTTATATATATAAAGTATGTTAAAATATTAACCTCTATATAACGAACTTTTTCCGGGATTTAGTGACTTCGTTATATAGAGGTCCGACTGTAGATACAAAAATTTCAATGCTCTATCTTGATAATAAGCCTATATTGACTTGTGTACTTTTTCCTTCTTTAACTTTTTTTCCAATATTTCAATTAATTTTAATTCAACTTCTTTTTTCCAATTTTCAATTACTATTATTTTTTTAAATTATCTAAAAAACAAACAATTCATGTGTATCGAAGTCCCAGAAATTTCTTCAAAATAATGAAGTATCCTATGAAATAAAAATTCTGGCCTATAATTTTGAATACAAATGCTTCTTCAAAATAAAGACGCGAAATGAAACCTATGTTCATTCATTGCCGAAAAATTTGTTCTACCTAAACGAGGAATTAATAAGTTAATTAAATTTATATAATTATTTAAAAATATTGAAATTCGTTTTGGTTATAAAGTGCAACAAATAATGGTAGCCGGTGACAACTGAAATAAAATAAATTATTAAAATTTCATGTATTATTTTACTAGCATTCATTATACTATCCTTTTGTTTTGCATTATATTTATAATTTTTATATTTTCAAATGTTAGCTCCAGAATTTCTCGGTGAGTATTTTCGCAAAATATTTGCAAACGATTTTTTTGCTAAATATTTTATCCATATTATTTTTTTGATAATAATACTAATTCTAAAAGTAATATAAAATGAATTTTAGCTAAAACGAATAACTCAATAATGTAAATACTACAATGATTATAACTATTTATTGTTCAATATAAATTGTATTTTTTTCTTACCATCTGTAAATTTGATGCTCACCATGATCTATATGCCATGCTGATATTTACTATGTAAAATTATAATTAAAATAGGTTTCTAAATAGCATTGTGAGATAAATATTTTTTAAATTCCGAATTTCTAAATCTGTTATGAATTTATGCATGATTAAATAGTCTAATAATATTTCTGGATTAATCTGTTTGTATTTTAATCTTCTTATGCTTTAACTGTATTCAGTTTGGAAGTGTTACTTACTCAGCAGAAAAAAGACTTATTAAAAAAATTTCTAAACTTTGAACCTAAGCAGAATCTTTTTTCAAAAAAAATTTTTTTGGAGACAGTAACAGCAAAAATAATTCATATTTTATATTCATATTATATTATTAAGTTGATTCTGAAAGCAAAAAGTCGGTTTGACCTGCCATTATCTTACAATTTTAAGCAATTAAGAATTTTTGAAGTTTTTCCAAATTTTTATAAAATGCTCAATTTTTAAATTTTTAAAGTCATTTTAAGTGATTTATGTTTGTTGGGTTATTTCAAACAAAAAAAGTCAGTATATATTTGAAAATCTATTACCTTGTTGATTTTTAATAATTATTTTTCTAGCTAAACCAAGAAAAAACACGCGAAAATTTTTAAAATATTAACTATAGCATATTTTGAAAACATAACTAGAGATCCCAAACCTAAATCCATACTAACTTTTATAAAACACAGGTTTGGTGGTATCTACAAAAAATTCCAAGACGATATCTTGAACAGAAAAAAAGCCTCAGGGATTTGAAAACACTTATATCTTTAAAATTAAAAGTCTGAGAAAAACACATTTAAAGTTTGTTAAGTCATAAAAGTAACTATAATAATACCTGCAAAGATCTAAATTTTAATATTTTATTTTCCAACCTAAGTTCAACATTAAAACACTACTTAATTAAATATGACGGAAAATATTTTTTTTTAATTCAGAATATATATTTTTGTATAATATTGATGATATTTGTTACAACGACAGGTTATTCAGCCTAATCTTAAAATTGTGTTTTCACAAAAGTTTTGAAACACAAAGCATTTATGCACAAAATAATAAGAATTTTAACTTAAGCTAATAAAATCAAAAGCTTTGTATATACAATTTAATTTTTTTCAATTTTAAATTAGGACAGATTATAAAGTTCGAGTTTTTGTTGCGCAACTTTAAAATACTAGAATATAGTACAGCAATATGTTTAATATAATGTAGCTTGGTACATCTTAGGTATTATAGGCACACATGTTCTTAAGATATTTCAAATGTATGCAGGGCTTCTAGGTTAGACTATCCACCATAGAAAGCAGCATTCCACACCAGGTAGTGATGGATTTAGTTTCGATAGCGCCCTAGGTCCAAGTTAATTTGACGCCCTTATATATAATGATAATACGAATTGTAATAATAGATTCAAATTAAATTTAGGTATTGAATTTAAGCAAGAATTAAATACACACACACACTCATATATATATATATATATATATATATATATATATATTTGGTATAACAACTAAACATACAATTTAGAACAAATTGCTTTTAATTAAGAAATAAATCATATCTAGTTAATCATATTATATATTTGTTGCTTGTTTTCCATCTTTTCGAAAGTATTAATAATGGTTTTAAAATTCAAACTCAAACTCAGTGGCGCAATAGCCCATGAGGGCCAAGGTCAACTGTTCCCATTAGTCTTAAGGCAGCGATGCACGTTAAATCTGTCGAGAGCTGAAACGTCCTCCCGTTGGTGTGGTGTAGTAGTTAGGAGAGGGGGTGACAGCTCAGGTGTCGTCCACGTCACTTGACCATGGTTCAAAATTACATGGTCCGTCTCCAAAAGCCATCGTGTAGCTAAACAGTGCGACGTTAATATTCAATCAATCAATCAACCCATCACAGTATACGTGATTTTTGGGCGCTGAGGTGCATGAGCAGATGTCCCGATCAGGTGGTCCGTCTGAAGCAAAATCCTCGGAGTTTTAGTCCCCAAGCAAGCTTGGTACTCATTTATCGATCCGCTAAGGGGATGAAAGGCTGAGTCGACCTTTCCCATCCCAGGGATAGAACCCGAACCTGTGGTGTGGAAGCGCGATATGCTTCCATTCAGCCACTGGGCCTAATTACCAGTTTTACAATTGATAAGAAATAAAATCGATTTCAAATTTTCACCACCTCGAAAATTTCGGTGCATCTAAAAATTTGCCGCCATAGGCCCGGGCTTCGCGGGCCTAAGCCTAAATCCTCACTGACACTATCGCCACAGAAACAGCTTTTGCAAAACTAAGAATGTTGAAAAAATCTGATTTTATTTCCCCATTCCTCAGTGTGAACTCAAAATGAATAATAAAACAAGTAATATAAAAAAAATTATAAGTCAATTTCTACTTAGGTCAATAAAGAAAAATTTTATTCTAGTTACTTTTTATTAAACAATTTTCATTAATATGAATATGTATATACATATGACAGAATCACAATATTCAGTGACAAAATAGAGAAAGCGATTTTCCTTTCTATACATGGTGTTTGACTATTTTTTGTTTGTTTGTTATCAATTAATCATTAATTAAATTTAATTATTCAAATAAAATAGTTTTAAAAAGAAATAACATTTTCAGTTGGGTCACCCCGGTGGGATTAGAACCCCATAACCTTTGGATTAGAAAAACGCGCTATCCATTGGCACAAGGACAAACGAACGATTTTTCTTTTTATATATGATGTTGGACAGTTATTTTTGTGTGTTTTATTCATTAATAAAATTTAATTAATGAATTAATACTTGAAGAAACTGTATTAACATACAATCAAACTGTAGATAAACTGTAGATAAATAAACTGTGTCATCTACTACAAGATTAAAAAAATGTATTTTAATTTGAATGGATGAATAAAAAGTATTTGTATTAAAGTTTGAAAATTTGTGAACAAGATATATACACTGCTGGCTACTGTAAATGCAACACCAAGAAAGACAAGAGATAGCACAACAAAAATTATTTTGTAGATAAAATGTTGACCAAGTATCAAATGATTAAATTTATAGACTTCAGTGAAGTGTGGTTCCTGCCAGAATCAGTAGTCAGATTGATTGATTGAATATTAACGTCGCAATGTTCAGTTGCACGAGGGCTTTTGGCGAGAATCGTAGTCAGAAGCCGCCATTGTTTGGATCACCCTACCACACGCCTCGGCATTGATTAAAAAAGATTTTGATGTTTTTTGGGGGTACACGACCGCAGCTTCCACCGTTGCCAAAGTTGATCGGTGGGGGTTTTGGGGGTGTAATCTGGGTCAATCGTTGAGAACCATGGACCACATTTTTTCTATCGGCAAAAAGATCGGGGAGGGGCCGGGAAGAAATTCAATCTGGTGTTTGACGAAAAACCCTTTGAACAATGCCGCCACGTGGGTCGCGCATTATCCTGTTGAAATATTCGTGGCCAAGCCCTGAAGGTAAGGAAGGAAACGACCCCAACCCCCCGGAGATGAGCGCTGGCGTTAGGTACCGCAATGCGTTTTGAGGTAGAGTTATATCCAATACCGCCCCATAACATAATACGGGGTGAAACCAGCGGGAGGGCATAACGCGCGTTCATCATCCTCTTTCACTGCCCAGACCCGAATCCGACCATTGTGGCTTTGCAGACAGATGCGGACTGTCAGAAGACAACTTATTCCATTCTGCCCCCCAAATCCTTCACGCACCTTGGCCGGGGATTTTTGGGTTCGCGTAAAGGGTCCCCCAAGAATATCTTGCGGACAGACCAACCCCGAAACGGCGCCGAAGGTACGCGCAACCTGCGGATGCGAAAGCTCAATGTCCGGATATGGTTCTTATGACTGGCGATCCGTCACCGCCATGCAAAAAATTTTTTCCGTCCTCACTTGAAGTGGTGCACGAGGTGGGCGATCGACCACGTCGGTCCGTCGTACCCTCCTGCATCCCAAAGGTCCAAAATCCGCATTACAGTTGTTTGGTTTTGTCCAACACGACTACCAATTTCCCGAAAGGAACCAAATCTCGGTAGGCCACAACCTTCCCTGTCGAACTCGGATACGATCAAAAGCATCAGTTTTTTACATACATAACTATCTTTTTTTTTAAAACCACAAGAAAAAAAAATTGGGAACTTGAAATCGTCGAAATCTCCAAGCCTTAAATAGCGCTTTGAGGGGGGCCACGGGGTGCGTGATGTCTGTCTGCGTTGAAATTTAATTTTGATATCCACCCCGCAATGCAGTTGTAAATTTATGTTATTTGCATGCTTCCTTCGGGGGTTTTGCTTTACGGTGGCCAGCAGTGTATATAAAAGGAGAGTGTAATTAGGGGTAAAAAATGAAATAAGAATAATTTTAAGTTTATTTATTTATTAGTTTAATCATTAAACTCCCCAGATAAATTTTTTTAAGGCGTAAATTCTGTTCACGAAAAATATTTAATTACAAAAAAGGGGGGAAATGTATATGCTTGTTCAAAAAGAAATATGTCAATTAAAATTTTTAAGCCCATATTTAGCTTCAATTAATTTATAAATGTTCATTTTTCCTTGTAGTATATAATGAGGCATTTTACCGAACTTTTTTTTTTTGGGGTGTTTTTTGCCCTTTTTTAAGAGGCATTTGAAGCCCCAAATGGAACCAAAGTAAGTTTATTTACGCTGAATTTTTAACATTTTCCCAACATTTTTCAAAATATTAAAATAGGGGTATAAGAGATAACTTCGCAAAAGTAGCAATTTAGACGAAAAAAAGTCAACTCTTCACACTACTCGCTGATAAAGGAGGCCGCGGTAGCCTAGTGGTTATGGTTTCGAACTCGTGATTAGAGGGGGGATTCGTCCTGGTGCCTCGAAAACTCGCCGGGAGAAAGGGGTTTGCTCAGACCTCTTTAAAGGGGTCAATTATGATTTTTGAAAAAATTGCATTATTTTCAGGTTACAAACAATTGAAAAATTATCCGGTTTTTTTTTTTAAAATTTTCCCTTCTGTTGTCGTAAAAAATGGTAAACCCATTTCTAAGAGAAAATTTCAAAAACTTCTAGTTGGGGCCCCTTAAAGGTCGAGCTTTTCAGGCAAATATTTTTCAGAAGATTTTTTTACAAAAGGGAAAACTTTGAAAAATGGGTCATTCATGTTATTTTTTTTCAAAATAGAGTGTACTTAAATAATTTTTCGAATATTTTTTTTAAAAAAATTTTATATTTTTTTAATCTAAATGACACTAAATATCATAAATGTTATCCATTTATAGCTTTTGCAAAAAACAGGTTCCGGCATGGATACCCCCAAAAATAACGTTCTAATGTGATAATGTAATAATTCAATCCTTATTTATGTAAATGTAATTTTTCTATCTCTTCAGAAAAAGTGTTTAATGGATTCCCGAAGATATCGGAACCTCAGCCTCCGTCCCTTACCCACCCCACAGAGAAAAAAACCAGTAAGTCCTCCGGCCGCTGAGCAGCCCGACCTCCAGCCCCTCTTGTACAGCCCCCAGCTCCCATTCAAAACGTACATCACACGCAACCATTTTAAAACGACCACGTAAAAAGAGGGGGTGTGAGGGAAGGGATGTGAGGGCCCCTTTGCA
>BMAV01017462.1:84078-102666 GCA_019973955.1 Trichonephila inaurata madagascariensis | reverse complement strand
AATTTTTAAATTGGTATATATTGCAAAATGCGGTGGCTGCTTAGAAGACAAAATATAGATATCAGCTAAATATAGAAAAAGAACTCAGAGGGTCAATTTCTAAAAAGCTTTGAAAAACTTTGCTTTGCAAGACGAGCCCATGGAAGTCGCTAATACGTATTAAACCTGTTCTTAATTCAGTATATTAATAAGATAAGTATTAAATTTTTTATATATGTTACTCTTAAGTAATATATATTTTAAGTAAATTACATATATATATATACTTTTAAGTAATAGGTTAGTTATTTTATTTTTCTCTCTCTAATTTTTAAATTGAAACAGATTGAGAAATAATATTTAATTAAAGATTTATTTCCTTCAAGATCCATTTCTAAAAGTACAAATGTCATTAAAAAATAGCCTAATCTATGTTGCTCTTTATCATATCCATTACATCTGGCATCCTCGCGAACGTACATGTGAGTCTAGGCAACCTAACAGACGTCTGCACAAAACATGTAAAAATGCTGTAGTTCGTACAATTCTAGTCACTCTTGGCCGAATCGATTATCTACCGAATCTCTCTTGAATGTACATTTCATAATTCACGCGTTAATTATAATTCACGGTATTAAGTGTTTACGGCAGTGGATTAAAACAAAATCATAGATATATTTTTAAATCACAGCGAGCATTCGACAATAATAAAGCATCAACAAGTACAAAGACGAGGGCAAATTGATAGCAAGTTACGAATGGGTTAGGGATCCATTTCAAAATACTTCAGAAGGGCTCTCAACTGCCGAAAAAGAGATCTTCATAGATTTCACATCCAGTGACGAAATTAAAGGGCAGTTTTGTAATAAATCACTCTTTGAATTCTGGATAGAGGTGGATGCTGAATTTTCTGCACTGAAAACAAAAGCATTTCTTATACTATTACCATTTTTAACAGCATACCTTTGTGAATCCGGATTTTCTGCTATGGCTACTTTGAAGACAAAATATAGATCTGAGCTAAATATCAAAAAATAACTCTGAGTGTCAATTTCTAATTTTTAGCTTTCCTTTGAAAAACTTTGCTCTGCAAGACAAGCCCATGGAAGTCACTGATAATTATTAAACTTGTTATTATACTGGCTGAAGTACCCACTCTTATAACAAGAGTTTATTTTTTTAAAAAATGATAATATATTATTCTTGATATAATAGCTTAATTGTAAGGAGAGTAAAACCAAGTGCATGACAATGTATACAAAAATGTAAAATGATTTATTGAAATGAATACTCATATTATAAACGGTTTTGAATGAACTGTAATTTTAAGCCTCGCAGAATTAGCATTTAGAATAAATGTTAAGTAATAAAAAAAGAATATAAAATTCTAATGAATAACAATTGTGTTATTTTTTTAATATTTAAAGCGAGAAAGCCCGGGATCAGGTGTGCACTCGATACTAACGTTAATGGTCGCGGGGAGTGATGCACCCCAATTCTTTTTTTTATAATTATTTTCAATATACAAGATAAAAATCACAATTTCAGTGAATAATTTAACTAAGAGAAAATATACTTACCTATTTCAAGGATTTTTCTATTTGTCTTTCATAATTTGAGAAAATATCCAATAAAACTGAACTAAATTGTTCCAAATGTGCGTGACCTTAAAAAAGGACACAAATCACAGACACTTTTTGCTAACATTACAGGAAAGCTATTTGTAAGCAAAACTGTCACATTGTGTTCACGTTTTTGAAATTTTAATATCCTTTGATGATCTACAATTATCCTGTTGAATTTTTTCTTGCTTGTGTCTTTTTGACAGGGTGAAGTGCATTTTGCGGTACAGTTATGGCTTCATATTTTCTGGATAAAGTTCTTAATGTAGCTATTGAAAATTTTCCTTTCGTTTCATGTTTATTGCTTTTCTCAAATTTACTTTCGCTAACATGATTAATATGCATTATTTCAGCAAGTGTTTCCCTTGTTTGATCAGCTTCAATTTCCTTTCAGAGAGATCACAGATGCCCAATTCTTTTTTAGATTCTGCTCATTTACATTTATAAACCATATTCAGTCGTATATACATCACAATTAAAACCACTAAGTTATTCATAGGGGAAAATGCAGCATGTTCAAGAAAATATTTTTGAAAAATAGTGGTCGTGCCGGGAACTCGGTCTAAACAAGTACCTTAAGATTCTAAAAAAACGTTTGCCACTCCCAAAAAAGGAGATATGTTATCAATTCATTTTAGCTCCCATTAAGGCTGTCATATTAGAGGATTCTCTGTCAAGGTTATTGGTAACAAATAAACAGTTTTCACAGAATTAACGATTTTTGTATTATATGTGTTTCAGTATACTCATAAAAAATAAATCTTGGCCAATTAATCCTTCAAAGTGCTCAATATGCTTATCCATATATCAAAAAACTCTTTCACATTGTGAAAAAAAAGCACAACAGAATTATATAATTTACAACTTCCCTAAAAGAAAGGGATGTGCAGAGGTAACCATACCAGTAAGTTCCAAAGCCAGCAAAAGTAATATTTTAAGTTAAAAGAAACGTAATATAAAAAAATCTCTCATCGTAGGATTACAGCAAAGCAAACAAAACATTTTTTTAAATTTAGTTATAGGATCAAAGATAGCTAATGATCGTACAAAGTAGAATCTTTGATTTTTGATGACCTTTTTTCACCAGATGATATATATAAATCATATCAATGTAAATCTGTATTTTTTTATTATTTCAGAAAGTACTTTTTTTTTCATTCCAGTAAATTAATTTTTTTTAACCTTTTATTTTCGATATGCTCGCGCCCCACAGTTTGAGAAACACTGGCTTGGGGAAACATCTAAAGTCAAGGAAGGATATTGCAAAAATGTTTTGATTCCTCAACCTCACCTCGAGATGAGTGACACCAAAGGTCAAGTCAGAGAAGTGTCATCTTCTCGGCAAGAAGATGACGTATGTTTACGTCTTTCCGAAGTACGATCTTTTCTGTGCACTGCTATCCATAAAATTATTTCGAAGGCTTTGGAATTCAATAAAAGGACCTTGACAGTATTTGCGATGGATTTACTTATTTCGTAGGATTTTTGTTTATTTATTCCTTCCCCCAATACATCACATACGCGCGCCTACGCGGAAAACTGTGGCATTGGGGAGCGATTTTCATAACTTTTAACTGGCAGTTAAAGAATTAGTTATAAACTGTACAAATTATCAAGATAAATATTATTTTTTGATATAATTTTTATATGGTAATCCCATCATGGGGTCACTAGTAATTTTTAAACTTGTTCTTAACTTAGTATGGTCAAATTAATTATAAAATACATTGTGCAGTACTGATACATTTATAAGTGTATTATATCAGTATAAACGTGTATTTTATTTTTTATTATGTCAGAATGATTTTGTTTGTTTACATTCCATAAATTAATAATTTTCTTAAATAATATTTTGTTTTGACTTTTCAATATGCTCGCGCCCCCCTAGGGAGGCAACCCCACAGTTTAAGAAACGCTGCAATAGGGATGATATGATCCTTCTCAAACTAGCTTGTTAACCTCCATATTCATCGCCAGCTGAACATGAGAAGTAACCACCGGTTAAAAAAGCGAGAATTATATTAACTTCACAATATAAACTTGCTCGGACCTCGTAACTTTGAACCATGCTCAAGTGACAAGAACGACACCTGAGTTAGCACCCCCTTCTCCTAACTTCTTCACCACACCAACTGTAGAAAGTTTGCGCATCGACATATTTAACGTGCAGCGGCCCCTTCTACACGACGAGTCTTCAGCGGTAGCAGTCTTGGACTCAGGACATGCCTGCCATGAGTCCGTGACCTTAGCCACTAGGCTACCTCTGTCGTAAAAGTATGGCTCGCGAGGGGGTCGAAATAGTGAAAACATACCGTTGGTTAAAATTTCATTTATACCCCGTGACTGCACTCCCTGCGCAGTGTCCGGTTAAATCTAAAAGAACTTTGGAACCTGGTCAGAATCTTACTGCTGGACTTGCAAAGGTGGAACGAACTCTGGGCGTACAACTGGTTTTCTTCATTTAACTGTTGGTCTAGTTAACGGTGAATACGATGATAAGAAGATTTCGGCAACAGTTTTCAAGACAGACCATATGATCTTTCTTACAAAGGTTCGCTTCTTGAGGAGAGGGGAGCTCCTAAGCCTCCACTACTTACTCATCTCTTTGATCTCTGGATCTTACTGGTAGATCTAAAATTCATCCATTATTATCAGGTAGCCAAAAAAGTCATTTTCCTCACCTCCAAAAGATACCATTTCCATACTTCTTTGACAGGTCCTACTGTATTTGCTTTTGAACAGGAATCATTAGTCATGGAACTCTGAAACATGCGCAGTTCTTCGTGAATAACTATGTACATGTCACAAGAAAATGATGAAATTAGGGATTTCATCAAATCCCTAAGGGAGATGATCAATTTACGCAAGATGTTAAAATAACGTCTCTTTGAGGTCATTTCCCTGATGTAAGTAAGGGATTTTATCAAATCCCAGAACAGTTTTAGTGAAATGATGAAATGAACAAGTCAGCATTTGCAGAGCTCTGTTTTCGTTTGTTGCCACTCCCTTTTACCTCCCCCTCTCCTCGTCCGTGCCAAGCAGTGTTGGGCTTCTGACGTGACGCCCAAAAACAAAAAGACCTTAATATCATTTTTTAGTTTTATTTAGTTATATTCTTTGTGTTATTTTCTTTCGATTGATGTATCACTCTCGTATACCTGCAAATTAGAAACTGGATAAAACTTAAATTGAAAAATGTAAACAAACAAATTAGGGAATTCGACCACGCCCTCTTTATAGATAAAAAAAATTTTTTGATAGTAAAAAAAGCTATTTTAAAAAGGGAAATAATAACTGAAAAAAAGATGCTGCAAATAAAGCAGAATATTTCTGAAATACTGAAAAAATGTTTGAAATTCTACTATAAATATCCTTTTTAAAAAAAAAAAAAATACTAGCTTTATTACCTAATTATTTTGTTAATTAATTTCGAATAAACAATTTGTAGTTCAATGATTATTGCAGTATTGATTTTTCTTTTTTTAATAATAAGCCCTATTTGCTAAATAAACACTTTTAAACTATTGACAAAATTATTTCATCATTTCACTGAAACAGGTTAGGGATTTGATCAAATCATTTACTTTCCTTAAGGAAATCACATTACAGAGTTCTTGTTATAGCATGCTGTGAGAATTGATCACCTCCCTTAGGGATTTGATGAAGTCCCTAATTTAATCATTTCCCTGAGATATACACACTGTCGCAACTAAGATCAGTTTATTCATTACCATTTGGATGGTTGCTAGGATCCCACTCTCATCAATGTAGCAGAACCACTCGTGAGTAATGGTCTTCCAATGCTTAGATCGTACTTGAGAGATGTATGGTCAGTTTAAAAAATCCTTTTTCACCTCACAACATTGTCACATGGCTGCTATCAGCACTAACTTTTCAAATTAAGAAACCTAATAACATTGTAGTCCTCTCTTCTCCATACTACGTATGCGGGTTACTTAAATGTACAAAACACATAAGCATTAGTAGCTTTAGCTTACCGCGCTATGTACATAAGGATCAATTAATGTGCAAAATGCATTTTATCCAGATATTTTGGTTATTTCTCAGTAATAATGAAATCTTTAAAATACCCCTACGCATGCGGGGGAGTTCATTTATTACGGTTTCAGAAACACTCTCTTGCGCTGTTTTATTTTGTATTCTGTTGTGCATAAAATTTCTTAAATGATTTAGTATAGAATTTAGAAATGAGGCAGCCGTTCAGATGGTTAGAAGTCACAGCTTTCTTTTGATAAATTACTCAAGGCAAGTAATTTTCAACCACAATAATCAAGTATGTGGAGTGTTCCTATTGATTGATTGATTGAATATTAACGTTGCACTGTTCAGCTACACGAGGGCTTTTGGCGACAGACCACGTAATTTTGAGCCATGGTCAAGTGACGTGGATGACACTTAAGCTGGCACCCCGCTCTCATAACTACCACACCACACCAAGGGAAGGACGTTTCAGCTCTCGACAGATTTAACGTGTATCGCTTCCCTACACGGTGGGTTTTTAGTGGTACTGGGCTCGAACTCGTGACAAGGCAAGCCACGATACAATATCTATACCACTCGGCTACAGCGGCCACATGGAGTATTCCTAAAGAGCCGCACTTTAGTAAATTCAAGATTCACTTCTTACGAACAGAAATTTTTGCCCATAACAGATGTAGAAAATAATTTTAAAGAGAATTAAGTTCTTTCTCTCTCTCTGTTCTTGTCATTTGACAAAATTGCAGATTTGCTGGTTCAATGCTCTTATCTTGTTTAATGCATATTTTTCATTGTTATTTCAAAACAGATAATGTATAAAAATGTAATAGTTTGAAGACAAATAATTGTTTTGTAACAAACCATTTTGTGGACAGCGACCTCTAGCGGACAGTTCCAGAAAACGTCAGTTGAGAGGTTGCTGTCAATGCATGAATATCGAGTAGAACCTGTGTCTCCTTTTATTTCTGTAATGCTATATATGGTAGTTTTCGTAAATGTCTTTATTGTAGCTCTAAGTATAAATATTCTTAATGTCGCTGAGATTGTAATATTTAAATGGCATATTAAACTCTTTTACCAAAGATGTTTGACGTCCAACTGCTTACCGCAGTTTTAAATATATAATAGATTGAATTTATTTCCCCCTATTTTTTCTTCGTTACGTACTTATTCACTGTACTCATTAATTGTGTTTATTCTATTTTACTTGTTAGTCTAAATATTTTTATCTCAGATCTGCAAATTTGAAATAATTCTAAGTTGATTTTACCTGTCTTCAAAACAGAAGCTCTACAAACACGCGAATTCGGGGAACAAGTCTTTGATATAAGGCATTTAAATTGCTTCTTCAAAAGTGCAGGAGTAATATATTCGAGCCTCAATGAGAGAAAACTTATTCGTTTCATTAAAATTTCTCGAAAGCGTACCGCATAAAATCCCAAGAACTCCCTTCAAGGGGAAAAACAACTCTGATTTCTTTAAGTATGAATATGCATGAGACTTGCAGATGGAAAATGCATCCCAGACGGCTTTGAAGTGAAATGAAATGATATTGCATACTAAGTTGTCTAGGGAAACTAAATAATGAGTCGTCTTTACTTTTAACATTGTATAGTCAACATATTTATACTGCAATAAAAGCTTGAAAGTGACGTGTGCATAAGTTCACAATAAATCTGGAATCAAAGATTTTAAGTTACAAGTTTTTCCCTGGAGATATCTTTGAAAGTGTAAATAAGAAACGCACACACACTACTGTATTCACAAGTCCATTACAGTTGGTGAGAAAAAAAATGTAATTCCTGTTTTGTAGCAAATAAAAGAACGTTTTGGTATCCACAATCCGTTGTTTTAATATTGTACAAAGAGAAAAGAATTTATATATTTGGTTTTTAACTGAACTCTTTTAAACACGTTTATATATTTAAATAAAACTAAAAAGAGAGATTCTGTAAGTAGTAATAGTAATAGTATATTCACAAATAAAAAGGTCCTAGGGATATATTTTTTATTCAAAAACAACGTTAGACATGGTGACATCATTGTATTGTTTTAAAAGTGTAATGTAGTTTCAGAAAACAGAATACATTTTCTACACTGCTGTTGCCACTACTTAGTAATTACGTTTTTTAACTTTTCATTCTTTAAAAACGTTGAGATTATGACACTTTACTATAAGTGTATTAAATTTTTTTTAAATAAAAAAAATAAGATAATTTTATTTATATATTTTAATTCCCTTTATATTAATATAACCTTAATAGTTCTTACACAAAAACTTCAAATCTTGGAATCACCAGAACAGAATCCCAATAAATGATTCTCTTAGTTAAATATCTTTGAAATATTTGAATATCAATAATTTTTCAGTATTATGTAAAGTTGCTTTCTAAATATCCAACACATGAGTTTTAAAATAATATTGTAATTGTGATTTTCATGAGTTCATTTCATTTTAGTTCTTCAAAGTGCATGCCCTCCTTGATCAAAATACTTTTTTTTCATGACTCTTGAAATCTTTCATAGGCAGTTTTTGAAAGCGTGCATATACATTATCTAACCGATAAGTAATTGGACTCTTGTGATGAAAGAGATAAACAAACCTTATTCATATTCAATTGGTGATAGAGTCTCCACCCGAGACAGTTTACAGCCTTAGCTCTTAGCCCAAACTGTCCACAAGTGTTTGGTTGATGGATAGCGGTATTTTCTTCCACTCGACTTCGAGAAGACATACAAGTGTTTTCATCAGACGGTTGCTGCACCCCTTAATTCAGCGATCCAAATCATCCCTGAGGTTTTCTATTGAATTCAAGTCGGAACTTTCTGGGCAGGCAAGTCCATCCATTTCTCATACCAATCCATGGTGAACTTCGCTACATGACAAGTGGTTTTGTCATCCTGGAAGTAATAATGATCCAACCCATAAAACTGCCACAGCGTAGGAAGCACATCATTGTCTAGAATAGTGGAGTAGAAGTTGGTGTTGAGCTTACCATGAATTTGAATCAAGGTTCCCTGTTCATACCACGAGAAACATCCCCAGACAATAATTCTACCTCCCCCAAACTTTATTCTAGGCACAATGTATTCAGGCAAAAAGCGTTTTCTAAGCATGTGGCAAAATCAGTGTTCAATCAAAATTCTACGTTTACATAATTAAACAATGATTTTCTCAGGAGATATGTTTTATTTTTCATAAAGCAGTTTGGTAAATACTTAGACCAAAGTTGATGTACAAGCAGTATACGCATTCAATTTATTTAAAATAGTATATCAAAAGTCCTGAAGTCAACCGGCTTGCTGAATATCGAAAAAAAATTAAATTAAAAATTTTACATAATCATTAGGAATTATAACTTTCATAATATTCAAACCCTCATTTAGTGTTATAACAACAATAGCGTAATGTTTGCTGGACAATATGTCGTTACTGATCCGGTAAAATCTTAGTACAGATAATTGAAGAAAGAACTAGGAGATTAACCTCAAAAATATGAAGGTCATCAGTCGAATTTTATACGAGATTGTAAAACATATAATGAAAGAATAGTGTTTCATATCTCTATCATTAAATGCGCAATTGAAACTCAATTAATAATATTCACATTTTTAATACATATGAGGACTTATATTCATATTATCTTAAATCAATTTTCTTCTAGGCGATTATGTTTGTATTTTTATCCTAATAAACTAATTTTCAGTATAAATGCCGCAATATCACACAAACACCACATGACACTGGTTGATACCTGTTGAAGGTCGTGATAGGCCTTGGTGATGAGCTAAAGTGTGCGGGGAATGTTTTTTTGTCGTTGCAGACAACACTCGCGAGGGCGCCGTCCAGACGAACGAGCGTCTCCGCCTGGTGACGGGCAAGGTGTCCGTCTCGTACAACACCGTGAAGAGCGCCCTCACCGGCCTCCACGAGAGATACGAGTCTTCGAAAGCGGAACGGAACGTCTTCAGGCGGTACGCCCTCCTCAAGGGCATCGTTAAGGAGGTCATCCAGTTGGACGCCCAGTACTGGCTGCTTCTCGACGTACCCAAGCAAGACAAGCAGGAACAGGTAAGCTTTTTCCCTTTATTCTCTATTTTATTTCAGTTCAGCAAAATTTGTCACAGATTCTCCTTTAATATAACAAACTCTCTTTGGCCTGTCTCAGCAAGAAGTAACAGAACAAGATTTACAATTAGAACGCTTTTTTACTGTATTGTTTTTAATTTCTAGCTAGACGTCGGTCCATTTTAGGACTGGCATGAAATAGGTTCGCGGTATTCTGCTCCTGTATTATAGATATAAGGTTTTTAATCTGTACACACTAAAGTAAAAATTGCTATTGCGTGGAATGTTCAGAACGTTAATTACACGCTACATCAGGGATGGGCGTTAAGACGATCGCGATGGACCAGTGGACCGCCTAGACAGTTTGGGTTGACCTCCTAAGACGCGATTACTAAAAGAAACATATTTATGCAACAGCGATACCAACTAGACTGGAGAATCGGATTTTCACAATCGATGCGACTGTGTGTTACATGTGCAAATGATTCGATAAATGTGTAGAGGACACTTGTATCTTCACTGGAAGCGTACGATGACACTTAACACTTTTACTGCCGCTGTAGGGAGGGGGGAAGCGATTATTGCGATGCAAGGCACAGAAATGCATTTTTACCTACGTGCTGACTGAAGGAGCAAAATGTTGATTAAGTCTTCCTGTGACAGCACGCGATTGGCTATCGGGACATCATTCCACACCCCACGCTTCCACGGGATTAGGTTCTCGAGTTGATGTCCTGTCCCGCGATGTCGTGGGTTTCGGCCGAGAACAATTTAAGTACATATTTTAGTTTCAGGTTCATCGGTTAGCATATGTTCTCTCCCCGCTCCACGGTCTGGTAGTTACTCATAGTTGTTAGATTCAACTAGAAAATTTTGTGTTACTTGTGTTTTTGCACTAAAAATAGTAATCTGTCATGTTTTAAAAAAAGGAGTATAATGTCGGAAACAAGAGTTAAGAAAAAAACCACAATTTTAATACAGAATGGCCGCACCTACGCCACTGGGGGGGACCGCAACACCTTAAAAACATTTAAAGTAGACCGTACCCTGGAAAAGTCTGCCCATTCCCGCGCTACATTATAATTACGGAATACGTAACGCACGAAGTCCTGTATTTATTTGACCATTGAAATAATTTTCTACGGTCAAAATAACGCTCTGTGCATTTTTATTCATCATTCTGAAGTGAGACCACGTGTTTAACCTCGTAGTATATAAGTTATATAATCACCAACCTTTTGGTTACATATTACACACGATTCATGCTCTGGGAACAAAGAAAGAAACAAGTAAGTAACTATTTAAGTCCAGTCCATGAAAATACATAAGACACTGTTTACTAGGATATAAAATTTGATGTGCAACCCTCTTGGGAATACTAACTGTCTACAAATTAGTTGGACAAAAAGATTGATTTACTGCATGTAATCAACAAGGGGAAAAAAGTTAAAGTACTTATTGTTGTAGGATAGAGAAATAATCTGAGTTTATACCATTATCACAAATGTTCGATGTGGCTTTCTTCCGTTATTTTTCAAATGTTTCGTCGGTGAATAAGTTCTTGCCACAGATTTGTCGGCATGTTTCCGTCACTTGCAGCGTGGATTCTTGATTTTAGTTCAGGGTGAATGTAGGAAATGGCGAAGTGTACACATCATCCTTTACAGAAACCCAAATATTGTGTTGATTATTGAATAACACCTCCACGACCAATTCAAACTAGTACCTCAGCATTGAGATAAGATGTAACGTTGTTGTGGTAGTGACAAGGCGTGCCATCTTATTGAAAAGTGGAACCTTCTGGCGTTTTTTCTTTGATTATTGGCGTAAGGAGTCTGTAGCATGTACAGATACATAATTCCCGTAACAATCTTTTCACCCAAGAAAAATAGGCCGAAAATATTCGAGGAGGCCACTGCACAAAACTACTATCTTTGTGATATATCTTTGGGACTATCCCTTTCATGTTCTAGAATGGCATGAGGATTTTCCGATCCCCAAATTCTTACATTAGTCCTTCTATGATTAAACTTAGAATATATTACTCTTGCCTTGCTTCCTCAGATGCTCGACAGCCCAGGGTGGGCTTTGGCCTTCTCAAGAAGCCTTTTTCAAGCTAGCCATCTTCCTGCTAGTGTTCTCCAATTCTTAATTCTCAAAACTAGGAGATCTTTTTCTAGGCCATCAATCCATATAAGATTGGGCCTGCCTTTTCTCCGTGTGCTAATTGGTTGGGCATTGAAGGCTTTTTTAGTGGTGCGATCTTCGTCCATTCTAACAACGTGACCCGACCATTTCATTCGTTATATGACTCCTAGTCTGACTTTAAACGGGTTAATTTAATTTAATACTTCAAAAGATTTTAACTAACTAAATTGTCCAACTAATTTATAGACATCCTGTATGATGAACTAGAACACATCAGTAAATTCACAACATACAGGAGCTGAAAGACAGAACAGAATGGTCGAAATTTAATTTACTCTCTTCCATTCCCTCTAAGATTCAAAAAGTACTCGCTTTACTCAACATGAATTCATAAAACACAGTTCATGGGATTCACGTAGCCATTTTGTTATATTTGGTCGGCCTACGTCATCTTGTGATGCTTAATTTTAACAACGTTTCTGACTCCTCAATGTAATTTAACTTTATTTCAAATACAGTTAGTCTTTAATGAAAGCGATTCTAATTTTCAAAGAGCAAAACGAATCAATGCTAGGTTACCATTGTCAATTTTTATTTCATTTAAAAGTAAAAGAGAGAATACTCTTAACTCGCTGAGAATTCGCGAGCTGATGTAATAAAAATAGTTCGCTAAATTTTTGTAAAAGTGTAAGAATTCTACTGCAATACGTTCATTAAATGTCCAGGATCCAAATAATTTAGTTCTTATATAACCAGACTCATAAATTAAACAGCTCTTTTATTATTATTATTATTATTTGAACGAAGTATAGTGCAATATCTCAGCTTAAAAAATATAACAAAAGGAAAGCTTCTACTTGAGGAACACAATGAATTCCGTTAAAAGAAAAGTGAGGAAACAAATAAATAGTAGATTCCCTAACTAATCCTTTTCCAAACTTGACATCAAGAAGTGCAAAATTCTAGGTGTGACACACGAAAAAAAAAAGAGCGTAGTCCAATAAATCACAGAATCAGTTCTCCGCAACATTATCACCTTCAAAGTAGTTCCCTTCAGCAATGACACACTTCTGTATTCGGTGCTGCCGTTGCTGGTAACAGTTCTCGAAAGAAGTTTTTGGAAATCCCTTTAGATTCTCCGTTTTTGCCTGAACCTCTTCAACTGAGGTATAATGAGGACTAAGTACCTCGGATCGGTACTGGTCCGTGGACTAAATAGTGCCGGTCCGCAAAAGGAATATTTCCGTAAAATCCGGCATATAACGCACACCTATACTTTAAAGCTGCATTTTTTAATTTTTAGGTATGTTCGCCGTATAACGCGCACCCGCTTTTTTATGAAAACACCTGAAATGTACATGCGTAATGCTCTTATGTTTTGAAGTAATTTTTTCGAGGTATCCAAGCCTTAGAAAAAAAATAGTATACATACTTTTAGAACTAAAACCATTTAAGTTCAAAATATAAGTCATTTCTTTTAAACAGTATTGTTGATCTTCGTAGAGGTCTAATTTTTTTTCTATGCTCATCTTTTATTTTTTATTTTTAAAGCTACCTTTTTTTATACCCGGTGTATAACGTACACCCTTAAATTTCGATCTTATTTTTTGTATTAAAAGTGTACGTTATACGCCGGATTTTTACGGTAAATTATTTTCATTTTCTATATACTGTGGTGTATTTCTCTAGGGTTTTACGGTAATAATTTTATATACCTTGTTAAATCACTTAAGGTATCCGAACATGTCCGGGGTACTTTTTGACAAAATAGCATATTTAAACATTTTACATGTTTTTTTAGGACACTCAATACCAGTAAATACTAATATTTAACAAACAATATTTAAAATAAATTGCCTAAATTTCAGAAAAAAATCACAATTAGAAGTAAAACTTTGGCAATTCTTTTGTAAAACTTCAAAGGAATTGGAGAAAAAAAAAGTAATAAACTTATGTTAGTAAAAGTATTACTAAAACAAATTTGATGCGTTTATCTAGAAATTGTACTAAAAGTTTAATGTTTTATTATACTTTGAAAATTTTAGAGCTTATTGAGTAAATATTATAAGAAAAGATATATACATTCTGTATGAGATCATTATTTAAATAACAAGCCATAACTGAAAAAGTATTCATACAATAAGAAATATTTCAGTACATTCTCTAGAAAATAACATAAATATCAGGTTCAAAGAGTTTTATAGAAGTACATTTGTAATATTGTGAGTTACAAGACTCGCCATGATAGATTTTGAGCCATTTAAATGCCCACTTCTGGTAGATCAAAGATCCACTTCCGGTTTTTCTAACTTTATAAAATTGATTGTAACTTGGCCTCTCTAGGTAGTGTAGAAACAAAAAAAAAGTATGTTTTGTAAAGCCAAAAGATAGCTCTATTCAATAAAATAAAAAAACAAAAACATTTGTCTTGGCCGAATTTGGTCATCTTCAACGTATTCGGATACCTTAATATTAATTGCTTGGTGTAACTGTATTTTATTCTAAAGGCATGTTTAAATACAATTAAACTAAAATTATTAAATAAAAGCAATCTAAAATATAAACAATCAACGTCCCCCTCCTTCAGTAGGCCGCGGTAAAATTATCAAATGCTGACCGGTCCGCGGCGATAGAAAGGTTGGGGATCACTGGTATAAAGGTATTGCCAGCACCCTTCATTCAGCGCTGGATGCTAGAGCTGTTGTCAAATCTTGGAATGAGAAATTCATGAAGTTTCTTTTACTTTTTGATACTCTTTTTAGCAAATACGTGTATATGAATATAAGATTTTTTCAGTATTGCTTATTAATAAATAAGAAAAAGGAATTGATTTATACTAATGAGTATTTAAAATCAATGTATTCACAACAGCACACAAATCTAACAGTTCTATTAGATAAATGCGATTCCACTCATAAAATTAAATTTTTTATTTACATTCCTTATAATGTGTACCTCCATAACAATAATTGATTAATTACTCAAATAATGAATGTAACAGATTAGCATTCCTGTTTTAATTCCACCTTCCCCTCTTGGGTCCTAACAAATCTGTCTTTTATTAGGAATATTTTAATGAAGATGATATAACGCGTCGAAGAAAAAAATCGTTACATTATTAATTATTTCTAATCTTTTAAATTATTACTTATACAAGGTGTCCAAAAAGTATGACTACACTTTCAAGGATTTTTTTTTATTTATAATTAAGATTTTGACTTGTGTTTCTTTTATGTTCTATAAGAAAAAGGAAAAACAGTTTCTTTTCAAGGAAATGCAAGTTGGCTAGCACTACGTCTCCGTTTTTAAACATTCTCATTTCAAAATGGCTTCACCATAAGGAAAAGTGCAAGTTGTAGCATGGTTTATCGAATTTAAATAAAAATCCCGTATAGACTCGATATATTACGCACAACTAACGGTGCATTAAAGCATTTTAAAACAACTTTGCTATTTTCTTTATGGTACAAAAAAACCATAAGTTAATAGCTTTATTTGTTTCTAACACGTTTCTATTAACTTCACCTGTATGTAACGGATTCTGTGAACTCGATTTTTACCTTCATTAAAAGGTCAGATTAATTCAAAATTTTGCACACTTGTCAAGGACCGATGACAATACAATAATTTCATAATTTTATTCCATTTTCCTCATCAGGATGAACGATTGCCCATTTCCAGATTTGGCACACAACTATAAGTTACAACCTTAAACCGAAAACGCCAATGGGTATGCCAGATTCTATACAAATGATGCATTTAAAATTAATTCATCAGTGAACAAATGATTAAAAAACTAAGAAACAGGCTTTTATTGTAGATTGAACTAAAAAATGAAAAATATAGTTTAAGAAAAACTAAAAAACACGCTTTTAATTGAATCGAATTAATAAGTAAAAAAAATAATTCTTAATATAAGAATAAAATGATTAATGAGGAAATTAATGAGATTGTGCTAAAAGCGTGTGGGTATAGTGCTACATTTTAACTCTGCTTTTCAGATTAGACATAGTAATAAATTATAATAATTGATATCGAACACACAACGCTTTTACCACAATGACATTAATTTCCTCATTAATCATTTTATTCTTACATAAAGAATTATTTTTTACTTTTTAGTTCGATTCACTATAAAAGCGCCTTTTTTAGTTTTTATTGAGCTATAATTTTTTTTTGTAATTAATATTTGAAAGTCTAGTCATACTTTTCGAATACTCGGTGTGTCTTTCTTCTGTAGGATTTTAAAAAAAGAACCATACCCACAAAAGAAATAAAGATTAGAATTGGGACAGTGATTTTGTTGATGAATTAATTATTTTACTTTACAGTTTGATAAAGGCAAAATACAGGAGATGTACGCCACAAAATTTGTGACGTTTGACAACTTAAGGTATCCAACTACGTTAGGAAACGGGATTTTAAAGAAAGCGCATAAATGGATAATTTTCATGATATTTAGTGTCACTTAGATTAGAATACGTGTATAAAATTGTTTTAAGGAAATTATGATAAAAAAAATTATTTAAATACAATATTTTGGCAAAAAATTAAATTAGAATAAACTTTTTTCTAAAACGTTCTCCTTTTACAAAAAATGCTTCTATAATAATAATAGTGTGTGTGTGTGTGTGTGTTTTATATAAAGTAAAGACTTCTCCAGAGAATCTAAACTAGGATTTTTGAAAAATTCACATTATTTTCAGATTTACCACCAGTTTAAATAATTATCAGCGTTTTTTTTCTTTACATTTCTTTCCTCTGTTGTAGTAAAATAAGGATAAATCCACTTCTAAGTTATATGTTTCAAAAATTCTAGTTGAGCCTCTGTACAGAGGTCTGAGCTATATACAGGCAAAATATTATTATAATAGAAGTATTTTCCATAAAGGGAGAATATTTTGAAAATGGATCATTCTAGGTTCATTTTTTGTCAAAATATTGTACTTAAACATTTTTTTTATTATAATAATTTTCTTAAAATAGTTTTATATACGTTTTCTAATCTAAGTGACACTAAATATCATAAATATTATTCATTTATATGCTTTTGTAAAATCACGGTTCCGAACGTAGTCGAATACCTTAAATGACTAACTGAGCCATATTTCCTTTTTTAAGTCATATGAATCAGCTATTGTTTCCAGCCTTTCAAAATAATTAGATTTTACATGTTATAAAAAAAGTCTGACATTTTCTTCCATTGCTTTTTTAGTTTTTACTAATCATAGAACGTAATTTAACTTTTTTTTATCTATATAAATTCAATATTTAATTTTTTTCAGTTTATAGCAATACATAATTTCATTTTTTAGTATTTTAAATTTTTAATTAAATTTTTAGAACGTATTCTAATAAAAAAAGCGTAATCATGCATATTACTTTTAACTAATATGTTCATAAAATTCAAACAAAAATTAATACCATGTTATTTTTGTTATTTTATTATTTACTTTTTTTCGATATATAATTGTTCATACACAATTCTTTTATAATATAATTAACGTGTCACCAAACGTGTCAATTAACCAAAGTCAAAAACTATACTTTAATCTCTGAAGTTTAGAATTTTCTATGAAAAAAATAACTTTATTCAACGTATTTAAAATATCAATTAAATATAATTTTAACGAAATGAAAACTAGATGAAATATTGAATGCATTTAAAAAAACGGTAAAAAAATGTAAAAATGGAATATTTTAATATGTTTTAATTACAAAAGTTAATTGCATCTGCATCCTAGTAAATTAATTAAATTTAATTAGGACATATTTCTTCAACATTACGAGATGATGGTATTTTTCTGAATTTCATCACTTTTGACTTATTGATTCCCTCATTAAAACGCGAAAGGATAAATTTATTGGAATGCAAAATAACTTCACATATAAAAAAAACTAGTTAAATTCAAATTGAGCTCTCATTACATGTTTGAAGTTAAAAATAAAATGTTAAAAAATATCTTTAATATTATTAATTATTTTTTTTTTTTTTGTTCTTTTTTAAATATCTTATTAAATCTAATTGCATGTTTTGAGGCTTTTAGAATTTTTAATAATTAATACATGTTTATTCGTTTATTTCAAGATGTTAACGCACATAATTATTTCAAATACTAAGTATATTTAATTTTGTTAATTGTAAAATTCATAATCTAAAAGAAATGTTTTAATGATTATACCTTTTAATGCGCCCCCCGGGGGGGGGAGGGTTGGGATACAGGCCGAAACTATTTTTTTCGTAGAAAAAAGTGCTCGAAAATTTTTTAATTTTAATATGTAACTTTACTATCATATATAGGGGCAATATATTTTGTTGTTGCTAATGCAACTGATCTGATGGTAGTAGGCTAGTGGTCAAGACAACGGACTCGTGACCGGGGTGTAATGAGTTCGAGCCTAGTACCGCAGAAGACCTGCCGTGTAGGGAAGCGATGCGCATTAACTCTGTCGAGAGCTCAAACGTCCTCCCATTGGTGTGGTAGTTAGGAGAAGGGGTACCAGACCAAGTGTCGTCCTCGACACTAGATCATGGTTCAAAATTACGAAGTCCATTGCCAAAAGTTCTCGAGTAGCTGAACAGTGTTGTAATGGCCTCCCGCCAGGGGAAGCCATCTCTTCATCTACTCGGCCTAAATTTGTAGGAGGTAAAGATTGATGACCCAAACTAGCCATGAGAATTCCAAAAAAAATTTATTATTACCAAATACCAAATATAATTATCTAAGACAAGCAAACTATAGCGGGAAAATCTAGAGTGATATAACGATA
>BMAV01017462.1:64140-83978 GCA_019973955.1 Trichonephila inaurata madagascariensis | reverse complement strand
TCAAACGTCCTCCCATTGGTGTGGTAGTTAGGAGAAGGGGTACCAGATCAAGTGTCGTCCTCGACACTTGATCATGGTTCAAAATTACGAAGTCCATTGCCAAAAGTTCTCGAGTAGCTGAACAATGTTGTAATGGCCTCCCGCCAGGGGAAGCCATCTCTTCATCTACTCGGCCTAAATTTGTAGGAGGTAAAGATTGATGACCCAAACTAGCCATGAGAATTCCAAAAAAAATTTATTATTACCAAATACCAAATATAATTATCTAAGACAAGCAAACTATAGCGGGAAAATCTAGAGTGATATAACGATAGCACAAAATCTTATGTGAATAAGCGCATGAAATTCTAAAGCTTAAAGTTATCTTAAGAATCCTAACTTTCTTAATTTATTTTAATAACTAAAGCCCGTCCTATATAATCACGCGTCTAAGTTCCGATCCTTACCGTAACAGCACTGCTTTCCGCAACTCAGCTCCTTTTCCTTCTCCTTACGATTACTCAACTTCCACTATATATATATATATATATATATATATATATATACTATCTAATCTGAATATCAAGGTTTCTTCTTGAGAGGGATGGCTGTGAAATAGCTCAATTACTAGCTCCAAAGATTCCCCAAGAGGATTAATAGAAAATCACGTAAAGCACCGTCACAGTGAGACGTAAAAATTCATTCACTCACTCACTGACGAAAAAACTCACTTCGATGTCTGATCGAAGCCCACGAAAATCATTGCGGCAAAGGGCTAAATAGAAGCTTGTCGTTATCCGTAGCTTTGAGCATCATACAGTGCCAGTACGATTTGGGTCAATACCACCCCAATTTTGAGGGAGAACACCTTAGGGGATGGTTAGGGGCCTCTTACCTCTTTTCCTTCCAACGCCCTCAGAAGAAGACTTGCGGCTCGACGGCTGTCTTTGAGTAGCCCCCTGCCGCAAAGGCACTATGCATTTACAAACAAGCATGCCTTCTCCGGGATTCGAACCCAGGCCCTGCTTCACAGAAGTCAGCGTCACTAAACACTATACTGGATGGATGGCCTGTTGAATTACTACTTATCCTCACTAATTGCACTATTAAAATGTACTAAAATTCCAAAAGAACAAAAGATGAGTATTCCCCTTAAGATTGTATTTCTGTTCAGGTTTTATAAGGTATTTCTCTCAGATACTTCTTATAGATTTGTAATTCTTGAAGCATTTCACTTAAATAAACATAAAAATACTTCAAAGACGTAGAAGGGAAAGTATTCAGGTCGTAGATAAATTTTCGCTTCTGTGCCTAAAAGTCCTAATTATTTTTGTTAGAGTTTTTTCTTTTAAACATAAAATTATTTATAACTTTTCGTCATATTGTGTGTTTACTTTTAATATACTCATGGATGTTTTTTTTTATATATCAGTAAGCTGCAAAATGCATTACCCTCTTTCATCAGTGTTGCAGATAATTTTATTTTTAAAGTATAAAATGAGAGAATCAAATTTTCCTCTTTTTCTGCCGCACGTCCCAAAATTTGTTGTTCATTTTCTCTGTTGCATCCTTGGAGAATCTTGCTGTTTACAAGAAAGTTTTTTTTTTCATACAAATTGGCAAATGTGAAACTTCTTTTCAAACAAAAGTATATTCTTAAAAAACTTTTATGCTTTAAGAAGTTTCCAAATTATATTACTAGTCCAGAATCCGAGCGAATTTTGAATATTTTAGTTACCCCATTACTTAAGTAATACTAACGGAATAAACTATACATGTGCTATCCCTCTAGAAAATAAGTTAAACCTGTCAATATGTTAAAATTTAAAATGCGATTCAATTTTTTAAAAAATGACAAATTTTACGAAAAAAAATATTTACTTTGCATCTATTTTCGTACTTTTTTTTCTTCATGTTCAAGTAATGCTTTTGAATGGTACAGTGGAATGCGATCACAGAAGGCTGAAATCAAAATAAAGCTAGTTAATAATGCATTTTTAAAAGAAATAACAAATAAATTCTTATATATATATATTTCTTATTTCTATATTTTGAAAAGAGCTCTTTCTTAAGGTATCTTAACACATTGTGTTTTGACCATATTTACTCATTTCATATTTTTGTTTTTATTTATTTTATTGAATGGAACTACCTTTTAGCAATCTTTTACCTTGAGGCCAAGTTACAATCAATTTCATAAAATTAGAAAAAACGAAATAGACATTTAAACTGTTCAAAATCTATCATGGCGATTCTGAGAACTCAAAATGTTATAAATTTATTTTTACAAAACTTTTTCGACCTAATATTTATATTATTTTCTAGAGAATGCAGTAGAACATTTCTTATTGTATGAATATTTTTTGAGTTATGGTCAGTTATTTAAAAAATGGTCTCGTAAAGAATGTTATATTTTTTATAAAATTTACTCTAACAGCTGTAAAAATTTTAAATTTTAGTAAAACATTAAAATTTTAGTGCATTTTTTAGAGAAATGCATCTAATTTGTTTAAGTAATACTTTTACTGATATAAGTTTATTACTTTTTCTCTCATTGCTTTGAAGTTTTCCAAAAATATTGCTGAAATTTCACTTATAATTGAGAATCTTGTAAAATTTAGATTTTTTTTAAATATTGTGTTATATATATATATTAATATTTGTTGGTATGGATTCCCCCAAAAGCATTTATAATTCTTTAGCATGCCATTTTTCAAAATAGTACTCCGAACGTGTTCGGATACCTTAAAAGAAATAACAAAAATACATACTTTTTTCTTCTGTGTTTTGATAAGAGCTCTTCCTTAAGCCGAAACCCACCTCGATTGCTATACTTTGGATAGTAGTTAAAGATAAGCACCGAGCAAATACCCCTGGAGATTTTGTGAAAAGCCCTTCTATTATGGAAAGCATTGTGCAGACTTATATTTCAGAAACATGAACATTTTAAACATTAAAAAAGACAACTTTAAAATTATTCTAAACATGTATAATACCGAATAATGATGATTCATATACAGGTGGCGCCAAAAGTTCATTTAAGCTTTAAAAATTCGTAAAAAAGGAAGAAATGATGATAAAGAAATGTGGTTTGCAAGAAAAGACCCAAAAGGCATTCGGATTCTTTTAGCAGCAAAAATATTTTTAATCATGCCCGCATTCAATCCAAGAAGTGTGTTATCTGTAATAAGCTTCATGCAGAATGGCCCACCTCCATACTGATGAGAGGCTGGACGGCCCCCTTTTTCTAGTAATTTCTATATGTGCCTCCCTTGAGACCGGATGTCGTTTCATTCCTTCGGAAGGGGTCTGTCAAGATCTTGGAACCCTTGTCTAGGTCGAAATTCTTATGAAATGTAAATTTGCGCGATTGAGAATATCCAATTTGAGACTCAAATTGGAAGACAGTAGTGAGTTCTGCCCAAGAATTTGCGCGGGTGATTCGGATCACTATTTAAAGAGACGAGCGCCAATTTCGAGAGATTGTCATCCAAATTTTACCCCAAACATAATGTAGAGGTGTGGTCAGTCACTGCCCCTCCCCACCCCCGGCCAGCCATGCTCCTCTTGGGACCTTCCCTCTCAAAGCTGAGTTTTCTCTTATAAATTTCTTTTTTTTTGTAAATGTAAAATTTTAACTGTGTAATAATAAATTTAATTATAACTTAAATCAATGTTCGCGTCTAATCTTTGAGTAATTATTCTAGTTAAATTTTGTTGATTTAACATTGGTCATGATGCGATTAAGTTAATTTGAACTTGGATTATTTAGATTGAAAATATAATTTAATGGCCTCGCATCAATACTATACCAGTCCAGTAAAATGATTCTTATTTGACCACCGTTTGTGAGGACAGAGTGATGGGTCAAGGTTGAAAGATCGCAAGGCCGGCTTAGTTGTGTCGGACACTGTTTTGGGATAGTTGTTATTGGAAGAATAAATTAATAGAGCTTACTATTGCCCTTTACATTGTGTTTAAAATTGTCTACACCCTCTGCCTGTGGTATTTTTAGCTAAAAATGTTTTTGACACAAAAAAAAAAACTTTCTTGTGATCCTCTTCTTGCAAAAGCCACACATTTCTTCTTTTTTTATGAATTTTTAATGTCTGTACGAAATTTTGGCTCACCCTGTAGTTATTTACCAAATATATGTAAAATTATTACAGACAACAAAAGAGTATTAAAATCAATCTATTTTTATGTCAGATTCAATTTAATTTTTCTAGAGAAAATTTAATTTTATTTACAACAAATGATTAGTTTCGACAAATTCTACCAAATGATAATTAGCTTTGGGTAAAATAGACAAACAAAATTGTTGCTATGATATCAATTTAAAACAAGGGATGGTAGTTCACTTATTTTAAAATTGATACTGGACCGTTGCCACTAATTCGCATCTATCTAGCAGGACTGCAATAAAGCAAAATCAAATTATCTAAAAGTTATACCAAATACAATAAACAGAACGTAACAAACACATAATATAGGCTATCATATTTTCTAGTACATATTTTCTTATGAAATACCCAGCATTTGTGCCATAAATCTGTCGACATTGAATCATTTGGAAGCCCTAGGCTCTTTTTCTTCTTTTTTTTAAAAAAAAATATATATATACTTATAAAAGCTGGTTATTTTAGAAAGATTGATTTGGCAACATTTGGTGCCACTCGGGAGAATTTTCGTTTTATTATTCCTCTCAAGAATACTTTTCCATGTTTTGGGTAAAAGTCAACACGTCATCGACGGGGTTCCTGTCTATATCTCACAATTTTTATAAATGTTCTAAAAGAAAAGAGTCATTCGTTGCGGAGAATGGTATTTGATATTTACGCTCCATTCTGCTATAACTCTTTATCTGAGTGTGTTTGGATACGTTCCAAGAAGCTGTTGATATTCTCTTGCATCAATCTGGACAGCTTCTTGATTTAAACAGATGGAGAATTATGTTCCTTTATGTCGTTTGTTGTAATCATAAATATGTCCGACAAATATCCCTATAATTCTAATGCATTGATCATGATACTGTGTATCTGCAACTGATCATGGTTTGGAATTAAAGATAAAAATCATAAAACACTAAATAATATCCTATTCAATAAATTTCAAACATTTAAAGTTATTTTAATAATTACTTTTTATGAAAGTGTGATTGTTTTTTTTAATATTGAACTTTTACAATTATAGACCAGAAATTCCATTTTTCTCATGATTGTAAAACGAAAAATGACTTTATATGATCCTCTGGTTACAGGTATTAATGACCACGGTACCAAATGGTCAAGGTTTGCGAATTTCACGGCAAGCGATATTCAAATGAAGCCCCAGATTTTAATCCTGATTCCACCAAAAATCCGTCGTGTGAAATGATGAGGCCTGTTACTCATAAACTGGATGTCGGATCCAAAAACACATTTTTTTTAAAAAAAAAAAATACAAGGTGTCCGAAAAAGGGGTTGTACCTTTTTTAAAATTTTTCTCTAGTTTCTCTGAGATACTATTTAAATGTTTTATTACACCAGAAGTTTGGTATTATATCAAAGTTTTTTTGTGTCTACCAAAGATGTATCTTACAAAGATTCAATATGTGCGCCCTTCGTGACACGGCAGATATCTAGGTGATACTCTATTTCCGTCCATACTCACACCAATATGTCTCTTGTAACGGCAGAAAAAGAATGTACCCTTTTTCTTCAATTTTTTTCTACGTATCCAGTATTTAGAGTGATTAAAATTGGCCTGAAAGCTACGAGATACTCGAAGTTTTGAAGTATCCGTCTTTCCTGTGTGCAAAAGATTGTCAACATGGTGCCCACCAAACTACAGAAGGCGTTTTGTGCTGTGGAATTCGCAAAAACAATGTCTGTTATCACAGTTCCAAGCAACTTTCGGCGACAATTTGGGCTCGCTCCACCGGACAAAAACTCAAGTAAACGTTGGTATACACAATTAATGGAGGCAAGTTGCTTATGCAAAGGCAAAAGCACCGGATGACCGCGTTTGGAGGAAACAGTTTATAGAGTTCGGCAATCCTTCCTTGGAGTATCTAGTAGCTTTCAGGACAATTTTCACCACTCTCTACACACTAGGTACCTAGAAAAAACTAAAGAAAAATGTTACATTCTTTTTTTGTCGTTACAAGAGACATGTTGGTGCGAGTATGGATGAAAATGGAATATCATCTAGATATCTGCAGTGTCCCGAAGGACGCCCATATTGAACCTTTGTAAAGTACAACTTTGGTACAAAAAAAAACTTTGACATATTACATAACTTCTGGTATAATAAAACATTACAATAGGACCTCAGAGAAACTAGAGAAACTTTTTTAAAAAGGTACAATCTTTTTCGGATACGCTGTTCTGGGTGTAGTGGAGGTTTTTACACTGGTGCCTTTAAAAGTGAAGGTACAATAATTCAGATTTGCACAGCAACCCATGTTCGGAGGCGTGATGGAAAAGTAGTATGACAAGTACAAGAAACGAAGAGACACAAGAGTGAGATCATCTGAAACTTTACTTGGTCAAAGCTGGATCATGATGGAAGTTCGAGTCCCTCGTGTCCCACCCTCACTATGCTTATTACCTTGTAATTATCCATATTCACACAAATTGTGACATACAGCGGTCTGGTGCATCTCTATATAGGTACTTTTTGCGATACAATCTTTTTGCTGTCAATTTTCTTCTGCCAATCCTTAAATCAGGCGCATATCTGCCAGTTCGGTGTTCGTAAAACGTTCCAAACTCATCTGCGGGTGATGACAGCTCAAATGACTGCGATAATGCAAGTCTGTTTTCTCCAATGTTCTTGTTTCCGACCATGAGTTTCGACGCAAAACTGAATCCTTTTCATGTCCTCTGTCTCCCCATAAAGGTTGTCCCAATAATTCTGGGATACCCTGTAGATGAGTGAAGTAGCAACTCGGGTTTCATCCTCGGCACTCATTTATGTTTAAAAACTACACGTTTTCCAGTTTCCCTAAAGTAATGTTACAAAAACATGCAAAAGATTTATTGAAGTTTATAAGAGTAGAATCCTCTTAAGATGGCACTAATTAAAATAGAATTGATTTAACAAAAAAAAATAATGTATATTTAATTGCTGTTTGAAAAAAACTTAAAATAAAAATATGGACCCCTTTCAAACCGGTTCTTAATTCTTTGAAGAGTTAAACGTAATTATTATTTCAGGCATATGATAATCAAAAAAGCTAATGATGAAATCAAGAGTATTCAAAAGAATAATACAGGGCAAACGTTTTAAAAGTATTTATTGATTGCTTATCAATGTCGCCCTGCGTGTAACACAAAAGCTTTTAGTGATTTATCTCGTAATTAAATCACGGTCCAAATGATGAAGATACTTGAACTTCCACTTCCTTCTCCAAACTTCTACACCACGTCAAACATGTGGCCGAGGGGTATAGGTATCGGATCGTGGCTTACCTTGTCACGAGTCCGAGCCCAGTACCACTAAATACCCACCGTGTAGGGAAGCGACGCACGTTAAATCTGTCAAGAGCTCAAACGTCCTCCCGTTGGTGTGGTGTGGTAGTTAGGAGAGGGGGTGCCTGCTCAGGTGTCATCCATGTCACTTGACCATGGTTCAAATTACGTGGTTCGTCGCCAAAAGCCCTCGTGTAGCTGGACAGTGCGACGTTAATATTCAATCAATCAATCACGTTAAACATTTCTCATGGGCCTTTACACATTTAACGTGTATCAGCTCCTCTACAAGGCGGTCTTTGATGGCATAAGGATTCAAACCCATTTCTTACTAGAAACAACATTGGCTACAAGTTCGTCACCCTGATCCCTAGCCTATTGCTGCCATAAAACTTTACAGGACTTTCGAGGAAAAAAACATTTCGGTGAATTCAGGATATCCTTTAAATCCTAATCCAATCAAGGAAACACGTAAAAATAAAAGGAACCTGTGTTAATTTTCCCGATTGCTTAATTTTCGAAAAATATCTGCAAATTATGTAATATCCTCTCTGAGAATTAAATTAACCTACTTATTTTAAAATCACGGACTAAAAGAAATTCTACACATATTAAACATTGGGTTACGAAAAAATACGTAACGTACTATTTTCATTGTTACTTAAAACTTATTTTATGAAATATTTAAGCAGGCAAGAATGTAGAAAAAAAAGAGAACATGAAGCAAAATAGCTTCATCGACTTCTCAAATATGAAACTGCTTCTCCTTCTTTAAATTGGAGTATTCTTTTTCAAAAAAGATTCCAAATGTTTTTTTTCTTTGATGAAGCAATAAAATTGTATTTCACTTTCTGTTGAAGTTTCGAAAAAGAATTTAGGGCAGGATTTTTATAAGAAGGAATCAGCTCGTATCTTTTGCTCGTTAAACGAAGAGCAAAAAAGTTTCGCTCTAAAATAAATTTAAACTTATTTTCGTGACATATGTGTGTAAAGATTTTTCCACGGAAAGGCTAAAGGATTAAATAAAGATGTTGGGAATGACATCCGCATTAGGAATAAGGTCATTCATTTTGAACGAAAGGATTTCGCATCTGGCATTTACGAATTGTGCAAAATGAGATAACTTCGCTTTTTATTTTCTCTTAGGAAAATACCCTTTTCTACTTGATGGAGATGGTTATTGTATGAAATTAAGGTATTAAAATACATTCATGACATTTGCGTTATTTAATACGTCTAACAATCGTGTTGGGTTTTTCTAACAGAAGAACAAATTACGTCTGTGCAATAAAATTGTCTTCGATGTGTTTCAAAAAATATGAAAAAATATTACTAAAGTTACTCAGATTTCAGAGAGTTTTCGTCTGTCGATCCATAATATTGAAGAATTTTTAACCATAATTATTTAAAATAAAGAGAAATAAATTTTTAGTTTATTTATATATTTTATCATATACGTATTTATACTTTAATTGCTTCCCTTTTTTAGTTTGTTGTATTTGCTTTATAGTTTTATAATTTTTTAGTAACCCATCCATTTTTCATTTTGAATTAATGTAGAACCTCTACGAAATTCAGCATTCTAGCTGTTGAAGAACCATGCTCACAATAAAATTCGAATCACCAATGTTTTTTATTCAAAAAGTCTATGTGTGGGGTATATATAAAAACCTACAACTATCTCTAAAATTAAGAATGTAGAAAATTAATTCGTCTCATATATTTTAACACGTTTAGAGTAATTAAAAATAGCTTGTGCTTTTTTTTTAACAGAGAATAATTTTACATTTTCTGAAACAGTTTTTCTATTCAAACTAAAAGGGAAAAAATTACATTCCTTATTTATATATTAGTCGGCTGGGTGGCGTAGTGGTTTGGTGCTGAGATTGTATGCCCAGGTTTGCAGGATCGACCCCGGCCCAAATCGTTGTATTTTCATGATGCAGAAAGTCAATAACGTCCATGTTGTATGATTATGGAGCATGTTAAAGATCCCTAGAGTGCCTGTTTGGCTTGAGTGCTCTCTGCAAAATTAAATTCCTGAACAGTTTCGCATTATCCATCAGGGGAAAAAATTAGGAGTTCAAAATTATAATCAAATTGGTATCTACCTATAGGGTTACGCACTAAAAAGTAATACCAACTCCCGGGGAATGTACTAGGTCAGCAATGGTAAAAATTACTATCCGTAACCCTGTTTGAAAGAAAGGGAAAAAGATATACCAAACATAGGCTTGAGTGATTTCAATTAAATTATAATTCTTAAAAAACATTCATAACATTTTTTCTGGTAGAAATTGAAACTATTAATTATACATTTATACCATGCTTTAATTTATTCATTGGTTTCGAAATACTTTTTGATATTACATACTTAAAAGAAGTCGTATATGAACCAATGCAGCCGAATCTTGTATTTACTCGTCGGCTTTCAAACTTATTTCTACTGTGGCATTTTTTTAAAGATATAATTTTAACACTTTGTAAACGGGAGACGTGGATTCCTATTCTTTTTCAACTGTTGGTGACGAATGACGAAAATTCACATTATTTCCCGAGATGCAGGCCATTAAGTCAATCTTTTTACAAACAGTAATTTTTTTAATATTTTTAATGTTAAAAAAACATGAGAGAATTCAGGGTATATAATTTTCGTTGCAAGCCATCATCAATACCTTAGGTTCGATCTTTGGTTATGAAGCCATGTTAACTCAAGAGTTAAAAACATTACTGTATTACTTAATAAGAAATTATTAAACTAAATAATTTTCTGTTAGCACCAAAAAGAAAAAAATGGGCTAGTTTAAAAAATACCCTACAAGTTATCTTTCATTCAAGTACAACATCCAGTATCAGAATTTAAAAAATAACTGTAATTTATATTTACAGCAAGATGTTCCAACGTTTTCTAATTTTGTTTTTGTCTTGTATGTTTCTCAACAATCTGGAAATATAAAATTGCCATTTTCAAATTTTACTTGATCCACAACGGTTAAGGCCTTAACATAGTGAGTGAGTGAATATTAACGTCGCACTGTTCAGCTACACAAGGGCTTTTGGCGACGGACCACGTCATTTTGAACCATGATCAAGTGACGTGGACGACACCTGAGCTGGCACCCCTCTCCTAACTACCACACCACACCAACGGGAGGACGTTTCAGCTCTCGACAGATTTAACGTGCATCGCTGCCCTACACGCCGGTCTTTAGTGGTACGGGGCTCTAACTCATGACATGCCTGCCATGGTCCGATACCTTAACCACTGGGCTACCGCAGCCCCAAAGGCCTTAACATAACGATAGGGAATGGCAATGACAAAATACTTTTTTAATTTCAGGATGTATACATCTAAATGCCCACTGAAGAGAAAGAACACGTCCAATGATGTTTTTCTTCTAATCCGATTTACTAATCAGTTTACTTTTCAACAACAAAAAATGCACTGAGGATTGAAAATCGGAGCATCAAAATCGCGTTTCAGATACAAGGTCTTTTCAAAAAGTATCCTACCTTCAGAAAAAAAATCTTACTTAATGGGATTAGGATCCTAATCAAATTAAAAGTAGGCCCCTTGCCCCTTTAAGTACTTGTCCAGCATTCAATCCACTGTCGAAACCACTTCTGGAAGGCTTTATTTGAAATGGTGTTTAACTCCGCCGTCGCGTTCGGTGCGTATCGCCTCTCTACTCTGAAAACGCAATCCTATTTGTGGCATTTTCATTTCAGGGAACAGCCAAAAGTCACAAGAGGCCAGGTTCAGCATTGATAGTGTCCAGTAGGTCCTGTGCAACTGCAAGACGGAATTTTTCTGTTCCACCGACAAAAGCTTAGAAATAAATTTAACAGCCGTTCTGCACATGGTTTCACAAAATTGCATGTGGAGAACTTGAACTGATACCAACTTGTTCAGCAGTCTCTCGTACAGTCAAACGACAATCTTGCATTACCAGATTTTCCACCTTCTCAACAACAGCTGCATTTCGATCGGTTTTGTGGCCTCCCAGAACGATGGTCACTCTTTACCGAAGTGCGCGAACGCTTTTGAATCGGAATTCACTCCTTAATTTATGTGATATCCATATCATTGTCTCCAAACACTTGCTGAATTTTACGAATTGTTTCAATTAGAAAATTACCCCGCTCTTGACAAAAATTTTGATGCAGTACCTTTGCTCAAGTCAGTCATCTTTACAGAAATAAAAATCCGACGAACACGCATAACACCACTTGACTCGACTGCCTGCAGGAAACGACTAGAATGAAGGGGAAAAAATTCTAGAAAGTACATTAAGCTGTCACCTTCCATTGTGCACAATGGCACCATTTTAAAATCTCTATTGTGCCCAGGAAAGTTTAAGTTTATATACTTTTTGAACAGACCTTGTATTTGCAAAATTATGAGACGTTATAATTGGCATCTTTTTTTGGCGTGCTTGCATTTATTTTAAACTTCTGTCACGTTAACCAAAAAGTATCCTTTTTTATTGTTCCCTGTGTTCTCTGAATCTGAACTACAGGAAAATAAGATATTTATCATTTCAGTTGAAACTGCTGAAGAATGGTGCTACTTTCTTACAAAAGCGGCTATCCCATGAACGATAATTGGCTGTCATGCACCACCCTTTATAAAACACTCTTGTATATAACCCAAGCCATCTTAATAACACTCGCCTTTACATAAGACTTATCATCTCACGCAAGAAAACAAGGCACCAAAAAAGAAAAGTAATCGTGCAACAGTTCTCGTGTAAAGCTTATCCCATCCGTCAGGGCTGTTGACCTTCTGTCAGGATCACGCTGTCAGCGAAGAATGTTTATCAAGATTAGATACAGCGGCTATCAGGATCACTTTGTTGAATTTTCCGTCCTGCCAGGATTATGTTGACCAGAGGGGAGTAGGATTAATGCGTGTCATTCTTGTCTTTTTCATTCATTAAAGGGGAGGAAGTAAATTACGTAAACGATGTCGGTACTCAGGCGAGACGAATTTGTTTTTGCACACATTCTTCTTGGCTAATAACATTTTTTCATTTTTTTTTTGTGGTAATTGTTGTCTCCTGAGTTTTAGTGTCGATTTTTGTCACTTCGTATTAGTGTAATTTGTATTAGTATTTCGTCAGGACTTAGTAAAGTAACGCATAGAGAATAAGAATATAGTGTATAAATAAATAATTTTGAAATGGTGAGAGATAATACATGCTTTATGCGATAAACTCGATAAAATGTGCATCTGTTTGATGTAATTGTGATTCAATTATAAAACCTCCATTTTTTTTAATGTCCTGTTTTTCAAATTGTTTTTTATTAACTAGGTGTATTCAAGATTAGGTTCAATTGTAAAATTCCCTTGAATTGGTATTACTTTGTATTTCAGTCACTTTACTTAATATTATTTCAATTCAGTTGTGAAATATTTGCATATTTAAATCTGTTTTTACACTTAATGTTACAGTAATGTCGCAAAATGGGAAGAGTAGTCTGTTATTGTAGTTTTCAGACAAACAGATATCTGGCATGGAACTAATCCACTTACTTAATAAATTCATTTCCATACTGGGAGATGCCGATGCAACTGCTGCCCACACAGGATAGGGGTTAGTGATGCTGATTGCTGCGACGAAGGGCCTTGGTTCAAGTCCCAGAAAAGGCTTAGATGTTTGTAAATGTATAGTGTCTGTGCTTGCAAGAAATGGATGGGATCTTCCGATCACAATCTGCAGATCCACTCCCACCAAAAAGTAAACTTCCCAAGTGGCTGCTGCCCAGGGCTTTCCAATCGGTCTTGACGAGTTTTAGAATTTGATATTTGAGACCTATGAAGTTCCAGAACGGTGAAGGAATTATTCCTCCGTGTTCCTGTCACCAGCATGGTGCTCAAAGCTGCGGCAAAAGCGATAGACGTAATCTAGCCCTTCTCCTCTTACCACGATGAATTTTGTGGACCTCTATTTGATGTTACTGTCATTTGGGGGATGAGTAACAACAGATAAATCTTCCTAAAATTATAAAAAACTAATATAAAAATTATAAAAACTAATGTAAATGGCTAATTGTTTGTCATATAAAAGGGATATATATATTGTTTGTATTGTTTTAGTAAAGGAAAAAAACAGAGGTTAACAGTCCAATATGGCAATGTACCAGACGCACATTTTTCCATGTTTATCGAAATAAAAAAAAATTTGCATGTTACGTGACAGGGCAGAGCCAAAGCATTTTACTCGTGGCAGTCAATTTATAATAAAATCAAAATTTTTATCTATTTTGGTGAATGAAAACTGGCCAAATCGAAATTTTACTCCGATTTTCATATTCTTAGCGCGATAAATTCAGTCTTCACTGTGAAATACGTTAGATTTAATAAATCACACTTTCAAACCCATAGCCTGTCAGCATTTAAATACTTAATCTTTGCGGTTTCGTCATCTGGTACACTTTCCCACATAAATCTTTGTGAGAAGGTAAACAACACGATAGTTCATCATTTTGAATAGTTTATGAATAGCACAACACAGCTTCGAATCTAGGAAAGTTCTCTTCGCGAGAATCACTATCAAAACGTTTGAAATATTTGCAGCTAAATAACTTAAACTTCAAGCACAGAAAGCGATACGAATCAAAGAAATTCATGTGTATTCTACGCATTTGTAGTCAACAAATTTTGTTTAATTGCAATTTCTTAACTATCTTATATTTAGAAGAAAAGAAATTATTGGAGCATTATATATTTATATTATTCAAATGTAAATTTGTGAAGAGGTGAAGAAACCAGAAAAAGATACTATTTTTTCAATGCACCAAATTTTTTCATTGTTATCTGCAACACTCTTTAATTCCAGAGACTCTCTACTTCATTCGCTCCATTCGTATGAACTTTTTTTGCTGTGAACTTTTATCCCTCCTCATAAGCTATTATATGATACATAGGTTCATGAATAAAATATAAAAGTATGAAGAATACCTAACACATAGAAAGATGATTAAAACATTGAAAATATGAAATAGAGTTATTCCTTTCTTATATATAGTCCATTACGTAATAATAGAGAGCATAAGAATAAAAAGACACAATATGGACATTTAATTCACAAGATATTTTGAATAAAAAAACATTTCCTATGTGATGCAACAAAGGCCAAATACATAGGAGGGGAGGGAGTATTAAGTGATTGACTGAATTTTAACGTAGCATTGTTCAGCTACACGAGGACTTATGTCGACGGACCACGTAATTTTGAACCATGGTCAAGTGACGTGGACGACACCTGAGCTGGCACCCCCCTCTCCTAACTATCACACCACACCAAAGGGAGGACGTTTCAGCTCTCGACAGATTTAACGTGCATCGCTGCCCTACACGGCGGGTCTTTAGTGATACTGGGCTCGAACTCATGACAAGGCAAGCCACGATCCGATACCTCGACCACTCGGCTACCGCGGCCACGAGGGGAGGGAGTAACAGAAAAGAGTACATATTAGGCAATTATGTATTAGCAACAAAAATGTCTGTCCTTATTTTTAGGTAAGGCATCCTGAAGAAGTTTTCCATGTTTCTTCAGTACTTTTTTCCACGGAGTAGAATTTAGTCACAACTTGCATTGTATGTATGTTCTCATTTTTAAAGATATTTGAAAGAATTATTTCAACATTAAATCTGCTAAATTGAGCCAAGGTTAAATAAAGATATTAGCTGAAAGAGCATATTAAGAGAATATGTTGGACAAACATATTGTAGTGACAAAACAGATATGTGGAAAATAAGCACTTTGAAAGCAATAAAAATCATTGTGAAATATTGTTTAAATAAAAGATACTTATATATAGCTTTATTGCAATATATAATATCGTTATTATTATTATTATCACACTTCGTGGTAGTGACAGGTCTTTGTAGGCTTAAAAACTTCTCTAACTCAGCGTTTCTCAAACTGTGGGGCGCGCCCCCTAGCGGGGTGTGATACCTCTACGAGGGTGGAACAAGCCTATTGAAAAGTTGAAAACAAAAGATTATTTAAGAAAATTATAAATTTATGAAAAATAAACCAACAAAATCATTCTGACATAATAAAAAATAAAATACACATTTATACTAATGTAATACACTTATAAATGTATCAGTACTGCACAAAGTATTTTATAATTAATTTGACCATACTAAGTTAAGAACAAGTTTAAAAATTACTAGTGACCCCATGGGATTACCATATAAAAAATTATATCAAAAAATAATTATCTTGATAATTTGTACAGTTTATAACTAATCCTTTAACTGTGCTGGTTAAAAGTTATGCAAATCACTCCCTAATGCCACCGTTTTCCGCGTAGGCGCGCGTATGTGATGTATTGGGGGGAAGTAATAAATAAACAAAAATCCTATGAAATAAGTAAATCCATCGCAAATACTGTCAAGATCCTTTTATTGCATCCCAAAGCCTTCGAAAAAATTTTATGGATAGCAGTGCACAGAAAAGATCGTACTTCGGAAAGTCGTATATATACGTCCGGGGCAATTATCGTTTTGGTTTTTGCAAGACGATTATATACGTCGGTGTCACTTAAGAGGTTAAAGTCGTGTTGTAGCTTTAGCGTCAAAGTATAGTGTTATCGAATTCAATTTATTGTTATTGTTTGGATAAAAGAACGATGAAAATTATGATTGAATTTTGGGTCGCAAATAGTGAAAGTTTGAGAAGCACTGCTCTAACTGGAACAAAGATAAAAATCAGTAATTTAAAAAAAAAGGCTCATTCGATCAAATCAAAAAAATGCGATACTATTCTGGCATAAGTAGAATATGAAAGCTTTTGTTATAATCTCCGAGATCCTTCAAATGACCCAAATGTTTTTCTCCAATAATGACGGTATTCTTCAAATATTACATTTTGCGTCTAATAGGAGCTAGAAAAATAGACCGAAAGAGTGTTATTCTAATTAGAATATGTTACTTTTATCGGGGTTTTCCTTGCTGAGTCGGGCATCACAAAAATCTCCGTAACACTTTCAACTGCTCTTTTCCAGGTGAATGCATACGTGCTTCGTGCGTGTGCGGTGCTGGAGAAAGCCTCAGACACGCGGCCCCAGGGGGAGACGTCCAAGAGCCAGGCCGCTCAGCAAGCGGAAGAAGAAGCTCGTGAGAAGGAACGGAAAGCACGACTAGAAGGTTAGCCTACCCCTCTTCATTTCCTTACTTTTTTTTAAATATAATTATTGTCTACTACGAGAACAACTTGCCTCCACTAAGACTGTATCCGTCGGTTGCTATGGTAATGCGGACCAGTCCATTCTCATATAGAAATGTTTAAAGCAGTGCTAATTTTTTTGTAAAATATATATAATTGTTGTCTGCTATGAGAACCATTTGCCTCCACTAAATCTGTATCCGTCTGCTGCTATGGTAAGGCGGACAAGTCCATTTTCATACAGAGATGTTTAAAGTAGTGCACTGACATATTGCGGTGTGCAAATAAGTGTTGAAATGACTTTAATTGGAGACTGGCTTTGGATTCATTCTTAAAGCTCTTCTCTGAAATCTATCTTTAATCTGTTGTTTAAGGGGTTTTTTTGCAAACCTTATTTAAAAGGCAATCAGGGCAACTATTCTCGCCATAGATATCCAATATCGAATGTCACAAAAAGGAGGAAAATTAATTTGCCAACAACTATTTCGGGCAAGATATTTATGATGGAACATAAAATTTATTCACTTAAGTATAATTAGGAATTCAGTTATGTGTGGCAGAAAGGGGTAGCAATTAACACCCTCATTCTGTGAGTTAAGCGTTATTGTGGTTAAGAAGAAAAATTGTTTTGAAAATAGGTTGTCCTTTCACAGAATAGAGAAAATTCAACTGAAATTCATGAAAGGTAAAAAGCGTTTGAAGTACTTTTACTCATGTGTATAATAAAATTTCTATTCGTGCAACAAACTTTCTGTACATAAATTCTAAAGAATTTAAAGGGAATATTAGCTGGTTTGTAGTAGCTCTCCTTTTTGAATTTAAATCCATAATATCAACCTCCTTTCAAAGGATATCTTCCCATTATAATGACTCAAGAATAGAGATCCTTATAGTATGGATTATTACGCTAAAGAATTCTAACTATTGAGCATCCAAAAGGGGTTTTCTTTTTACTAACAAATTCCATGCACTTATACAATCTGCTTTGGATAGATTCAGAAGTTTTTCATTTTATGCCAGCAATGCATCCTCTGAACTAATTCGCCTAATATCGACTGCATAGACCCTTTATTTAAAACCATCTTCAAGAATATTAATATCTAGTCACTTAGATTTTACATACTTACCTTGAATTATAACTTAACTATAAAGGTAAAACAATAGAACATAAAGAGATTCCACATCAGTACTATATTCCAAAATAATACAGAAAGGTTACCTAAGATTTTATTAACTATACATATAAAAGTTTGAATATTTAACGACATACTTTCTTATTAGAGAGTGTTCCTCTTTAAATATTATTTTATGCAAACATTTGTCGAATATGTTTGTGAACTAGAGATATATTTGCAATGTATTAGACTGGAGAACCAAGTATTTGGTACTTGAATGCCCTTTTACTCCAGACATTTTTTAAAATTTAACATTAAAAATATTAGATTGTCTTTCTTCTTTTACCTCTATTTCTTCTGCACATATTTAGATGATATCTCAGAAAATCGCTCTCCTTATTTTGAAGATCATAAAATTTCTTAAAGGGGTCATATACCTTTTAAAATTTCCGGAAAATCGATTTTTTTATTATTTTATTTTATAGAGCAAACCTTTCTGAGTGTTTTAAAAGAAACCGCATGCAGATATTCCCAATAGCACGGAAGTTATTAAATGTTTGTCACTGAATCTTTTTAATGAAAAAAATACCTTTACAAGGCCCAAACGCGTTCTACGACTTTGTTTTTCGCATCATTAATGTGATTTCGTTGCTTTAAATACATAAAATTATTTAATTAATAATTAGTTTAGCTTTCTCAATGAAATAACAATCATATTTACTAATTATATCATCTTTTACAATTCTAAAGAACTTTATTTACTAAGCCTTTTAGCAGAATAAACCTTAAACCAACCGTTATTTGCTTTACAGTAGAACAAGCATCTTGATCAATTATCATTAAAGCTCCAAAAGAAAAAAAAATTTGCTTATTCATTACTTAAAATTTATGGCAGGTTAAATTTCTAGAATAATCCCTTTTTACTGATAGAAAAGACATTTTTGTTAATAATTGTTCTATGTTGGACAAGGCTTTGGTATATTGCTGGAATCACCACTACAAAAATTACGAATTGCACCGAATTCACGAACTTTATTATCGATTTCTCAAAACTCACAGGGGTGAAAATCGAAGGAAAGAGATTGCTGGAGCTCTTTCAGTATTACGTTAACCAACAAAGAGTATATACCAACAAAGAGAAATTCATCTCTGCTTCTGAATACAGAGTTTGTTCAAAGAAATACCAACAGAGGGTGGCGAGTGCGGTAATATACGATTCGCTGGCATCATTGCATTCTTATTGGTTTATACACCTCTATAGACGGAGTGAGCCAATAGATCCCACCAATGAGGCACACGGAGATAGAAAGGAAAATATATAAACTATAAGCTATTTTTCTTCACACTATGAAGGGAAGATTTTTTTTCTTTACTTGGCACTTTCTTTCCAAGATCTCGTTCTTATGGCAAACAGGAAACTTAGTAAGAGCAGCAACAACAACAAAAAAAAAGATGAGATATCCTATTTCTTAAGTATCAAAGCGCTATATGTTTGCATGGAATGAGAAACTGTTTTTGTGTTCGCCCAAAAACGTATTTTCTCGGGATCGAACCTCCGGAATGCTTCGTGGAATTCGGTTTATTTTCGTCCCCTAATGTTTTCCCGGAGCAGTTGGAATATGGGCTATTTCTTTTCTTTTGTTTGTCATACGTTTACTTATCTTTCAACGTTTGCTGATAAAAGGATATGAATGGGATTAAGGATTTTCTAGGATGGTTCTTTTATAGGCGTGAGAGAGGTAAGCGAAATTGGATTTTTTACAGATGCATCGCGTTTAGAATCCGGCTTTGAATCGATCTCTTTGGCTGCTTTTGGAAATAAAGCATTCTAAAAAAAATTGCCGTGTGTTTACTTTATTTTCAAACAAATAAGTTACATAAATCATAAAATAAAGATTATGTATTTGTCATTAGTGATAGGAAGTTCGAATAACATTATTGATTGAAATTATTTCGAAGGTTTAAAATGGGTAAATATTTGGTTTTAAAGTTACTAACTGCTGAAAGTGAGGCGTGATGTGATGTAAAAAGGGTCCAGGGAGACTTTAAGTCTCGTATTACAAAACTGGATATGTTTTTGCAATGAAGCTACAGAATTGAAATAAGTA
>BMAV01017462.1:46630-59140 GCA_019973955.1 Trichonephila inaurata madagascariensis | reverse complement strand
GTTATATGAAATTGCTTCAAAAGACAGTGATTATATTCACATAAACGACTGGAAATTTTGAAATAAAACAGCTATTGATAAATCTGAGGGTCAAAGCACTGCTACTGTTATACAGAACATACACGAAAAATTTCAGCAAACTATTTTCAAAATATTTTGAGTAATCGCTTTCCCCGTTTGAGCTTTTCGAAAGAAACATATTTCGAGTAAAACACATTTTAAAGTTTAACATCTTAACTTATGGCATCTGCTTTTAGTAAAACAATTGTAGTTTTTGTTCTAGTGAATAGAAAATAAAAAGCTTGGTATTTTTATTAAGCTAATAAGATGGTCTATAAAATGAAATCGTAAAAAAAAACTTTCAATTTTTGAAAAAAAATCATGATTTAGGGTAGTCGGATACCTTAAAGATTATTTTTGATACATCTATTATTTCTGTACGCTTAACTCAGACACTTTACTAATTTTGAATCAGGGTCAGATAACAAGGTCTATGCTTAAATTGGCGCCGCATTATTTCCCTCCACCCAGTATGGGGATAACGTCTATAATATATATGTCAGTCCCTGTTGTAATATGATCTTTGTTGGCATTATCTGCGAGGACTAAAATCTTTAGCAGTCACGACTCCATTCACACATCACTTTGCCAAGGTTTCCATAGATCGATGATTTCAAATTTGTGAACGTAATGTTAATCCTACGGAACTTCGGTTTTCCTTCTCAAATCTATAGACTGGCACATCAATTTCGATACAATAAAGTGCATTCGAAAGAGAAAAATACTGATTTCTTTGGAATCATTCCCTTGATATTTTAAAACATTTTTATATACATTCTTCAAAGATCTAAAAACCTCCAAATGAATTATTAAAATGGGCAAAATGTATTCAGAAATCGTAGAATTATTTTCATATACGTTAGATACATGACTCTAAACTTAGGGGGAAAATAAATTCCATTGGATTTTAATGGCAAACAAATTTCAGCATAGCCAATAAACTAAAGCTTTAATTTCCACTATTAGGCTTAAGCAAATAATGTTGCCAACAGCTAACTGTGGCTCACATACACACACACTGAAGCGAATAACATTTAAAATTGGGGAGTACTATTCGGTGAAGAATGTCTACAGAAATGTACGCATTTAAGGAGTAAGATATCTGCAGAAATATCGATATAGAAAAAAGTCGATTTTATCCACATTTTTCCCTTGTATAGAGAGTTACGAATTAATTAAATATATCTCAATATATCTTAAGTAAATACACACTGAATAACACAAATATTATGAACACCTACTCAATAACGCGTTACACCATCTTTGGCCTGCAAAACAACTATAACTCGCTTTGGCATGGATGCTACAAGGTTTTGGACATGCTGGATAAATTCTGGAGACAATTTGTAATATGTCTAATTAGAGGTCCCGGAAAGTCAAGATATTCAGCCTTTCTATGAAAGCCCAAATATGCTCTATCGGATTAAGATTTAAAAAGCTAGGTGGCCAGGGCATTAATTGGAATTCGTTATTATGCTTCTCAAATCACTACCTAAATTCAAATCTTGTAAGATGGGCAGTAAGCAGCTGGAAGATTCCATTCCCAATTTGAAACAAGTAATATAAAAAAATTAAGTCAATTCCTACTTAGATCAACAAAGAACAATTTTATTTTAGCTACTTTTTATTAAGTAGTTACCATTAATATAAATATGTACATACATAAGACAGAATCACAACATTAAGTGGTAGTTATTTTTTATTAATTATCATTAAAATATCTCATTGTCATCCAAAACAATCGTGTCTATGAAATTTCAGTTCAACTAAATGCTTTAAAACGTGAGAAAAAAAACCTTTTCAAGTTTTGACACAAGTTGCCAAAATGGTCGCTAAGTCGCCAACGGGGCTGCATTTGCAATTCTTTAAATAATTAGTTTTAATCAATTTTTATTAATTAGAATTAAATTTTATTGTATTGTCATCCAAAATAATCATGTATATTAAATTTAAAATGTATTTTATTAACGATTGAAAATTCCACCAAGATAAATAAATATAATAGAGAGTGCGAGTTAATAGTAGGAATTGGAAAAAGACTCCATGTAAGGGTGTAACTGATCATGCTCTGTTCTACTCCAAGAGCTCCAAAGACGCCAATAAGAGCGTTCCCCAAAGCATAATAATCCTACACCACCAGCCTGTGTAAGACCAAATGTACTTGAAGAGAGCAACTGATCGCTTGGAAGACGATGCACCCTGACATGACCATCGACGAGATGAATGAAAAATCGGGATTCATCCAACCAGGCAACTCTCATCCCTTTATCCATGGTCCAATCTTAATTTTTCTGGGCCTACTGTAAGCGTAGTTGACAACAGAAAGCATTTAAGTGGGAGGTCTGCTATGTGGTGCCGTATCTAATAGTGTCCGCTAAACTGTGTGTTTCGAAACACTTGCATTGTATTGAGCTGTCAGCCTGTAGCCAAGTTTGCTTTACCAAGCAGAACAGTTTCCGACATCCTTTTTCTTTAATGTTGCGTGGACGTCCAACATCTTGGCGTTTATTACTGGCTTCATCGTCATTTTTCCACTCTGTATAAAAACTAAAAACGTCAGATTGCGAACAGTTTATCAGCCTTGAAGTTTTAGTGATATTCATTCTTTCAGACCATTATAATCTGTTCTCAGAGTTGAATTCATTTAGATTAGCAGGCTTTCCTTACGCAAAAGTAAGGATAAGAATGAGTCCCAACTTTCTCCAGCATCAGTTAAATAACATTCTCTCTTAATCAAGTAAGCCTCCACGTACTCAAGACGAGTTCATTGAAAAATGTGGGGGAGTTCTTGATGTTTTGGCACGACAGTGTATATCACAATTACGATTACGGTAGTTTCGGATACTTCTTTTGACCTCCCAGACATCACAAGCGTGAAATGGACTAGGAAAGTAAAACACCAGTTCAAGTGAATGTGTTTCTAAGTTAAATGGCACATAGGCTGTGTTGAACGAACTTTTGAAACAGTCAGAACCGTATGCAGTGGATAATAATGCTACTAATGTTTTATTTTTTAACTGAAAATTATAAAATAGTTTGTGCCGTTTACTGTTGTAGAAGCCTCATCTTTATATTGAGTCTGATGAGGAACTGTGTTCGGTCTTTAAATTGTAATCAATTAAATTATAATGATAAATATCCAAAATTATATTACAAGAACATTTTATCGATTTTACTATTCTGTATATCAAAAACAACAGATTCAGTACTTTCAATTTCATATTGGCTTTTTTTAGAATTCGTGTAAAAGAGCATAAGATAGTTTGCCCTTATTGCATACTGAAAATTTCCCATGATAGTTATTTTTCAGAAAAAAACGAGCAGGGAAAAAAATATTACGTCTGTTATTAGCCTCAAAGCATCATAATGATTTATGAGATTCAAAAGTGTAATATAAGACTACAGACAAAGGCCTCCATTTTTCCTGTTATTTTAAACAAGTCCTGAATTAAAATTAAACGAAATATCTGAAACGGTTTTCCCAGTTTTTGCTGATTTTGCTAATGCCAAATCGAAATAGTTGGACTGAGGTAGGCTAGTCGGACTCGTAAGTGAACGGTATCATGATCGAGCCTAGTCCTTTATTAGGTCATTGTGTATTATATAAGTATGCCCATTAAGTATGTCGACACTCTAAGATCATATGTTGGCATGGTGTGGAGGTGTCATGCTCCACTGTGAATATGTTAAGGGATCATGATCGTATACACTTGGCAGAGATTATTTCTAAAGAATCGTAGGTTCTTCGGGATGATGAAAGAAAGCCAAACATTCATGTGGCACAAGAGGTTCCGAGAAGATCGAAAGTCCATTAACGACGACGACCGCTCTGGATGCCCGTCAACATCATAAACGGACAATTCTGTACAAAAAGTGGGTCAATTTTTAGACGAGGACCGGCGGTAAAGAGTTTTGGATATTCAGACTCTGCAATTATCCAAACAATCATTCATCACATTTTATCAATGGATTTCTAAATGAGGAAATCCTGCTCGACAATTGGGCAACGCGTCAAGCCACACCACGCTCTCAGAGTTGCTGGTTAAAATGGGTGTTTCAATGCTGCCTCAGCCACCGTACAGCCCTGATGTGGCACCAGTCGACTTCTTTTTGTTCCCAAGGATCAAAATAACCCTGAAAGAAACTTGGTATGGGACACTGGAGACGGTACAAGTAGTCCATTTTTTGCTCGACGAGGGTGCAGTAGATACCTCTATTTAGAGCGTGACACTGCCTTAATAACCTACCTGCAGACGACTGACCCTGGTCTCGTTTTGAAGCTTGAATCCCCCACCAACTTTTCGGCTCGAAGCTCCGCCCCTCCAGCCAACATTGCCAGCTACAAAAAATCTTTCTGGAAACTTTTTGGACAGACCATGTATGTACAGAAGTGACATGGTAGGGAAGTTTGAAAAGTGTGATGTCAGTTAAAGTGTCGTCGTCATCACGACTTAAGTTCAGAATTATGAGTTCCATCGCCAATATTCCTCCTGTAGCTTCGCAGTGCAACGTTAATAAATAGGCTAATCAATCTATTTAGTTATAGTTAAAAATTGCCCTTGCATTTTTGTACGATGTTAATAAACGATCAATCAATCAACCCATTGTGAAATAAACTGCAATCATCACATTGCTTCTTTCAAATTTTCTACAAATTATTATTTTTTGAAAGATGTATGAATATAATGAATTAGCCTAAATACTCCCACGGTTCGATAAAATTCATTCTACGTCTTGCATATTCGTGATCGTAATACGAAAGGAGAAAAAAAAAAGGAAAACTTAAGAATAACACTTCATAATCTTAAACAAATTTGTTCACCTTTCTCTTTTTCGCTGTCTCGCTTATACCGAATAAAAATGTTCAGGAAAATTAATTACGTGTAAGGTATTTTTAAATATCTTATGCGCGTTTAATACAATCTATACTTGCTACTTACGAAAACAAAGGTTTAAAAACCTTTGTTTATAATCCTTTATGTGATCAGAGTGTTTTTGGCGTATCGTGTGTAAGCCTACGCATTAATATCCGTGGAATTTTCGTTGTTAAAACTCAAAAGCAAAGGAAAACTTATTTCACTATGACACTTTAATATTTATCTATATAATAAAAAAAAATTACTGAAAGAATTAATACTTCAATTGAATTTTCTGAATAATTAAGATTAATATGATACAATTTTTTTTCAAAAAAGAATCTCTGGTTATTTTCATTATAATTAACAAAGGAAAAAATAAGCAATATAAAACCTTTAATGAAATCAGAAAAAATTCGCCAACGCTATAATATTAACGTCACACTATTCAGTTACTCGAGGACCTCATAATTTTGATTGTCGACTGGCACTTCCTCTTCTAACTTCCAAACCACATCAAGGAAGGATGTTAGAGCCTCGACATATTTAATGTACAGGGTGGCCATAATTAAACTGCTAGTTGTTTAAGGGGTTCTGGAAAGAAAACTACCAGGAATATTCCAGTGAAATCAGGTATCTACACGTTTCAGAACATACGCAAATCAAATAGGCCAAAAATCGCCATTTTTACCCGATAGATGGCGCTGTGCTGTTTCAATGCTTATCGAAGCACATATGCAAATTTTAAGCCCATTGAACAATATAAAAACAAGACCATTTAGAGTAACTGCCAATCATTACTCTGAATAAGAAGGAACGTGCATTGTTAGTGAAGATATTCTATCAGAATGGTAGCAATTATTCAACAATTATGTGGAATGACTTGTGATTTTCTTGTGGGCCCATATTTCTTTGAGATCCCAACTCCAAGTGGTCCCTAACGCTGTAGTGTTACTGGGACTAGCTGCGGTGCGATGTTGAGAGAACAATTGATTCCAGCATTGCAATAGAGACATTGTTTAGAAACCACGATATTTATACAGGACAGAACACCCCCTCACATCTCTAAACTTGTTAAAAAATTGCTACATGATACCTTTGATGCGAACCCAGCCATAAGCAGAGGTTTCGAAAACGCTTGGCCCTCACGTTCACCGGACCTTAATCCTTGCGATTTTTATCTGTGGGTACATCCGAAAGATATGGTTTATAGTGAACGACATGCTTCTGTTGTTGAATTGAAATCTAGTATAACGAGACACGTGAGGTGTGTTACAACAGAAATTTTAAATGCGACGGGGAGTAAACCATGCGATTTTACGTTTTCACCATGGGGTTGCATCTGGTGGTTCACCTATTGAGCACATCATGAGATAATTTCAATGAATAAATAATGGCTTAATTGTTTTCCAAAGCGTCTTTATGGATCTTAATTTACATTAATTTTTGTTTACACGATACTGTAAAAATTTAATTACTGAAGCGTATTGTATGAAATTTTAATAAACTGTAAGGGTGTTTTATATTTTTTTTGTATGCCTCTTAGGATGTCATTATACTCTATCGATTTTAGAAGTTGTATATGTCACTGGTGAGCATTGAAATACAATACAGCGCATATCTGACTTGCGCATGTTCTGAAACGTGTAGATACCAAATTTCACTGGAATATTCCCGGAAGTTTTCTCTCAAGCACCCCTTGAACACTTAAAGTTCAATTATGGCCACCCTGTACATTGGCCCGCTCTCTACGGCGGGTCTTCAGAGATTTTTGGTTCGAACTCATGACACGTCGGTCACGAGTCCGTTATCTTGGTCACTAGGCTGCCAAGGCCTCCGCCTACACTGCTAAAAAATAAGATGCAATCATTGTGTACAAGTCGTATTTTTAAGAAACAACAAACAGTTATTATTTTTTCATTTTCAGATCGAAAAGAACATTTTCTGAGTGCATCGCTCCTCGCGATTTTGCTCATTTTAACAATTTCTTTAAGCTCTTCGTTAATAAATATCTTTTCTCAAATATGCTTATATTCAGTGTTCTTTTTTACCATGAACTAGCCCTCTAGTTGCTGGGCTATTGCCTTCCAACACTAGTGTTTGGATTTTCGTTTTGGCAACCCTCTATCTCCACTTTCAATTTCCAGCATCTTTTCAGCTTCACCCTCTATGTGTTTTTAGGCATCCACACGCTTATGACCTGTTTCCTTCACGGAGTAGTGTTTTGTGTACTATAGAAAATATTTTAATTTAATTTAACATTCTCAGATTTAATTTTTCAGTTCTCTTACATTTCTCAGATTAATTTTTCAGTCGAGTTCATTTTACAGACATTAAAAAACATCTGATTAGTTAAATATGTATAGAACGGACTTTATAGAGCTCAAATAATCATCTAAATTAATCACAAATAATAACATAGAAGAAAATAGTTTGCTACTGTTGCAAGCAATGGGTTAAATTCATGTGACGTCATACGCACATGAGACGAAGGCAATTATTTGTCTCCAGCCAATCAGTTCATTCGATCCACTGTCGTCATCTTGTGCTTTTTACAGAAACTTCCTTTTAAAAAGTACATATTTGTCAACAATAATTATGTGCATAGAATAAAATGCACTTGATTTAAAAGTATATGTATAGTATAATTTTTTTTTCTTTTAACTTGAAAAAGTTTTTATGAACATCTTTACTCAAAAACAAAACTTGAAATGTTATCTGAATGTTAGAATTACAAATAAAAGTTTAATGTCTGTTTTGAATTCAATGGAGAACTCTCAAATGCCTTTATCATGCAACCGCCATGAATAATTGGGTTCATTATCGTCACGAAAAGTTGTTTAATCCTGTTGAAGACAATTATTTAATATTAGCTGAAGAACCCGTGCGAAGAATGGGTTGATTTTTTTAAATACAAAATTATTCTTGATATAATAGCTGAATGGTAAGGAGAGTAAATCCCGGTACAAACAATGTATATAAAAATGTTAAAAAAATTTTATTAGTACTCTTATTTATCTATAACGTCCCTTTGGGATCAATTTTCGCAAACTCTCTTTTGTAACGGATGTCGAATCCATAAAAGAAACATCCCTACCAAATTTCAAGTGCGTAGATCTAATAGTTCCAAAACAGGAATATTTATCTGCAACACCCCTTGGGGGTTCATTTTCGCAAACCCTCTTTTGTAGCGGATCTCTACAACACGAAAGGAATATCCCTACCTAAATTCAGGGGTCTAATACTACAAAAAACGGGAATATTTATGTATTACATCCCTTAAGCCCTCGCGAAGCCCCCCTTGGGAGTAGATTCAGGTAAACCCTATTCAATGGATAGGGGATAGAGGGTTACCCCACTATTAAATTTTAATGATGGAATCGGGACTCGTTTCTGAGTTTTAGAGGCACGCTCATTGTACACTTTCATAGCATTGTGACGTTTGAGATAAATAACGGTAGCGTGATATTGATTAATTTAAATATTTAGTTTATTTATGTCACAGCTATTATTTACAGGTTACACATTGAAGTTATTAAACTTATTAAAAGATTATTAGAGTTGAAAACAATGGTTTGGGAGAGGAGAGTTCCCTTTCGTGCGTCCGCTTCCTTCGAAAGTTCAAAGCATCTCTCTGGTTCCCCGTGTCTAAGCTTCGAGCCTGCGCCCTTTAGCATCCCGTTACATCCTACTGATCGGCGGGAAAAAGGTCCCTCGGGGATCAAGGGGTGCAGGGAACGTCCAAGGCGGACCACATAATAACTTTCGACATAAAAGTGCAGGATGCACGTGTGAAGATTATTTCCACAAAGAGGCCGATTCACAGCTAGGAGACGGAAATGTTACAGCATATATAGATTAAAACAATAAAATAGTTTGCTTTTTGTGACAGAACAACAAAGAAATAAATTTTACCTTGATTAAAAAATATCGCCTGGAAGAATTGTGTGTTTTACATACTGTATATACAAGTATTTATAAACTGTCGTTGCTTGAAGATTAAAGTATTCAAACTCAATAATTAGAAATCTAAAATACGATTTTTCTTTTCTTCTTCACTTCCAAATGTTTATTTTTAAACTCTCTCTCTCTCTCTCTCTAAATCTAATACGGTAAATTAAAATTTAAGCCTTCGTATCGTAGAAAGTGCATACATCCCGCACGTTGTTTACATCACGATCGCCATGATTTCGTTTCTAATCGAAATCCCGTAATTGAATATGCACGAAGCATAAAATTTAATTGCTTAGCATATCCCGAGAGATGTTTGAAAAAACACGTTTTATTTGATGCAGTAACGGCGCACTCAAGTAATTGCTTCTTGCAGGGAGATTACTGAATTTCGAATCTGTTTTAGAATTCTAAATCAGAGTCGAGCGGGGAGGGCTTGAAAGGAAAACTGTATATATTTTTTCATCTTGAGAATTTTTTTCCTTTAGTTCCGGAACATTTAAAATGTATTGAAAAAGTAAACTGTTTATTTTAGCTGTTGCTTTTAAGAAATTAGAGATGTGTACGAATATTCTAAACAACGTTTCAGAATTTTAAAATGAATCTGAGCCCAGTTAAATGAGCAAAATGTTTCGATAAGGAAGTACAAACTACTTCTTCATTATATATGGAATTTTTATTTATATTTGTAGTTTTCCCCTCTTGAGAAAGTGTTCTATATTTTTTCTCCCTCAGATTTTAGTTTTATTTGAATTTCTGGGCATTAATTTAGAAATGATTTGAACTTTCTTTTTCGAAAAAACTCATTCGACCGTCTTATCAGAAACTCTTTTAAAACATAATTACTCCATTAGCTTAAATATTATTTTCTTTAAAAAAACAACAACATGCATTTCGGAAATTCTATTTTTATCCTGTGTACTGTAAATATTATTGATGCTTACAATTACTATATTATTTTTCATATACTGTATTTGGGAAACAAATTATTTGCATGCCAATGAATTAAAATGGAGAAGAAGGCTGCAATAATTATAAACATTGCAGACTGAGAACTGATTTTTTTAAAATAAAAAGTAGGATTTAACTAGTTTTATGGCTTGTCAACCTTTCCTCTTTACGTTTATAATACTGAGCGAAATTCTATAGAACATAAAAATGGGTAGAAGTTTTAGATTCATTATTAATAAAAATGTTACGTTCCTAAAGAGGCATTCGAAAATGCTTAGATCACGCTCGTATAAAAGAACAATTAACCTGTTATTACTAGATTTATTGATCTAAATTCTCTATGAAAAATTAAGGGCATTTAGTAGAAATATTAATAAGTATAAAAGTTTATTTTTACTAAATATTATTTTTATGTGTTACATTATCGCCATTTATGTTTTTAGTTAGAAAGTATTTAAATGTCAGAAAATTCGAGGAATTTAATATATTTTTATAGATTTATTAATAAATTTATAAGTTTGCTTGCTTGCATGTGCATGCAAAAAATTCTACTTATCTATAAAGAAAAATTTAATCCAATCCCCTAATTTAGGACTTCTTTATTCAGACAACTGTAAATATAAAATCAGTTTGTTTTTGTAAACTGTATCTAATAAGATTATGATTTTTGATTTTTTTCTGAATAATGTAATACTAGGTATCTTAAGTTGTATGCGATTTATAATAAAAATGTTTGGAGTATATACACTAGCTACCAATAAGTAATTGGGCTCCTGTGATAAGAGATCAAAATTTATTCATATTCAATAGTTGATAGAGCCTCCATCCGAAGTAATTCATCCTTGACCCTTCGGGGTATGCTTTTCACAACTATTTGGATGATGAGAAGTGCTATTTTCTTCTACTCGGCTTGACGAAGACAAAAGTTTTTTCATCTATTTTGGATGGTTTCTGCACCCCTCAATTCGGCAATCCAGCTCTTCCGAGAGGTTTTCTATAGTATTAAAGTCTGGACTCTGGGAAGGTCAGGCCAGCAGTTTCACCTAATTCTCATCATACCAATGCATATGGGTGGACCTCGCAACATAACAATTGGTGTTGTCATCCTGGAAGTAATAATGATCCAACTCATAAAATTTTCACAGCGTAGGAAACACATTACTGTCTAGAATAGGGGAGTAGGAGTCGGTGTTGAGCTTACCATGAATTGGAATCAAGGCTCCCTGTCCATACCCCGAGAAACATCCCGGACCATAAATCCACCTCCACCTTCTTTTCTGCAGGCACAATGTATTCAAGTAAAAAGTGTTCTCTTGGCATACGCCAAACTCAGACTCTGCCATCTGGCTGTAGAGATTAAACCTAGATTTATCACTCAAGATAACTTGTTTTTACATCTTTAGGATCCAATTTCGAAGTGCCTTGCACCATCTCAACCGAGTAGCGTGGTTGGATTTTATAATCAAATGCTTATGGGCAACAGGATGACCCTGGAAACCAAGAAAATGCTCTTCCTAGCCAATGGTATTTATTAAAACAGTCCTAAATGCTTGTTGGAACGTCTGGAGTATGTGGGTCAACGGTTTGGTGCGGGTTTTCCAAATTTCTTTGGGCAGCACTCATCGATCTCTTAGTTTCATGGGTCTGCCCGGTCGAAGTATATTTCTCCAATCGTCACTCACCTTCCACTTTTTGAATGCAAAAGTCACTGTAGGTTTTGAAATGTTTAACTCGCTAGATATATCTCTTAAGGATTAGTCATTTCTATGATATCCTACAATTATGCCCTTCTCCAAGTCAGACACAGCTCTGAATTTCGTGGCATCTTGTATGCGACTAAAGCCAATGCTGTTTCCTACAAGATATTTAAGTACAGAACGGCATAACGTAGATCAGGACCATAAATATCCTTATTTGCATGGGTGTCCAAATATTTATTGATAGTGTATATACTCACTATTTAGATTATTTGATATTAATTTCCGAAATGTTATGTTTGTAAAATATAATTACTTCAAAGCTTAAAAATGTTTTTTTGTTAACTAAATCATAAAAAAATGAAAAACAATAATTTTTTAAGAAATATAAAAAGAAATAACGAGGATGAAGTTTAGAACTATGCATTATCAAAGAATTATTATATTTTCAATCCAAACTTAAATAAAAGTTAAGTTTAGGCTTCATCGTGGATCGCATTTGGTTTGGATTTTGATTCTTAGTAACAAATTGTAGTCATAATTTAATTTTAATATGAGCTAAGTAGGTTTATGTAAACCTCAAAGAGTGTTAATAATCATATTTAGATTTCTTTTTATATCTTCCCACAAATATAACGTTTGATTTAAATTGTCAAATTTAGAGCCCTCAGCTATGTCAGTAACAAAGTATTTGCATTATACATTATACGAATTCTAAATTATATTGGAATTTTAAATTAAATCCACACACTGGAGTAACACGAGTACTATTAGTGATAGACATCGTAATCTAGAAGGATAATTGACACAAGTGTATGACCTCTCACTCTTTTCTTTTACAAGAATCCTATGAGAAAAGATCTTCGTACATTCATAGAGCATTGAAACAAATATATAAAAGAAAAACCATAGAAAATAATACTATGATGCATTGTCGAACTGAAATTTTAAGTTTATAAATTCCTGCCTTCATCAAAGAAAAATTCCAGTCTTCA
>BMAV01017462.1:24318-46620 GCA_019973955.1 Trichonephila inaurata madagascariensis | reverse complement strand
AGGAAACTGAAAATTTTTTGCGTATGTTTTGTGAGATATTTAATTTGTTTTGACCTATTTTTTAAAGAGAAATCACTGCATTATTACAAAATTTACAACTTATGTAATTATGTCAGCTCAGGTGGCTTAGAGGTAGCGTGCGAACTTCGTAAGCCCAAGGTTGAGGCTTCGATCCATGTCGGACTCGATAGATTTTCTGGCTGCGAAAATCGTAGGTTGAGTATCAGTTTGGCTCTGGTAGTCTCAGCAAAGTTAAATCACGTCAATATTTAGGTAATCTCATAAATATTAATGCAAGTGTCAAAATTCGATACCGAGAACCACCACTAGTGGGTGCCACCATGAAGTAGCTCTCACATTTTGGGACTTGACGTGTCTGCGAAGGCTTAGTTTCCAGTATGCAATCCATTAGAAAAAAAGCTTCTTGTAAACAAATATTATAAAGTTTTTTTTCTATCGATTTCATGTAGTAACTAACATAAATTGCTCTATTTTTTGTGATATTTTAAATATCTTTTAGGTCATTTTAAAAATGAGTACTAATGTAACATATAAAGGCTCAACAACTGAAAATTTCTTCATAAACGGTTTTATTAAAATGTTCAGCGTTTATCTAATTTTTAATAAATATTCAATAGTTTTTCTCCTTTTAATATTAAACAAATTTTTTTTTTTTTTTACAGTTTTAGTTTTTCTTTGGATAATGTATTAAAATTTTGATAACTCACAAAAATTCGTTTAAATAAATGTTTCGCGCGCGTATTCAAGGGAAAACAGTTACTTTATAGTGAAAGATTCGAAAAATTTTAAAGCTCCAAAAAACAACTTCAGAATTATATTTGGTAAATTTTGATATTACAAAAGATTTACAAAAATTAGCCATGAAAATTTCGTGTTGATAAAAAGTAAAGAAATTTAACTTTAAAAAAAGGCCCACATATTTCCGTAATCTTAATGAAATAATTCCATTAATACTTTAAATTTAGTTTTTCTTCTTAGATATATATCTTTGTTGTAAATAAATTTGGAAAGTCACTGAATAACCAGAAAAACGGGTTAAGAGGAAAGAGAGTGTATGTAAAATATTTTAGATATCATCACTTATATATAAGCATACTATTTTGTGCGTCTACCAGAGTTGAGACAATGTCCTTAGCAGTTATGATATGGTAATAAAATATCCAGTAAAAAAATTTTAAATTTTCAGGGGAGTATCATAATTGATATACATAATATAAGCCACAGCAATTTAGAAACAATAATGAAGTTCTTAATTTTACGGAGGCCCTTTTCAAAAATGTACTACAAAAAAAGTTCCTGTAAAAACCCCAAATTACCACCCTGATTTTCTTGTAAAAAATATTGGATGAAAGTCAGTTATAATCATCTTCTATTAAATAATCATTTCACATAATAGGTGTGCAATACTGAGAAAATGTAATTCTGGGCCCTCAACCTGCATCAATATTTAAACTGAGAAAGGACATAAGTTGAGCACTAAGGGTTCCAAGGGACAAAGGCGAATTCGGGACATCTTGATAATGACAAGAAATATGAGTCTCGATTGGCTGTTAGAACACCGACATTGCAAATTTGATTATTGGAAATAATAGAGTGGTAGTTCCAAATATTATGGTAAAGGATTCATGGGGGGGAGGAGGCAAAAAAGCATCAAAACTAAGAATCCTGCCGATTGAACACACAGAATTGTTGCTTGGGAAGTCCTTGACAGTTTGGAATTTGATTCGCTGGAATCCAGGGAGCCTTTGAAACATTTGTTAACGTTTATGTCAACTTTGCGTGTGTACCTACACACAAGGTACACACGCTTATATATGTAACATTCACAGTAATTGATTGAGCCAGTTCCTATAAAACAGTCAGGATACCACATTATGCTTACAGGATTATTCATCTGAATGAAATTTTGTCATTCTCACCTAAATCCGATTTTTTTAAAACACATTTTGGATGTGCGGTATTGAACTGAAAAGAATTCAAAATCTCTGAATAAATGTACGCATTGCTACAGCATGATCCCATCCCATATGGTATTTCTAAAGAGATTTGTTCCCATAAGAACCAAAAAATTAGACTGGGTTACCCATTATTCTTGCACTCAAATGTACGCATTAACCCCATATGCATATCGATTGGCTGTGAATTATTATAAATGTACAATTTAAATTTTTCTAGTGTTTAGAATACATTGAAATAAGAAGCAGTGCTTAGAATTCTACAAAATGTGACACTAACTTCTAAATAATAAATAAAAAAGAAACAACTACATCATAATTTAATATGCAATATTTAGTAGATATACAAGGAATATGCTCTTTTTTTTCAAAAAGTACAAATTATTACCCAAAGAAATATTTAAATGTAAAATGTTACTAATTACACGAATATAAACGCGTATAAATCATTTCTAACGACAAAACTTTTCCTCTATAAACCATATATTTTTCGGAGTCGCTTATATTTTTAGTTTCCCTGATCCGTGAAATCAAATTTTGAAAAGCCGACATGTTCCCGTTTACTAAATGTGAAAGAATCACGTTTCGAACAAAACTGTTAAAAGATAAGCCCGCGTTAATAGGATTTCCTTGTTCTAGTTTTACTTTAATATTCCCAGAGCGAATAGCTGGAGCATTTTATGCATTAGAGAATGTTTTTAGGCTTAGCCGCTTTTAATCAGTGACAAGCATTATTAAAATTTTTATGACATCACGACTTTACTGTGTTTATCTTACATTAGGAATATTTTGTAATAAATTTTAAGTTGCTCGCACAGTTAATGACTTTTTTTTCATTCCCAATTAGCGAAGAAAAGCTCTGAATCATTAAAAATTTAACTAAATGAACAGAAATGTAAAAATTGATTTTATAATTTTTAAAATATATTTATTTTATTCTATTCTATAAAGCTGCGAAAGTCATTAAGTGTATTCTTATTTCTTTCCAATCACTTTATATAAACTTAGTTATTGTTTTTTTTTTAATTTACAAAATTTATTCTATATTGTATAGTAGTACCCTAATTTTTAATTTGGTAAAAATGTATCATTTTTAAGCATTAAAGAGCTTGTGGCGTTCAAAATGTTAAACTGTAAAAAATAAATGTGTTTATTCTTTTTTTCCTATCACATTTCTGCCGTATACACTGATGAAATAAATTAAGAGAATTTGCATAATTTATCGAATTGCATCAAAAGAACTGAACTGAATGAAAAATCACTGCTTCTAGATAAGGGGTGTCCAACCCGAAAGACCTTGCGGGCCACTTCGGAAAAACATTATCATCTCGCGGGCCGCACATAAAAATATGTACATTTATATCAGATGTGGAAATAAAAAAAACATTTATTGGAGTGAAAATTTAAAACAAAATGAATTATTACTATTGTTTTCATTATTTTTCATGAATTCAGACATAGATAATATAATAATGTTTATATAATATAATAATGCAATGATCAAATAATGTTCAAAAGATCTTAATGTTGGTCAAAGAAAGCTGTTACAGTAAAATTTCATTTTATTGATAAAGAGCTTACTTTGTCTTCTCCGTTCTTACGCGACTTTCAGATTTTCATCACTGTTGTACAAGATGGTAGGGTAAAGTCGCCAAAAATGATACAACCGGCGCCAAATGGAATATTCAAGCTGGTAGCATTTTACCATCACAATTTCAAAACAAGTCACGGCCTTTTCTTTTCAGTAACGTCTTTCTTTTTTAACCTTAAGTGACATTTATTATTAATTAACATTTAATATTTTTTTATGAGTACGTTGTCGCCAATAAAGTCTGCTTGACGAGATTTGCACCGGTGATATGGAAAAGTACTGAGGATAGAGTATCATTTAAAAGAAAATAGCTGCAAAATTGACAATATTCGAGAATAGCGCTCTCGCTGTTGATAATATCAATAATCAATATAAGCCAAAATTTGGCGTGTTTTTCATGTGTTCCCATGTTTGCTTTCATGGCCCTAGGAGATTGTTGTTCCATGTTCCCAAAAATAAATAAATAACAATATAAAAAAAATTTAAGTCAATTCCTACTTAGATCAAAGAAAAATTTTTATTTTAGCTACTTTTCATTAAATAGTTACCATTAATATAAATATATATATACATAGGACAGAATCACAACATTAAGAGGTAATTAATTTTTATTCATTATCATTAAGGTATCGCATTGTCATCCAAAACAATCGTGTATATAAAATTTCAGTCCAACTGAATGCTTTAAAACGTGAGAAAAAAACCTTTTCAAGTTTTGACACAAGTCGCCAAAATTGTCGCTAAGTCACCAACATGGCTGTATTTGTAATTCTTTAAATAATTAGTTATAATTAATAAAAATTAATAGATTAAAATTAAATTATTGTATTGTCATCCAAAATAATTATAGATATAAAATTTCAGCTCAATTGAAAGCTTTAACATGTATTTTATTAACTATTGAAAATTCCACCAAGATAAAATAAATAAACAAATATATAGAGAGTGTGAGTTAATAGTAGGAATTGTGAAAAATCACGGCCCTAAGAACCGATTAATAACTAATTTTGGTACTTTTACTTGTCAAGTTGGCGTTATTGACGACAACACAATATATGCATAAAAAATATTCATAAATCAGTTCTCTCTCATTGGTTTTTCATCAATCTATTTTTGATGTATTATAAAAAAGACGTTTCTGATACGAAAAAACTAAGACTTGCTTTGAAAATGAAATGGTAAAAGGCTACCAGCAGGAATATTCCGTTTGGCGTCGATTGTATCATTTTTTGCGACTTTTTCGCCTACGCCCGCAAAACGGAAAAAGTACCCCAATTTTACGTACTGTGGTGATTTTGTGAAGTAAGATTATTTCCCAGAATATGTGTATAAATACTATTTTCACAGTTCAGGCAAAATTGAGACTCAATTATGTTTAAATATCTTTTGCATTTCATTAATTTACATGCCTGTTGTCACTCGACAAATACAAATGATGCAGATATTTAAAAAAAATGCGTTTATTCAATATCAAGCAAACATTTTTCACCTCCAACATTAAGAGTAATTTTGTGCAATAAACTAAATCCCAAAAAGTGGCATTAATTTCAGCCGTGTCTGAAATCAAGATTTCTGAAAGTGCTACGAATAATTTATTCCAAAACCAACACTTCAAACTTGTCAGAACAAAGGGGGAGGGGATGTACTTAAATTCGTATGTACGACTTAATTTAGCAAATTGCCTCTACCAACCCATTACGAAAACCGAGAACAAAAAGGCAGCGCACATTAGTCACTTATGCTGACTTGAGAAAATGTTCGAACTCTTTCATAACTGAAATATAAACCTTTAGGAAAGGAATTCCTTTCAGCCAAATAATATCGCGTTGAGAATGTACCAGAACATTTTTCTAGAAATGATCCATACAAATTACAGAAAAATGTTTCGTTGCATTTTTCCCTCTAATCGGCTTATCCTGATACGCAAGAGTATAAAATGTTGCTTAGAACTTAATAATTCTCTTTCATGTCTTAAAAAAAAGTTAAATATGCTGTCTTTTACTTTACAGCCTTCTGCTTGCCGAAAGATGAGGATAATCTTTCATAAATGTGTTCTGATGTTTAGTCAAAAATAATCCTTTTACGCAGGTCGAATGAAACATTTCTCATTTTGCACTTTTGGCAAAGAACTTGAAATTTCCGATAGTTAATGAATGTATAGTGTATGGTACTTTGAATATTTCAAAAATTTAATAGTTAATTACTTTGTTTAAAATCTTTCGGTTTATTTCGATAGTAACGACTGGTTTTATTATTAACAAAGTAACATGGTCGCCCATCCGGTATAGTGGTTAGCGACGCTGACTGCTGTGCCGTAGGGACTGGGTTCAAATCCCGGTGGAAACATGGATGTTTGTAAATGTATAGTGCCTATGTGGCATGGGGGTACTCAAAATAGCCGTCGAACCACAAGTCCTCTCATGAAGTTGGTGGAAGGGGAAGAGAGGTGGGAGGCCTCTGACCACCCCCAGAGTGTTCTCCCTCTAAATTGGCGTGGAATTGAGCCAAATCGTACTGTCACCTGTATGGTGCTCAAAGCTACGGCTTACGACAGGCGTCACTTAACCCTTTGCCATGATGAATTTCGTGGGCCTTGATCTGGCCTTTGCCGATCAGGTGGCATTAGTAACAACAACAAAGTAACATAAGATTGAGTATACTTCTGAACGTATTGTGTATTTTTCTGAACTGTGACATACATACAAACTCTTCCTTTTATCAATATAGTTATCAACTATGCGTCGCCGAGACGGAAGGGCTTTGTTTTACATAAAACTTGATATGAAATTATGGGTTATGATGGTGTGGTTTACAAAGATATTTTTAAAATTCGTTTCATATTTTTTATTTAAAGGGGGGGGGGGATTTTTACACACTTTGCAGCCTAACTGTCAAACGAAACAACTCAAAATTCCTATTCTTGCACCATGTGAAGGATCCAAATTTTTTCAAGAAGTCTAATTTTGCTCAGGAACTTTAAACTAATAACACAACCTTTCGTCGAATTTCTGAAAATAGCATTCAAAAGCATTTATTTTTTATTTTCCATTTTCAAATCGCTCCTCTCCAGAATTCGATCAAATTAAATACATTATTCATACAATGTATAAAATGAATATTTTCTTTTTTAAAAAAGTAAGAGACATCAATTAGTGCATATTATAAATAGCAATTGTATATAATAAGCAAATATTCAGCTTTTTCTTTTTCTTCTCATCATTATGAGAATAGCTTTTGCATATACAGTCGCATGGTACTATAGTCTGTCCTATTGCTAGCTTCTAATAGTTCATATCCATCATGAATCTCTTGGAGATCCTTATATTAGTCGTTAATAAAGTCTTCTTCGAACTAACTGGTGTGTTAGTTGTATTTTATTTTAAAAATTCACCCATGCAAAGAACGAATATTTAAAGTAGCATAAAATATTTCGGTATTTTAAACAGCGAAAAGGTTTTTTTATTCGATCAGTTCTCGTTCCGAAAAAATGAGTCCTTTTGACATGTTCTGAATGAATAGATTCGGAAAAACGAGGGTAACAGTTCTGCATACTATCATATACTTCTCAATAAATATCCGTTTTCAGTTTCTCTTTTAAAACCCACTAGCAAACGTAGCGCTTGAGTTGTACGGGTAGCTATAAAGCTGCTCTTTTTCTGTATTACAATATTTTTCTGACCACGTTCGAAATCGTAATTTTGAAAAAGCATATAAATAAATATTTTTTCTGAACATTTAGTATCTCCTGAACTAGAATATATGTACATATTAAATTGTTTTAAGATTATTATTACAAAAGGAAAAATTTAAGATAAGATTTGGACAAGGATTTATGAAATATATAACTTTGAAAGGAAATTTATATTAATATTTTACTATACACCAGAGTAGAACAAATTTAACAAAAACCACCAGTTATTCTTTCAAATAATTGTAACTCTGAACATATTGTGAATTTTTCATAAAGAAATTTCCATAAAAAAATAATGTTTTAAACATGGCATCTTTCTTCATTTTTAGCCAAAAACATCCATTTAAATAGTTTTTTGTTGTAATAATATTCTTGAAACAATTTTACATGTATATCTTAATTAAACTAACACTAAATATCAAAAAAAATTTCATTTATACATTTTTTGCAAAATCACGCTTTCGAACGTAGCCATTTATTTACCTTACAATAAAAATTTTTCTAACTTTCGTTTCCCTGAAAAAGAACTCGTCGAATCAAATACTATTTAACCTGCCAGTTATATAGAAACCAACGGAGTAGCTACCGCCGTATCAATGATACGGGTCTCCCAAGCTACAGGGGCCCCAACATGTGTAACAACAGTCCCGCTAAACAGGGTCTTCATATCTAAAAAAGGGCCACGAAGGAATTTTGATACAGGGCCCACTCAGAACGAGCTACGGAAAAATTAGAAACTGTCTGTTACTTATGAAATTGTTGCTCTATAATTTTTAAATATTCTGAACTGCATGAATATACTGTAGAAGTATATTTATAATAAAAAACGTACTTAAGAAATATAGAGTTGTCCCTAAGACAATTTATCTAGTTCTGGTTTACATGGAATTTTCAACTTCTTTCCCACGGGATGCTACCAAACCTGGCATTCTCTGTATTAAATTTGCAACTAGATTATAATCTTACATTTGTATCAATTATTTACATGATACACGTGATAACTTGGAAAATAATGATAAAATAAAGCCCTCGTGCCAACGAAACCTTGTAATCTGAAGACAATATATTTTAATAAGAATATATGTATTTATAATTTCGAATACAAAGCTACAATTTGTTTTTCTTTCGAATAAAGTGAAGCTATTCATGATCTTTCCCTGAAATACCTAAAAAAAGCTGAAATGCCTTAGGTAAATGACATTTCTTGGGATTCAATCCCCTAAGAAATAATATGTGTTTCACTCATGGTTTTATTGCTTCATTTAATAGAGTTTGATTCTATTCTATCGATTCCGCGTATTATTTCTCGAAGTTGGGTTTTATAAATAGGTTGAGATAAGAAATGCATCTTTTAGTTTCTTCGTAAATAAAATTCCTCTTAAAAGAAATCGAAGGGAAAAGTAAATGAGTTGACTTTATACACGCGCTTAGTAAATCTCCTTAGTAGCTGGCACATTGAGGTCGGTCTAGTCCGATTTTAGATCTAGACATTAGTTAAAATATACTTGAATCACATTTTTCCGCTTGCATTTAGTTTTCTTCTGTTTGCTACCTTTATATCTTTAAGAATGAAAAATTATAAATAAGTAAATTTGAAAAAAAAACAACAATAAAGTTCCTAATATAGCTATTAGAATAATAATTCCATCCATAAATACTTTGCATTCCCTTTTATTTGGACTCCACAATCAGGTGCAAGACCCACCTATCGTTACATTCGAAATTCTTACACAATGCTTAGAAGGATTCAAGGCATTTTTTGCTTTCAAATCAATGCTCTAGTCAAAGTTTGAATAGAAAACAGAATTGTCAAATGATTAGTATAACGCTCATTATTCTAAATGACCAATAAATGGGAGCCTTTATCTTATGGAATTTATATATATAATCCCCTTTTCAAAACCCCAAATTTGTATATTTACTAAAATGTAGTGAAGTTTACCTGGAAGAGTAAAAGATATAAGCTATATCTCAATTATATTCTAATCCTAAGCCAATTTTGAATAATGTAAGCTCGGTGAATCTCGACATCGTCTACCTGGAATACGCCAATTCCATCGGGAAATAATTAAAACTATTGATGGGAGGATCTGATCTTTAAGCAATCCTATCACTTCCTTTTATTGACACAAAATACTGCTGATCCCATTACGAGATCCACTGAAGCAACTCTAGCTCATAATACTGGCTTTATTTGAGTGCTAAGTGAGCACAGTTCACAAAGTTTTGCGAGTGTTGAATTTTTTCACAAAACAAATAATACACAATTTTTGTCAAAATTTTAAAAAAAAACACCTATATTGAATATTTTCTGGATATCCCTTTTGTGAATATACCTGACCCTATATGGGACATACCTTTAACGTCGGAACCAGACTCTATTCAACACCTCTACCCAAATGGAAAGCTCTTTGTGTCTTATGACCTGGAAATATATGATCGTCTACTTCCAACTGCAGTGGTAAATGTATACTCCAGCCGCCAATTTTTGCGACTTATAGGATTTACGTGGATCTATTCGTGATTCTTTCTAATTCTCTAGGGGGAAAATAACTTTTAAACTTTGTATGATCATACAGCCACTTTCTGTAGAGGAACCTCGATTTATGTTAATGAGAGTTGCTATTTAAAGTCAAGTAAAGTGGGAAGTTGGAGAGAGGTTGTAGATTATTATCATGCTGAATCTAAGAAGTTAGAATAGTAATCGTTGAAATTACCAGGGTTCAAGAGGGTGGATTTGACGGGTCAATTTAAGACTCTTATTATTGCTGTGGAAATACTTATCACGATAAGTATTGAAGTTCTTACTATATAAATATTTGAATTAGTAATTTATCGGATGGCTTTCCTTGCTTAGTATTGTTAAAATATCTTTTCCCTTGGTGCATTCTCACACTTCCGCGAGCGAGAGTTCGCTACAACCTTTCCCTCCCACTTACAAATAAATCTGCAGAAACTATCTTTGCTAAAACAGGTGATAAATCGTAGTTTAAACTTACTTTTTATCTGCTATATGTCTTTCTATAACCCTGTCCTTATTTTACTTAACATAAAATCGATCTAAAAATTTAGAAGGATTATACAAAGCAAATTCTCACACTCACAATGCCTCATTAGAATGATTGCTTTCTAACTGTGTCATGGAGATTCATGATACTATTACAACTCTTTAGAATTGTTCGTAAAGTTTTGGTACCCTGTTTCATTACCAAAATCTCTTATGAAATATTTGAAGTAAAAAATTACCTACAAATTTCTTGTAAAGTTTCATTTAGATCTCAGTTATTTTAGAATATGGAAATTTAAAAGTTCAAATATTTTTTGTTCGGGTACCAAATTTTATCTCTCCCAATTTTATCATTCCAGAAATTCTTCAATTGAATGTTTTGTATTGTATCTGTGAAAAAATTAAGTTTTATTCCAGACAATCTTACTTGACTGGAAAAAAATATCCTACATAATGCTATTTATGAACATTTCGATTCTCAGTTTCAAAAAAAAAAACTGCCTTTTCTCTTATAGTAAATTTAAAACAATCCATTTTAACACGATTTTATTAGCTTTACCTATATGTAATGTAATCTTTGAACTTGATTTTTATCCATTTTAAAAGACCATATTAATTTAAAATTTTGCACACTTGTCAAGGACTGATAACAATACAATAGTTTAATAATTTTGTTCTTTTTTCCTAATCAGGATTAACAATTTCCCATTTCCAGATTTGGCAACTAATTCCAGATTTAGTGACTAAAATATTAAGTTACAACCCTAAAGCAAAAACACTCATGGTTAGTATAAATACAATAAACCAAAAAAGTGTTCTTTATATGAATTTTTTAACTTTTTAATTCGATTAAATAAGAGAAAGCGTGTTCTCTAGTTTTTTTTAACTATAATTTATTTGTTTTAAACAAAACATTGTTAACTTTACTTAAACTATCAAATAGAAAGACTTGTTAAGAATCATTTTTATTTTTCTTTCAGCTGCTACGGTGCAACAAATCGAGGAGGAAAACACACTGCTCATCAATGACCTGTACCGCCTCCTGAAGAAATACGCCAACCTGAGGTTGGTGGTTCATACGTTGCACCTCTCATACCGTGCGGCGCGGATGTACCCCATTTTTCCAAGGTACAACATGTTGAAGGACATGATCAAGGATGTCCTCAGGGACCCCAGTTACATGGAAGTGTGTCACGAAGAAAGCTAAAGCTTCTTCTGATTCTCCCTCCCTCTCTCCGCCCCGGCGCCAAGGAACCACTTCACCCATGCGAAGGTCTTTACCAATCCATTGCTGGATGAAAAAATTATGTAAAGAAAGAAAAGTTCTACAGAAAAAAGAACTGCATGATTTGATATTTTTCTTCATATCGGTCGCTGTGGTTTATCAAATCATTGTTAACGATTTTCAATACTGCAAAGCACCTTTAAAAGAGAAATAATTCAACATAACATGGAAGAAAGATATCGTGGCATCTCAAACTACTTAAGCGGGATTAGACTTTGTCTCAGAATCTAATCGTTTCAGCATTAAAAGCTCAAAATATTTAGAACATCACAATATTGTCCTGTGTTAATATATGTGTGTGTGTTGGACAGGTAGGCCTTTTAGAGTTAGAATAATAACATTACTCAAACAAAACAATTTCTTCTTAAGTGTGTTTTACCGATAAAGTGTTCAAATATGGATTTCTTGTAGGATAATATATGTAAGATTCGCTTTTGTTAGTTGACTGTTAGAATGCCTGATATTCTACAAGTTATCTTTTTTTAGTAATCTCAACTACTACATATCATTCTACGAAGAACAAATAATAAGTTACGAATATTTTTTGACCTTCATTTCAGCTTATATAGAACTCAACATTTGTAATCCTTGAAAGACAAATGGATGTTTTTTATTCGATGTAAAGAACTTTCTTGCTTTTCAAGTTTGAATTTTACCGCTTGCTGTGTTACACCTAAAGATACAATTTATATCAAAAGCACTGCCGACGAAGGAAAGATATTGTGATCCAGCATGGAAAAGAAATCAGGGAAAGCATTGGCAACCGAGAAATTTCTGATGCGAAATGTATAATGATCTTTGACATAAAGGATCTGTACTTAGCGCAAGTAACTTTTGCAATTTTTCGAAATGTTTTTGAATTGAATTTCTCAATCTACAAAATGGGCTCATCTAAAGTATTAAAAGAAAGCCTCTTTTCCAACCAAATGGCTAGGTAAAAATATTATATAATCCTTTAATGAAAATACACTGTATTGAGAACAAGATCCTTGGAACTAACGGAGTGACAAGATGAGAAAAAAAATGAGATTTAGCTTTGAAAAGATAAGAAACAGGGCTATTAAGCTGTCGAAGTTTTGTTGCAAAACATAGCCAAGTATAAGCAACCAGAAATATTGAAAATAAGTCCAAACACATGATAAGGTGAAGAAATTGTTGCTCACACGTGCAACGATTCCAGACCTGGGTACTGCACCTACAGAATTTCCAATGTATAACGAATGTTATGCTTCGAAACCAGGTGCAGGCCAGGATTGTGAAGAGCAAAATTATCATTTTGCTGTCACGAATTTTGGAGAGGCGATGTCCAACCAAAGTAATCACTGCGAGAGAGGGAGAGAGGGCGGGTGACAGAAGTTCCACTGCCAAATTTCTCGGAGATTCTCAGAAAGAGAACGTTCTGCGCCATGTTTATTCAACGAACAGCGTCTTAGTGTTCTTTCCTTTCCCTAGCATGAAATTGTTCTTCCTTCATGGGCCACGATGTCTGAGGGCAACCTCTAGCTTTTACGACTGACTGTTGTTTCTAGACTTCTAAACATCTCGTTGTCGAATGTTTTCTTTTTTCATTTCTAATAAAATAGAGCGAGGACACTCAAATTTCGCTGCTGGATGGGGTTGTCGCATTCCGGGCCTGATTGATCGAAGAAAAAGGACGGTTCCCCTCTTCATCCAAGTCAAAACAGATGTAATATCATGCCTTATATCTGCAAGTGTTCAATGTAACATTTGCAACTTTATCTCTCGAAGTATAATTTCGGTGTTGTTCATTGTTTACGAGTAGCGCTTTTATTCGATGGTGTCAATTTAATGTTTCTGAGACACAATCTGTTTTTTGATCTCTAGGTGTTGTAAATCCATATAAACCTATTTTAATAGCATTTCCATAAAGCTTTAGGAAATTTGATGAACTAGAAAACGGTCTGCTACGTTTTGCTTAGCAAGATGTAAAATATCTTCAGCAAATTTAGAAGAAATGACTTAATGTATAAAATGAGTGTTTTAGTAACATACATTACAAATGTAAAAGGATTTTCTACTATTAGATTTAGATATGAACAAATTAATGACATATGTATATGCTTTTTACCTGCTTTTGTATTTAAGTGTTTTTACTTTTCCCATTTTTTAAATACATTATTATTTTTTTCTACTTTAAATTGCTATATTTTCCACCAGTAACCTAATTACACAAGCATATATAATTTCTTAAAAATTTAAGGATGTTTAATATTATATATCAATGAAAATCTTTAAAAAAAGATAATTTAAGGTGACGATGGTTATATTTTACTGTAGTTTATTTAAAATGCAATAAAAATCAATATAAAATTCTATATATGTTACGCTTTCCACCAAGCTTTGGACGCTACATACTTAAAACTAATTCTTATGATAACTTATCGTCCCTGTGTCTTGAAAACAAAAACTGTAGTAAATCTATGTTATTGTGTCAATCAGGCCCTAAAAGTTTACCTCTCTCTGAGATGTGGAACATCGTACATAAAATGTTCAACCAAAGCGGTTTTTTTCCATTAGCGAAGTTGAGTCAGGTCCTTCATAAACACTTTTTAGAATATAGATGTATATTAACTTAAAGCGCGAACATTTTAGAATGCAGCCAAAGTCAAAGATTTCCGTGGCAAATTTAGCAAAACGATTCAGATTAATTAAATAACAATAATTCGCGGAATGTATAGGGGAAAAGCGATAAATAGCTGTTTAAAGAAATAGAAGACAATTGCACGTGGTAGCGATATATATATATATAATAACCGTCTTTAAAAAAAATTAATCATTATTAAAATGCAGCACAACTTCAGTGAGTTTTAGCCGAAGTCTTCATTTTTTTTTTAATTTCATTTTTCGTTTCTTTTATTTCATCTTCAAACGGGGACCACTTTTCCAGTCGCAAGACGCGGAAAAAAATAACTCGAAAAGTATTTAAAAAATTTAAAATGAAGCATATTATTCGAATTACATACATATTTGCTTCGTATAAGAGAAGAAAAATATTTCAAATCAATTAAATTATATGGAAACTAAAAAATGGTACGATTCAAGCGATGTGATATTTGAATGAAAAGCAATTTTTCGTAAGTTTATGAGATGAATATTTTTTTACATGAAAGACGAAAAACCCGGAAAATATTCTCGCACAAAAATTCCACTTTATTACTCAATTGTAAAAGAAGAAACACTGTTTTTTGCAACAGATTTTACATTTAACGCTCGCAGCATCGAATTTTTTTTTTCGTTTCGCTGCTAGTATGTACAATGACTAAAAAAATAAATATTTTATTATTTTGCATACATGTAAATCTATAAAAATATAACTCAACATTTCTTAAGAAATTTGTAAATTATTAATATGCAGGCAAATTTTGTAAGAAATAAGCAAGGGAACAAATTGCTATTCCCATTGTTTACGAGTATTTCAACCTTCTTTTGATGGATATTTTTAGTGCAAATTCAGATGGCATTTTACACTCATCAAATATACCAAATGCATCAACATACCACGCATAGAACCACAATATCTTTATAATTACCATGATATACTGAGTAAATTTTAATAACAACTTCAGCTCTATGACTTATTTTTATGAATTTGCTTAATTGCTTCATGTTTTATAATTCATTTGGAAAGCAATTATTCATTTCTTAACTATTTCAAGTAAAGCACCCGTTGCAGAAGTTACAAATGGCCCTATTCATTTGTATATTTTAAGATGAAAATATTTAGAATGATTAAATAATTAGGAATATTATTTTATTCAGCCGTGATTGAAAGGAAAAATTTCAATTCTTGTTATTTTAAAAACATCCGGTGTATAAAGAGCTAAATTCATGATAGTCACATAAAGCCAATCACGTGTTTCCTATTGAACCCAAAACTGACATTATACTAAACAATAAATAAGATAAAAATAATTTAAATAAAATTTCTTATTTTATAAGAGAGTAAAGATGTTCAAGTATTAAAAAAGATAAACTTCTTTAAAAAAATTTTAAATTTAAAAAAACTTATATTATACGTGTAGTTTTAAAAAAAATGTATTTTTCTTACTTATGTGTGCTTTATTATTTTTAACAAATATACGCTTCTTAAAATAAAGTTTCTGCAAGAAGAAAGTTGGCAACAGAAGCGCTTGGACTGATCCGATGATACATTTATCATGTGACTATGACATCACACGAATTAAGCCCATTATAAAAAAAAATGTTAAGTTAATAAAAATAATAAATATTTTACTTAATAAAATATAAATAATGAAAGACGAAATTTTTCTCAGTAAAAAGAAAGTATAGTTTCTTGCATTATATTCGTTTATTATCAGAATAAATTATTAAGTGGTCCGGTCGGACTTAAAAATGTGCCAAATTAAATGTGCTCAATAAATAAAAAAAAAAAATAAGAATTTGAAAATGACTAAGAAAGAATAAACCGATAAATTTATTCCATTAAGTGCTACTTATATTTTCAGGGAGAAAAAAACTATAAAATTGGAATTAAATAACTCTAAAGTGTTATTGTAAATATGAATAATTACTTAACCTAACCATTCAACAATACTTTTCAAGACAGAAAACGATTTTTTACAACAACAAAAAAACAAACATTAAATACAAAACAACTGCAACTTCTACCTGTTATTTCTACAACATTGTGACATGTCGTCTTCCATTGCTTTTCGCTAATATTTTTGTCTGAGTGAGAGGAAAAAAAAATCGCTTGAATCGTTGCCATTAATGCAGAAGAAACAAAACACAAATTTCTGCAAGAAATAAAAAAACAAAAACAAAAATGTGATTCTGTATCGACCAAACCAAATTTCCTTCTTCCGAAGATATTTTTATAGGAACGACGTGTATTTTAATATCGCGTTCTCGTTTTCACCGGTGAAAAGTTTGAAACGAGCATGTCATACTTTGTCGGAGATAAAAAAAAAATGTGAAAAATAAAAAGAATTCTTTCAAAATGCTCAAATCTCTTTATCAACCTACTCGGCAAAGCATATCAGGAGGGCACAAAGTGTCTTCATTCCAAAGTATGACGGACCTTTTTTTTTTTTTGTTCTTTTGTTTTTGCGCGGGATATATTCTTCAAATGTACAATATGAGAACCATGTCTTTTTTTCTTCGGGAAAAAGCAGCTCAATTTCGAAAGCCAGGACTCTAAGAGTTCAAATTCTGAATATATTTTGAATTTATTTAAAACTGGAAAAAAATGGTTAAGGTAATTTAACCTTTCGATATTACATTTGTGTGGTTTCCATCTTTAAGAAATCACATTTACCAGATTTGGCAGTTTTTCTCCGAGAATCGTCATAAAGACACCAACTTTAATTTTTTTACATACTTTCGGTTGTTTCTATTTCATAAACTTGTCATTTTAGTTAATTATTTGTTAAATATACGAGTCAATATTTTCTTATGCAGCATCAAAAATAATTTCCAATTTTTTATAAAATTTGTAAAAAGCTATTTTAAATTAATCGGCGTGTTATTGTAATATTTAATACGAAGACACCATGCTACGAGTAATCAAATGCGTAACTTGTCAAATATCTATGAAAGACCAATTGCATTTGGAATCCAAATTGAGTAAAAAGAATACCTAAATGACTCAACTTGTCTATTTGTAAAGATCTCAAACAAAAGCTATGTAAAAGTTTTCTTTAAAAAAATATTCTAAAACACTGACCAGAAGTAAGTTAAACCAAAGATCTAAAAAATTAAATTTTTTTTACAAGATTCTAACATTAAAAATAAAGGCTTTATAATAATAATTTATGTATAAATGCATAAAAATAACTCATGTTAAGGAACAGAGCTAGGACATTTTTAATTTATTCATCAAAGTTTTGCAAAGTATTATACAAATCGTAGTGACAATACAAATCTTAAAATTGCATAAAAATGCTTGCAAAGATTTATTTTAATTCTAATTTCAATCCCTTCGAAATAATAGCAAAAAATTGGTTCATTTTAATAAAAACGTAATTTTTGTGAATTATTTTTCAATTTTTTTTTTTTTGTTACAACATTGCAGTTTAGCAGAAAATGCATGTTAAGAGGAACCTTATTCATTAATAAATATAGGCATCACATACCATTAAATGCTTATAGTTTATTTTCTCTTTAACCTTAAATAAAGTTTCAATAATTTATGTTAATTAATACCCATAATTTAAAGCACTTTAAAAATTTTAAATATTTTGGTATTCTGTGGTTGAAATTCTAACGTATTTATAGTCAAGTATCTTAAAAATCGAGCAAAATTGGTATTCTTTTTTTAAAAAGGAAAAAAAAAGAAAGAGTCCTGGCTTATAGTACCAACAAGTTTAAAGACCGGCTACACAGATTTCCGATTTTAATAATTGAATGTCGTGTTTGTGTCAAGAATTATATCATCGTCCTTTTATGCCATTCCGATTTTCATGCCGCTCGCCGCTTTATGTAGTGTTTTCTTGCAGCCTCTTCTAAATTATTATTATTTATTTTTTTTACACGAAAGAAATAAATTTAATAATAAAGTTAACATAATTTGAATCACCAATCTGAATACAGATGAATGTTGGAATGCTGTTTTTCTTACTGCGGAGTACTAGTGTGTTTTCATCTATTATATTATTCAAGTTCTCTGCCTTGTCTCTGACCAACTTCTCGCTCGCAGTCAAACCTTTTTCGATACTAACGTCTTATAACACCGTTGGCGAAAATTAAAATAGACTTGCGGATTATTAAAACAGCCTTGGTGAAAATTTCTATGAAATCCAATTTAAAAATAATTACATAATTATTTATTTATTAGGTATTTATTTACTAAAAATAAAAGAGCATATTTTTTTACACTACGAAGTCACAATTTGTATGAAAGTATATTTATACATTTCAAAACAGAATCTGAAGTTCGATAAAAATAAGTATTCGGAATAATCGTGCAATTCAACACTGAAGAGCGAAGAAATTTAATTTTGTTGATAAAACCGGTAATTCAAAATATAATTTGATTAACATAGTCCCGAAAACTAGAATAAAAATTTACTTACGTTTGATTCATTTTCATTAAAAATTCTTAATTCTTTAAGAACATTCAACGAAAAAAAAAAAATTCCTGTTCGGAGAATGCCACAAATAAAGAATAAAATAACTAATATGATTACGATTAATTTGAAAAAAAAATATATATATATATACATGTCTGGATATTTCAATATTAATGAAATTTGAAAGATGCAAAATAAAATTTTACAATCTGCGAAAACGACAAGAATAATTAAAATAATTGGAAAAAATGCTTTGAAGCATGTTTATTTTAATTAATAATCAAAAAAAAAATATGAATATTCTAATTTATATTTTTTTCTTCACCTGGCAAACGATTGTATTCTTAAGATTAGATTGTATGTATGGCAACCTATTAGAATTGTTTACAAAGCAAGTTTATTAAATTAGTGCCTCCATTTTGCGACTTTCCGCCAAGGCTTCTTTCGTGCATAAATTTTACTCTATTGCTTAGATTAGGGTTGAGTTCCATTTTTTTTTAAGTTGGAAGAAATATATATAATTATTTATAGATTCTGATTTACCAAATTCTTAAGACTTAAAACAAAAAGTTAATTCAGAAAGAGCACTGCGACAACATTCATAGGTTTTAATATATTAATGGGCATACATTTTATCGAAGCATTTAATTAGCACAATAATTCTAATTTATTTTTATTGAGATTGATTTTAAAGAAATCGAGCCATTAAAGTGGAAAGGAACAAAAAAAAAAAAAAAAAACTCTCACACTCGCTTTTTTTTTCAAGAAATTTTTTTCATCAATATTTAATTTTTCAAAGCTTAATAAAAAGATAAGAATATTATTATAAATATGTTTAATTTCTTTACGTCTTTTATCAATATGTTTTAATTTTTTTTAACCTTTTTTTTATCAAAATATATAATTTTTTAAACTTAATTTTTCAACTTGTTTCTAAATTGCGACTTTTACGTAACCATTTCAGTTATTTTGGATGAATACTGTTAGATTTATTGAACTATTTTCACAACATATCGTTCCATTCGAAGACTGGGGGAAAGAAGCGGGAAGCGCAGCTGCTCGCCTCGGCTGCGTGGAGAGAGAGGTGTTATATAACTTTTCTCCTCTACGTCATTGATGATGTAGTTGCATTGAGTGCGCCATCTGTTAAGAGTCAGGAAAACTATTTTTTCGGAATTCACTACAATCCGTAAAACTTTTTACCTTAAGGTTAATTTTTCACCAACAAAAGCATTTCCAACTTCGGAAAGTACATCCAGATTTTCAAAAAATCTTGAGCCATATAATTCTGATTTTCTTAAGGACATTAAAACTTAAAAAACATTTTAATAAAAATTATTTTATTTCTAATGCTATCAACAAAACTATCAAATCCAGAGGGGACTGCAAGAATTCACAAAAAGCATTTCCCTGCGAGAAAGTGTTTCGCTTGCCTACGCTTTGACTGTAAATATGCTTTACGAGCTTACTTTCTAGTCGGGGAGAGCCGCTCCCTCTATATCAGGCTATCACCAGGAGAATCGTCTGCGCGAGAGAGAAATATTAAGGTTATAAATCGCTGACGAACGAGCATATCCGTCCGTATCAGTCGCCGATTCATTCTCGAAGCAAATTATGAGGGAGGATTTTCGAGAATGATATAAAAAAATGGAATTTACTCTTCAATATGTAAATTGTACTCATTGGAAATAACATTAAAGAAATTTTGAAGACTGAAATATATATTAAATGTTTAAAAATAACAAATTATATATTAAAAGGTATTTGACAAAATTTAACCACACACATTGCCTAGGATTTATATAAAACAGTACATTTATATAAAATTTAGTGTGGTGGTTGTTAAAAATTAGTTCACATTTTTGTCTATCGCGTGACGATTTTTTTTTTAAGATACTTTCTTTTAAAATTCTAATTTTTTTTTAATTCTAATTTTAGAAAAAAATTCGAAATTTTTGAAAATTTGTATTTTAAAGGAAAAAGGAAAGATATCATTTCTGTATAATTAATGGAATGTTCTAAAATTAACCGAAAATTCGATTAAAACAACATTCTTCTTGAAATTGTCAGGGGATGAATTATTTGAATATTATACTAAATGAAAATATGTATCAGAATTTTTTAAACAATTTATTAGCATTTAAGTGCGACTTTAAACTGGATGCTAAAACGTTATGATAATTATTACTGTATTATCGTTGCGTAACGTTTGATGTGCTGTTGATATTTTTGAAGTATAATGCTATTGTTTTATGTTATATTTTTATCTATAAAGTATTTTATGTTCTGCTATTTATTAATTTGTGTGTATTCTAAATAAATTTGAAATGTAGTCAAGTTATTTGTATCTATATGATGAAATTAATAATTGTTTTGAAAGAAATTTGACCTGATTAAGAATTCCAATTCAGATTGTATATTTATGTAGCACTTGATAATTTTACTGTTTTTTCACAATGTTTCATTATACAGTTTATTTGGTAATTTTACTTTTTTGAACATTTGTAAATGTGTAATTTATTTTTATTACTTTCTAGATATAATTTTTTTTACTGGCAGCTTTTCTTTGCTATAATGTCATGATTTGCAAGTATTTCAGAAAAGAAGAATGTTTTCAGAACATTTTTTTTCATTTAATATAACATTAAGAAATTCTTATTGCTTAAAATCTTATGGAATAAACAACTTCACATAAATTATTTAACATTATATCTGAAAAATATTGCAAGAAAAAAATACAATAAATAATTAAAAAGTAACAAATAATGTGATAAAATTCTAATACAAATAAATTGATCAAAGATGGTGCAAATTGATTCTAATCAAAATATTTTAAATACGAACTTTTTTTATTTAATGAGATTAAAAGGTGCTACACACCAAAAAAATACGAATCTTTATTGTAAATAGCACTCTGTAATCAAATTATATATTCCCCGAAAAGAAATTTCAAAATTTATATTTTTATTCTTCCGTAAGAAAAGGGAAAAAACAGTTTTTTTTATTCCTTCCGCTCCGATATTAAATTCTTCAAATTCTACTCTAAAATACCAAACGATTTATTACTCTCTGAGCTATATTACAGAAAACATTATAAAAAGAAAATATCGTCAGCCGATAAAAAAACACACACACATTTTAAAAGAATTTGGACGGAGGCTCGCTTTATAACTGATGCTTTAGCTTGATTAAACCGACATGAATTTTTACAACGCAAAGGCCTAAAAATTCGGGAGCGACTATTACCTACATATAAAAAAGGATTTAAAAATAAATTAATAATAATAATAAAAGCTGACTGCTTCGCTCGCTATTTCTTAATCCATCAACGCGAGCCCTACGTTTTTGCTATAACGAAATCTCCAATATTAATCCTTGTCTTTACTATGGTCGATGTTTCCAATACCTGTCATATGTAATCGTTTATGGATGTGACGCCATTCGAAACGTCTTTTGCAACGTTCCTGTCCCTCATTGATCCACAAATCACGTTGCCTGTTGACATTTTTCTACAGGCAGGAGAAAAAAGATCGAAAATTATGTCTTTGTGTTACTCGTAAAGTTTTAAAAATGGCAGTGGAGAAAAATGAACACGAAGTTCTAAAAATTTCGAACGTCAAAATTCATGATTCAACACTTGAGTTTCCCTTGAGGATAAGTGCCATTGTTTTGCCATCAAGGTTGAGTAAAAAAAAAAAAA
>BMAV01017462.1:7579-24308 GCA_019973955.1 Trichonephila inaurata madagascariensis | reverse complement strand
AAGTGCCATTGTTTTGCCATCAAGGTTGAGTAAAAAAAAAAAAAAAAAAAAAAAAAAATAATTTGTTATTTTTTTTTTTTATTTGATTCTATAGAGAAATATTTTTAAAACAGCTTAATATTTCTGACAACACTTTCAATCAAACGATTTTAAGCAAAAATATTAAGATAATTTAAAAAATCGATTTCTAAAAATGCATTTTGTAGAAAACTACAACAAGTAATCTTTTATCTTCTAAAACGAAGCGTTATTCTGCGTAATTTAAATTTCAAAAGCCATGTGCCATGTATAAAATAATATTATTGCTTAAGGTACTTATATATCGAAGCACTTATATAAACAAAACTCAATCAAAAAAATTAATTTTTGGTTTCCCATTCCAAATGTGTTTCTAAAACTATATTAACCGAATTCGCCCAACTAACCTCCACTCTATAAAAATCGTACTTATACCTCTACGGAAATAGCTAAATCGATATGTCCAAATGGTCTTTTTATGCGTGCAATATACGAGCCAGATTTAATAATGCGAATTCTTATGGGCCATTCAAATTTATTGTTATTATACTGCATAAAATACTAAGAAAAAAATAAAATACCTTTCACCTTAGGATTATTAAAAGGACAACATACAAATAGAATAATAGTTTTCCAAAAATGTAATGCGTCGGGAAGAATTAGCCATTTATTAGTTATTTAAATAATATTTTCAGGTTAGATTTATGCAAAATCTTTTCAGTTATTTTCAAGTTATCTTTCCATGAGACTCTTTATTAAGTTTATAAATAGTTGTGGTTTGATTAAAGAAACAATGTTATGTATTAATAACCTGTTTTTTAAACTAGCAATTGTTTTCTAAAATATTTATTAAAAAAAAAAATTGAGAAGGAAAATAATTGGCCGTTTATAAAGGAAATTAAAATAGAGAATATAATTGAAACACATACACAATAAAATATAATCGAAATCAAATTTCTCAAAAATAAAAACAAAAAATGGCGATTGTAATGCGATTATTTCTTTGACGAAAGTCATTCATATAAAGTATCAGTAATTTATATTTATATAAAATACATTTCTTTCTTAAAAAATTATATAGCTTCTTTTTTATGGGATAAACAGGTTAGAATTCAATAACTTCTTAAAATTCGAATGTTCAAAATTCCAACTTTACTCTTCTCATTTAAAAATGATCAGTTAATTAAGATTGTATGGAGATTTATGAATACATAAAAAGAGAAATAATGTAATTATACATGAACTTTAACAGTTGCTTTAATTTATAAGATATTTAGAGACACACACACACACAAAAAAAAATATTTGAGATATCGACAAATATGGGATGAAAAAAAAAGGTTTTAATAAGCTTCATTAAAAGTCAAAACAATAATTATCTTTCGCAAAATAATTTTTTTTTCACTAACTCCAGGCAAAATTATTCCTTTCACCTCAATCCGATTATTCTTTGCATTAAAAAAAAATGTACACTATCGTGTGCAAAAAAAGAAAAGGAAAAAGTGAAGCCACTACAAAACTAATTAAGTTTCTTTTTAGAATTATTTAAAAAAGGCATTCCACTGTCTTTTTTATGCCAGCGAGTAACATATATAAACATCAAAATAAATAAATGCAATTTTATGAATTCAATAAAAAAAGTTATTTTATAATTTACTTGAGAGTTTTTAATTAATAAAAAAGATAAAATTTACTGATTAACTTGCGATAAACTTGGTTCTAAACATTGGTTTTTTGAGCCAAGACAGGATTCAAAAGACGAGGAAAAAGATGCATTTTGACGTTTCGAATGTGCAGCGTGATTTTTTCCCATGCTCTTCGAATTGATCTGAAATGTTTGTAGAACGACTGAATGTTCTCATTACGATAAATAAAAATGTATATTTGTTACGCATAACTTTGTGTACTTTTTTTTTCAATGTTTTACTTTAAACACGTCAATATTTTATTGATGCAGTTCTTTTCATATCTGTAAATTTAACATACATAAACAAAACATTATAGAGCACAGTAAAACTTGTTTTTGTGGGGTAGATAGGGACCACATTAAAAGAAACCGCACAAAAAAATTTTCGAAAACTTTATTTATACTTACATATAACAAACTAATTGTACTTGTTCTATTTGTAAAATTCAGATAAAATTTCAAATTTCATATTTGGGTAAAGATGCTTAAATGTTAGGGGAAAAAAATGTCTTCAAAAAGATTTTTTTAAATTAAAAAAAAAGTCGTATTTTATGTTTATACTTTTAAATAAAATGCATTTTGTGCAGATATGTACTTTTTAAGAGAAAATTTGTGCAAAGAGCAAAACTTGGCAACACCGGAGCACGTGAACTGATTAGTTGGAAACACAAGATAGTTTTTATCGTGTGACTATGACGTCACTTGAGTTTTTGAATTGATTGGTAAGAATCACGTGGCTTTCACTATCATGTGACTATGACGTCACATGAATTAACCTCATTGAACGTGCATTGTCGGGAGATTGTTTATAACCAATGAATAGAGCGTCTTGAAGTGTATATATGTACATTGTGTGTGTGTGTGTGTGTGTGTGTGTGTGTGTGTGTGTGTGTGTGTGATAGTAAACATTAGAGGGACTCCAAAGCCGTGGAAAATCATACCACATAAAGAAAAGATCGCACAGGAAAAACTGCACAAAAATAACACCGCATAAAAAAGGATCGCACAAAAACAGGTTCTACTGTACTCTGCTTCCTATATTTCAGATTGGCGAAACCAAAACGGTTCATGAACTGATGCTCATAACATCAGCATTAGAACGGACTGAAAAAAACTTTCAGAATTTCAAAACCAACCTAATAGGGAAAGAGGTTCTCTTGCATATAAATGAAAGAAAAAATAAAAATAATTGATGCTTATGCGCTAAGTGCTGCGAGAAGGGGAACGAAATTAAGTATTTGAGCTTTTGCACGGAGAAAAATCGAAGCAATTTTTGTTTTAAGAAAATGGGATATTTTAGTACTGTTGTAACATTTATTGCGATGAGAAAGAACCTTCTATAAATAGCAACAGGAAAAACACCAAATATATTTAACAGCTTTTTTAGTATTAAATATTTTAAAAACTTGCTGTCGAAATGACAGTGTATATAACAAAGGTCGGCAAACTTTTATATATATAGCTGTGGTGTGACAAACCAATCAACCAATACAATTCAGCGGGCAATACAATTCAGTAGGACATTTTTGTAACAATTCGATTCCCTCAATAATACATGCAGAGTTAGAAATTAGAGGACAAAAATACAGATTTAGAGTTTTATTATACATTAATTTCCCATCATTTAAAGATATATATATATATATATATTTCTTAACATAAAAATAAACATCATAGATTATAACTATTTCTTTAACAAAAATAAAAAAACATTGTACATATATTATGTACTATTTATTAAAATTAGAAGTAGACAACACAAAATAGAAGCATTTCCCTTCATTAGAGTTAAATAACAGGATAAATAAAAACATTTTAATACGGACCCAGTGCTTTCACCAATCTACTTTCATATCGCAAAATCAGGGGTATAATGTGTGACTTTCAATTAGACACACGATTCTGAACTTTCAGTCGTCAAACAATTTCTTTGCGGATTCGATATATTTTTTATTCGAAAAAAGATTTTTTTAATTTTCACTATTATCTCTCTTTCTCTATATATATATATTTATTTATCTGGGTGGAATTTTCAATCGTTAATAACATACATTTTAAATCGCTCAACTGAGCTGAAATTTTATATACAAGATTATTTTGGATGACAATACAATAATTTAATAATAATTAATAAAAATTAATTGATTAAAAAACTAATTATTTAAAGAATTACAAATACAACCACGTTGGCATCTTTTTTGCAGACTTAGCGACCCTTTTGGCGACTTGTGTCAAAACTTGAAAAAGTTTTTTTCTCACGTGTTTAAGTATTCAGTTGAACTGAAATTTATAAAAAAGATTGTTTTGGATGACAATACGATACTTTAATGATAATGAATAAAAATGAATTACCACTTAATGTTGTGATTGTATCCTATGTATATACATATTTATATTTATTGTAACTATGTAATAAAAAGTAGCTAATATAAAATTTTTCTTTGTTGATCTAAGTAGGAATTGACTGAAAAATCTTTTTTTTTATTACTTGTTTACTTAGATATGTAGAAAACAAAAACAGAAAGCAGAGTATATTCCGTTTTCTCTCTTAATTAAATTTCTCCAGTAATGACATTCAATAATTAACAAAATAGCTGCAAATTTTTCTATGGAGTTATCTTTCGGATTTTTTTCATAATTCCGTACATGTCCATAATTCTGAAGATGTTTGTCAAATAAGAGAGGCCCATTACAAATTTATCAACTTCCACCCACTCAAAAATTGACAAATTTGTAAATTGTGCAGAATGCTACTGAGAATTGTACCGCGTGCCACATGTGGCACACGTGCCATAGGTTACCGATCCCGGGTGTACAATAAAGCGGAAGACCGATTGATTGTTAATTGATTGATTGAATATTAACGTCGCACTGTTCAGCTATACGAGGGCTTTTGGTGACGGACCAAATTGAATTTGAACCATGGTCAAGTGACGTGGACGACACCTGTGAGCTGGCACCTCCCTCTCCTAACTTCCACTCCACACCAATGGGAGGACCTTTGAGCTTTTGACAGCTATCATTTTTTGAAATTAAATTCATTCCGAATATTGACATTCATGTTTAGTTCTTTTAACTTCCACTTGATCTAACAAATGCTTTTATAAAATTAAGAAGCTGACATCATTTGTAAGAATAAAATGAGAAATATGAAATGAATAGATTGATAAATTCAAGTATCCCACCCCACCCATTAAGTTTTGCCTGCAGCATATTAAACCAATAAGAAATTAAAAATAACCAAAGAAATTGTTTATATATATATATATATATATGAAATATATATAAAAATAGATATTTATATTTGCAATCTTAATGTAAAATCTAATCAAGTACAGGGTGGCCATAATTAAACTGCAAGTGTTCAAGGGGTGCTGGAGAGAAAACTACCGGGAATATTCCAATGACATTTGGCAGCTACACATTTCGGAACATGCGCAAGTCAAATATGGAAGAAAAAAAATCGACATTTTCACCCAATGTATGGCACTGTACCGTGTTTCAATGCTTATCGACGACATATATGCACATTTAAGTCCATCGAACAGTATAAAAACAAGACCACATTGAGTAATGATCAATCATGACTCTGAATTAGAAGGAACGTGCATTGTTAGTGAAGATATTCTATCAGAATGGTAGCAATTATTCAGCTACTCTGAAAGAATACCGGGGTATGACACAATTAAGAAGAAGTCTAATGAGTGTCAATGGATTGAAAAATATGATTTCTAAATTTGAAGAAACAGGAGAATTGGGCATTATTCAAGGCACAAGAGTGTGGCATCCCGTAAACCCGGAAAAAATGCAACAAATTGATGACGCTATTGCTACTACGAGTAGCAGTTCAGGAGCCAGTATGTTGCAACAAGTGAGCGCAAGAAGTGTGGTTCGGACATTATCTCTTCCCTCGTCAACTGTGCATAAAGTGTTGCGCCACTTTCTTCGGCGTTATCTGTATAAAATTAAAATGCTTCAAGAATTGAAACCTCATGATGACACCCTAAGAATTGATTTTGCAAACTTTGTCCTGTCGAAAATCAGTGAGGATGATACTTGAATACAAAGAATCCTGTGGGCAGACGAGGCGCATTTTACACTATCAGGTAGTGTAAAGGGTAGTGTGTATGATATGGGGAACGAGCAACCAATGCACTAAACGTTAAAAACCCCTCCATTCCGACTGTATGGCGTGGAATTTTCTTGTGAGCCCATATTTCTTTATGAGATCCCGACGTTTTGGAAATTGTATATGCCACCGGTGAGCGTTGAAATACGATACAGTGCCATCTATCGGGTGAAAAAGGCGATTTTTTTTCTTTTTTTACATATTTGATTTGCGCATGTTCTGAAACGAGTAGATGCCAAATATCATTAGAATATTCCCAGTGGTTTTCTCTCCAGCACCCCTTAAACACTTGCAATTTAATTATAGCCACCCTGTATATGCGCTAAATATGATGCAAAAGTTACAATCTTTTCCCTACAGACACTAAACTTTCCATGCATACTTAATACCACCTCTGTCTAGACGAGGTATGAGATTAACTAGAAGAAACCAATATAAGATTAAATAGATCAACATAAATAAAGAGAGGAAGCATTTTTTAAAGAAAACTAGAGGCAACACAACAAAAAGTCACGGATTATTAAAAAAATTCATAAAGTACCATGAAAGTCTATTGTGATTTTGAACCTCTATCAAGTGGCAAGGATAACACCTGTGTGAACTTGTATTCCATTCCCTAACAGATTTAATACGCATCAGTCCTACTGCACAGTAATCTTTGGAGAGGTGAGACCAGAAACCTGCTACTCTCTTTATCCGTTACCAAATATATTAATTCCGAAATAGATAAGATTCACGAAAGATCAGATTGATTGGCTGATTGTTTGTTAATGTCGCACTATGAAACAATATTAAGTGTCCGAAATCAGTATTCGGTGTGCCACCACGCGCTGCAATAAGTGCTGCTATATGACGTGGCAGGAAGTCGAACAGATTTTGAATGCCTGCTTGTGGAAGAAAATTCTATATTGCTTGTATGCGCAGAAAAAGTTCGTCTTTTGAATCTGCAGGATACGGATCACGAGCGAGACGCCGACCAACCCAATCCCACACTTGTTCAATAGGCAAGATATTCGGTGAATAAATAGGCCAAGGAAGAAGTTGCATGTGTTCGACTGAACAGAAGTCTCGAACAGTCCTTGCAACATGTGGACGTGCATTATCATGCTGAAAGATAACTCGAGGGATGCCTTGAAGAAAGGGAACGATTTCGGGCTGTAGCACTTCACGGACGTACCTGTTGCTATTGAAATTACCTTCAATTCGTAGCAAATTGGATCGTCCATGATACGAAATCGCACCCCAAACCATAACTCCGGGTGTTAGGCCACTATAATGTTCGATAACGTACTCTGGAAGGCAGGAACTAGAACATGTATTTCGATCAAGAATATTATTCAGTTTTTTTATTGTATGCAACTATATAGACATTTCTACAACGCAATGTTTTTAATTAGATGTTTACGGTTTATTATAATAAAAAAGTGCTTTAAAAAGTCTAAAAGTAACAATGACAGTCATAAGAATTATTGAGAAATTTTTCAGCCATTTGTTGAGATTCTGGAAGGGGTGCTCAAAATCTTGGGTGTCCGCGATATCAGGCTAATACATAAAAGGAACCACGGTGATTGAAAGTTTAAGAATCACTGTGTGTCTTAAGTGTTTCAGGATTTTTCCAAATAGTCCATCTATTTTTGTGGCCAAACTAGCGATATACGGCGACCCTATTTGTCGCCAAGGTCACTCCTAATCTTTCACTAGTGTGTTGAAAGAATTATCTCTCATGATCCGCAAACGATATTTCCAACCACAATACCGTTCTTAAAACAGTGCCACAGCTTTAAACAAGAGCAATAACATAATTTTTCTTTTCCAATGTTGTTTGGAATAAATCTATTTTTACTTTTAAAATTTTTGTTAATTTTGAACTATTCAAATGAGTTGTGTATGTGTGTGTCCTTTTCAAAGCATTTGCTTTTCATTCAAGGTAGTGAAATCATATAAATATATATAATTTCCCAATATTTTTTCTTTGGGGGTTCTATATTTTTCTCCATTTACATTTGGAATAATCGGTTTCTGTGGAAGTGTCGGGTGAGTGAATGTTAACGTCACACTGTTCAGCTATACGAAGGCTTTCGGTGACGGACCGTGTAATTTTGAGCCATGGTCAAGTGACGAGGACGACACCTGTGAGCTGGAACCCTCCTCTTCTAATTACCACACCACACCAACGGGAGGACGTTTGAGCTCTCGGCAGATTTAACGTGCATCGCTTCCCTACATGGCGGGTCTTTAATGGTACTGGGCTCGAACTCGTGACATGCCAGCCATGATCCGATACCTTGACCACTAGGCTACCGTGACCACTATGGAAGTGTCGGACTATAAATAAAATGCTTATTACTTTACGATTTTTATTAGCAAATAGAGCTTCTTTTATAAAACTCTAACATATAGGGAAATTTAAAAAATGAACTACGTGGTATGTACAATAATGTTATGTTTGAGTAAGTAATTAAATACTTTCACTTTGTCGTGACCCGTTAGTCTCGGCTGGGAAAGGTTTCGAAGGGGAAACAGACATGATCTTAGACTCACTACTTTTATTCAACTTTTAACTGTAAATAAAGGCACTGTGAAATCTAAACCCGAGGAGCAATAAGAATTATTAATCTTAAGTATATCAAGTATCTGGAAGCACTTATCTTAATTATTCTCTTGTACGCGATTCCTGCTTTCATTTTGCTAACTTGTTTAGCCATTAAGTGGACGTTTTCCACTGTCCCGTGAACCCTTCTTCTAGATATAATATTACGATGTGCGGCCACCGTTCGTTCACACTAAGGCTTTCTACTTACGAGCAACTCTTAATCATTACATCGTCTACTCAACGACTGCCACTTAAATAGAAGTTTGAATGTACCTAGAACCAAGTACTCTCTACGGAAAATGGTTTCAAACTGAAAACACTGTTAAAAAGACTAGTTTCCCCAAGAGGATTAGAAGAAGCCATTACAACTTTATTTGTAACAAATGACTTAGAAAATGCATTTACAATACAATTCTGTACTTCAGAAAAACAATCTTCCATCAAAGTCCAGTGTTTTCCCAATTTAAGCCGTACAAATGATGGATTATATGTTATCACTTTCTTTCCGAGACAAAAAGTTTTTTATTCAGATTCGGTTACAATCTGATTTACCAGAGGTTGGCAATCTTATAGCTGTGTTGTGGCAAATCAATCTACCAATAGGATTCAGGATACTGCACAATAGGAACTACAGTAATACCCCGAACAGAGTTTGAGCGAAAACCACGTAATTCGGGGGAACATTTCGCATATAAATTTTTTTTTTTTTTTGGTTGGGCTGAAGATGAAACAGATAATAATTTAGAAAAAAAAAGTTTCATATGATTATATTTATAAATGACGAAGTTATTAAATGTTTAATTATATTTTTGAGAATTTTTTGAAAAATCGTAAAAAAAAAAGTTTTTGGCATTTTATATTTTAAATCCTTGATTCTAAAAGACCAAAGTATGAACTTTTTTAGTATAGAATAACGATTTATAACAATGATAAGAAGCCCGTACAGAATGATTGAAAAATTTTTTTCATAAAAACGCATCGATATTGTCTCATTTCAGAAAAAAACGTAAAAAAATGGAAAACACCGTAATTTTGTAAAAAAAAAAATTATACCATATCGTGGCGATAAAAATGATCTTTCCTATTCTGTGATTATTTTTTGGCTGATTTCGGCAAGAAAAGAATGATCGCAAATTTAAAAATGAAGAAAAAGTAGAAACTTGTCTTCTTTTTTCGGACAGAGATTTACCGCATGCACAGAAGCGCGCGTAACGCATTTTTGTTAAAGCTTTTTTTAAATTTCACTCCTCGTAATATTTTCATATCGGGGGGCTTTATATGACAATCGATTCTTAAGGAGTATAAACTCCAAAAAATGTTTCAAAAAATCATAGATAACACAAGTACAGAATCACAAACCGAAGTTATTTTGATGCTAGATTTTATGAAACCTTCTACAAGTAGTCTGCCGGCTCAAGGATTTTTTTCTCACGCAAAATTTTCTTGTAGCATACTAATAATTTTTTTATTCCTTGGTTTGGTGATAAAATACGCTCTTTTCATTGGAGTCAATATTTTCTAAAATTTTTAACCCCTTTTAAATTGAACTGACTCCTATCAGTCCCAACACCGTCATTCGATCTGCTGATTGAACTGTGTCTACAGACTCAAGTTCTTCAATGTCCTGCTTTTGCGCATGTATTTCTATGAGGTCATCCATTTCCAGGAGATTGATTGAGTGATTGATTATTAACGTCGCACTGTTAAGCTACACGAGGGCTTTTGGCGACGGACCACGTAATTTTGAACCATGGTCAAGTGACGTGGACGACACCTGAGCTGGCACCCCCTCTCCTAACTACCACACCACACCAACGGGAGGACGTTTCAGCTCTCGACAGATTTAACGTGCATCGCTGCCCTACACGACGGGTCTTTAGTGGTACTGGGCTCGAACTCGTGACAAGGCAAGCCACGGTCCGATACCTATACCACTCGGCTACCGCGGCCACCATCCATTTCCAGGTCCGGATCCGTTATTCTTGAAAGTAATCAATATCCACTTCTAAATTTATTTGCCTCTATAGTTAGATTGATAACTTCTTCAATCAAATTACCAATTTCTTTAGGTTCTGGCACCGATTCCACCTGAGTTTCAGTGATGGGAAAAAGAAGAAGACTGACGAATCGACGGTGTTTGAAAATCGCGTAACTCCGAATTCGCGTTCATCGGGGTAGCGTAAGTCGAGTTATTACTGTATTTGAAATCCTTCGATTCCCACGGGAACCCAAAGTTTATGAACAGAGGTCAAGAATACAGATTTAGAGCTTTATTATGTATTAATTAAGCATCATTTAAATATAGTGTTACGAATTTTGTGTGATGAATGCTTAAAATGGTGTAAATAATTTATATCTGGATACTTAATACGTTAATATTACCTTCTGTTGTATTTATTTTTTATAATAGAAATTGTAATATTCGCAAGCAACGCCGTTCCTTACTTCTTTATAATGAGGATTCAATGGAAACTTGGCAAAATGGTGGTGATACAGCCAATTTGGCATCATTTTTGGCTACTATTTTAACAAGTTGGTGACCATATGGATGCTTTTAGAAATTTCTCAAGAAATCTATAACATGATCTATGACGTAAACGGATATTTCCAGAGAGTGCTGAAGGGTAGAGGGACCCAATAGGAAAATAGTTCTCTGCGTTTCTCTTCTGTTAAATTCAACTTTTTACGACCAACTTTTACTCTTACTATATCTTATGTATAAATAAATGTTCTACAATATCACGATAAAAAAATTTTTTACAGAGAAAGAGATAATATTTTCAACTATCAAGTTACAAAAATGTACAGATAAATGTGGTTTTGTAATTTTTACATTGAAAAAAAAAAAACAATTGAAAGATGATTTTAAAGGACAGAAGGATATTTTTTTATTTTCAGTAAATCATTAAAGTCGGGTGATTTTTTTTACAGAAATAATTAGTGATGTAAAAACCTGCAGACGATTTCTATTTATTATAATTAAATTTATTTTTCGTTAGTCACGTGATACTTCAGTAATTTTCCTTCAAAGACATTCAAAGTAAAATCAATTGATCAATCAGAATATTTGCTTTTAAATTTCTCTGCGGTAAAAATGTGATAACACAAAAACTCGAACAATTCTCTTTTTTTTTTACGCTTCCTCTCTCTCTGGTCATGTTTAACTAAACTACCAATTAATTCTAATACAAATGATTTCCCTATTAGCATCGCAGAATTATGAGAATTCCTTCGCGCGCTCTATAATTAGGATTAATTCCTTAAAATATTCGAAAACCAGGAATAATTAAATCCACGATTTGTTCATCAATGCATGTTCGTCATTCTCTGTTCAAAATATTTGAATTTCGAATCTCGTATGGGTTCAGAGAAACACGTGGATGAAAGACTTGAATTGGGAAAAGGCAGAATTCATTGTTTGTATAAGATTATATACTGGTACTGCCAAGCAAATAACCTAAGTTATTTGTGAATAAGGTGTTTAAACCCATACCCGAAGCTGACATCAGACCTAAAAATGCCTTATTATGCAAAATATAATCAAAAAAATTAAAAATTATGGTTTACATAAAAAGATAAAGTTGGACACCTAATGCTTAGAAAAAGGCAACCATTTGTAAATGTATATCGATCACCACGAGAAAACCTTTGGCTGCTTCAGGTCACGTGGTACCTGATGGTTTCACAATCTCATTTTCAATATGTATGGATCTCTATAATTTATATATATATATATATATATATATATATATAATGATCAACAATTATTTTGATAATAATACAGCTTTTATTAAGTCATATGTTTCTGATAGAGAAATAAATAATCGAATTTTGGCTTTTCATAAACAATTAAGAATTCAAATTAATAATAATTTTAAATTTCCACATATATTTCTTACTCTCAAATTTCATAAAGACCCAGTCAAATTTAGGACAGTTACAAATGGATTTAATACATATATCAGAAAAACAGGTAAAATTCTCCATGAAATATTACATGAAACAATAAATAATCTTAAATCCACAGCCATTCTTAAAAATAGTAAATCACTTATTGAAAAAATGAAAGATAAAAAGATTTATTCGGTCTATAGTTTAGATTTTGAAGATCTTAACTCTATTAATATTGATGATTGAATTACTATACTTGTAAATTTACATAAAGATAAAATTTATTTAATAATGTTAATTATGATAGATTTGGTTCACTACTTAGGTTTGTACTTAAAGAGAACTATATATATATATCATAATGGTAACTATTATATGCAGATTAAAGGTTTGCCACAAGGTGACCCTGTGAGCACCTGTCTTGCCAATTTATACTTACATCATTTAGAAAGTAGTTACACTAATAATACTAAATATTTTATTTATCGTTATATAGATGACAATCATTTTGGCAAACAAGCCAATTTTATACCTAACATTAATTTTTATCCACAATATCTTAATTTAATACAGACAAATAATAACAACAATGAAGCAAATTTTCTTTTTTGACATACATATCAAATTAAAAGATAATATAATAGTTTCTAATATTTATGATAAAAGAAGAATTTATTTTCAATATTAAAAAAGTTCCTCATTGGGAGAGTAATGTACATGTTTCTATATTCAGGAATATATTGTTATTAATTATATACAACGTAGTAAATTTCTGATGTCAAAAAAATCAGAAATAATGAATAACTATAAACATTTTACTAAATATTGCTTAAATCAGAAATACCCAATTAATTTTATTATTAGTTATATGAATATACCTATTCAAAATAGTAAAGATTAAAAATTCTGAGATTGATAATAGTTTATTACTATAAACTTAAATATTTCATAGTTATAGTTATCTCCATATTCTAATATTAGATAAATGTTATGCTATAATTTGTGTGTAACTTATTAATTTTTATTTCCATTCTTTTTATACTTTTATTAAGTGCTGCATTTCAGCCATTCACATGATTTAAATCTGAATTAGAGTCCAGAATCTGCCAATAACTTATTTTTGCACTCTGGTTTAGAGTGGGCTCTGCATTTTTAAGTGCAATTTTAAGGTAAGTTACCTCTATCTTGTAATGGATTTAGATATTCCTATCCATTACTTTCAATAGGTTTTTGCTCAGTATTATTTACATAAAGGGAGAAGGTTGGCTGGCCAAAAAACATGTTCAACCCCACTTTTATATAAATTATTTTATATATTAGCAGTCCTAAGTCAGCAATGTTTATAATACTACAGTATCCATTTTCTAATTTTTAATCTCGGTTGCTCATATGTCCTTCATTGTGTGATTTTCCTACTGTCTATGTGTTTTTCGAATGTGATTGTTGGATGTTATCTCTGGTTTGTAGAGAATAAGACTATATATACACTCACTTCCAAAAGTTAAACACGGAGAGGAATTTCCGGAAGCCAATCGGAATTGAAGAGGATGCAATTCGCTGCAGAGGTACATGAAAGTATGCAAATATGTTAGGTAACAGCCAATCGTGCTTTCATGTCAAGAAATATGCAAAAAGGGCAGTCTTATAAAAAGCCAGCTTTATTAAGGGTTACAGAAGTTGACTGTAAGTGCTGATAGAAGGTGTTTAAAACGTTCGTACAATTTTTTTTTCAAGATATACGTGTTTCTATGATTTCCAGAAAACGAATGGAAGATTCTGAGCGCTGGCGTGCTGTTGGGCGCATTGAAGCAGGACAGTCGATCCTCCCAGATGTTGCTCTTTTCTTCGGTGTTCATCATTCTGTAATTTCACGTTTATGGAAACCATTCCAAACCACACAGACAGTGGTCCGAAGGCCCATAGGCGGTCGCCCAAGGGTTACAACCCCCCGCGGAAGATCAATATATTGCTATTGTAGCCAAGCGGAATCGCAGAGTGACCTCCACACGTGTGACATCTATGGTTACAGCGTCCATTGGTAAGGCTATATCTGCAGCTACTGTACGTCGAAGATTACATATGAATGGACTGTATGCCCGGGTACCTCAAGTTTGTGTTCCTCTATCCGTCCAATCAAGAGGGGGTGGCCACGGTAGCCGAGTGGTATAGGTATCGGACAGTGGCTTGCCTTGTCACGAGTTCGAGCCCAGTATCACTAAAGACCCGCCGTGTAGGGCAGCGATGCACGTTAAATCTGTCGAGAGCTGAAACGTCCTCCCGTTGGTGTGGTGTGGTAGTTAGGAGAGGAGGGTGCCAGCTCAGGTGTCGTCCACGTCACTTGACCATGGTTCAAAATTACGTGGTCCGTCACCAAAAGCCTTCGTGTAGCTGAACAGTGCGACGTTAATATTCAATCAATCAACCAATTAAGAGGGGCACGATTAAAGTGGTGCCGGGAACATGGCAATTGGACTGTGTCTGTCTGGGGCAATGTCATGTTTACTGATGAGTCAAGATTTGCTCTGGAGCCAGATGACAAGCGTATAAGGATATGGCGTAAACAAGGAACAAGCAATCAGCCCCAAAACATCACCGAACATCACGCATTCCAAGGCGGAAACATTATGGTGTGGCAGGGATTTCATTAGGATACCGCACCGACCTGTACATTTTTAAACGGGGTTCGGTGACGGCTGTTCGGTATCGAGATGAAGTCCTAGAACCCATTATGAGATTGTACGCTGCAGCAGTTGGCCCTACTTTTGTTTTAATGGACGATAACGCACGTCTCCATAGAGCTGACATCGTCGTTGACTACCTGGAGAGTGAAGGGATTGCGCGTATGGTGGGGCCAGCATATTCGCCCGACCTTAATCCCATTGAAAATCTTTGGAATGCTCTCGGCCGTGCTGTATCTTCACATTTACGACCTCCAGCCGCTCTTATTGAGCTGGAAACTGCTCTACAAGAAAAAGGGCGATTGTTTAGTTCTGCGGTGGTTGACCACCTAATTGAAAGCATGGTCAGAAGGTGTAAACTTTGCAAACAGATGAGTGGGGATCACATACCCTATTAATGTCCTTTTTTTCATTTTAAGCTGTTTATTTTCACTTTATACATAATTCTGTTTAAGTCTCCAGTATGACATTATCTGATAACTTACAATAATTTAATATTGTTTTCATTTCTGTATAATTATTGATTTTATTTTATGTATAAATATATATGCTACTTTACTGCCAAATTTTGTGTCAATCAAAGCAGTATTTGTTGATTTTTTTGCATTTTACATTTTCGCGCTTAACTTTTGGAAGTGAGTGTATATATATTAATTCAGCGGCAGCTTTAGAAATCATAATAGGTCTCCAGTTTATTTCAAAGACTTTTTTGTATCGACATTTGTTGTGTCTGGTTAATTCCAATTTCTTCCTGCTTTAGCACTGTAGGTTCTAGTACTTCTTCCCTTTTATTTTACTATATTAGTATTCTGATACTTTTTTGCATCGTTTAATTCGATCAACATAAAAATAATCCTTTTTTTTTTTCATATATATACACATAGTGGTAAATTTAAATGACCACAATTTCAATACAACACTGGACCACCTTTTACCCTTAATACTGCATGGGTTCTTCTTGACATGAAATCCATGAGTTGTTGGTAGGTGGTGTGCGGAATTTGAGACCATGTCCGATTAACTGAACTTTCCAATGCCCTCAGATTGGATGGTACTGGATCCAGCTGCCAGATGCCCCGTTTGATCTCATTCCCCAGATTCCCAATTGGATTGAGATCTGGCGAGTGTGCAAAAGCCCACTAATCAAGGTAAAGTTTCTATAATGCGCTTTGAACCATCTGGGGACAATGCCAGCTGTATAACAGGAAGCATTGTCATACTGAAAGTATCCATCTCCGGCCCTTTATTAATACAAAAGGATATACTGGATTTGCGATTACATAAACACACGATAAAAACCCTTTAGTATTCAAACGTTCTTCCACACGAATAGAAGAACTCATGCAATGCTAAGAAAACATCCCCAAGACCATAATATTGCTTCCACCAGCTTGAAAAGTTGTGACAATGCAGAAGGGGTCCGTACTTAAGTTCTGTTTAATCCATATTCACACCTTGTTATTTAAGTGGTGTAGTTGAAAATGGGATTCATTGGACCTCATGACCCGTTTCCAGTCGTCCACTGCCCAATGCTGGTGCCCCTTTGCGAACGGAAAACATCTGTTTTTATTTAATGCGAACAGTAGAGGCTTTCGAACAGTTCGTCTTTTACCATAGCCTATACGGTGGTATACGGATGTCATAGTCTATACGGTGGTATAGGGATTTCCATGGTCTATACGGTGTTATACGGATTGCCGTAGCCTACACGGTGGTATACGGATTGCCGTAGC
>BMAV01017461.1:0-26568 GCA_019973955.1 Trichonephila inaurata madagascariensis | reverse complement strand
TTTTCAAAGCAGAATGCCTTTTTGTTATACCTTCTCGCACATAACATCTACTTGTGATCAAAAAGGCAATCATGAAATGTTTCTTTAGTTTTAATCAAGGCGTAAAATGAATTTTACTGAAAGTTTTAATACAATGTATATGAAAAATTACGTTTAAAGTTATGATTCATTTTTTGCAAAATGTTATCTACTCGTATATACCAGCATTTATAAAGATAGTTTTTATTTATTTTTCTAAAGAAGAACTTAGATTCAGAGCACATTTTGAAATAGAAAGAAATATATTAAAATAAATTTATGGCATTGTGTGGACTCTGAAATATCCATTTATTATAGCATGAATCCAAAAATTTCATCAATTTTGTCAATTTATTTTAATAAATTTAATTATATATCTATAAATATTATGTATATATTTCAAATCAGAAAAATTATGGCAAAATAGATTAATTTCTGATAAGACGAATAATGTAATTTAAAACCACCTTCACAAAAATAAGCAAAAAGAAAGATGTACTAAAAACTACATAGAGATTCCTCATTCATATTTGTTTAGTAGTCCGACGCTATATACTCTCTCCCAAGTAATTTTCTTTTCTTTATTATTAACTTACCAAACATTCTAGAGATTTAGGTCAGGCTATACAAACTGTCTGAAGGAATCTTTCTTGGATGGCTTTTTCTTGTACCTTCACCGAATTAAATATTTGTGCCCCCAATTCATTTTCTCTTCTGTTATATTAATTTTCAGGTACCTTAACCAGATAACTTCAGAGAGAAAAACATGTTGATTAGTGAGTTGTTGTAAATGTTTCTCACTGTCTTCTATATTTTTTTAAAATAAATAAATTTATTTTCAACATAAAATATGTTTAAATTTATGTGAACTTATATTTGCTAAAAATAAATAATATTTCATTATGTGCTTTTCTTAAAAAATATTCAGTATGAGTTCTAATTATATTCTGAACTAACATGCATTTAATATGAAATTCACTGTCTAACACAGACCATGAGTAATTACTATTGCAACGTATCAAAAAATTTCATCGCTTTCTTTAAGATACAAGAATATGCGTATCATGCGTGTTATTTGCTACCACTAGGGCAAGGGTGTCAAATTCAAAGGCTAACTTGGACCACACAAAGTTAAACTTTCGGTGGGAAGCATAAAAAATCAATATTTATTGAAAGGTCGGTTTATTTTGTGAATAACACATTATAATAAACATATATAAAAGAACAATAAAAATTCAATGTTTGCGTCCTTGCACTGACAGATATTCTTTTTCTACATTTTCCATTTCGGGAGGAGTTTTTATGTTTATTTCTCTTATTTTTACTCTTTAGTGCACTTCTTCGTTTTTAAATATTTCTATTCAATTTCTCTTCGTTTAATATAAACTGCTCATTTTTACGTGGTAAAGAAATAAACCATGGTTGTCTGAGTAAAAGATACTTTTGACTTTCTTATTTTTAATATTCGTGTTTCATTTTTGCAAATTTTTATGGTTATAAACGTATGACATTTCAATTCTTATGCCTTTTATAAGTGGATAGATAATTCAATATTATCTATGTCTTCTTAACGCCGGACCTTTTCCAGTTGCAAGTTTAATCTTAAACATTTCTTAAATATTGAATGAAATTACATTAATATGTGAGTTTCCCGGCTCTATATGCCATGAATAATATAAATGTTATAATTCACTATTTTGTAATTTGATGAAATAACAGATTAAACCATTTCTTACCATCTTAGATTGAAATGAATAAATGATCACAAAATTTGTTTGAGTTTTGGTACTACATCCTTCTTCAAATATAATGTAATTAATGTCTTACCACTGACGTCAGAGAAAGGGAGATATGCACATGAAGATAAAATGTAGCGTTATATTATTACAATGTATATATCTATATCTACAAATCCATCCATCCATCCATCTATATATATTATCTATATCTACAGATATCTATAGGAGAAAAACGACTCTGTTACTCTCTCACTTATCCCAATATCTCCAGAACTATTAGACTTACAAACTTGAAATTTAGCAGTCATGTTTCTTTCTCAGAGTAGTGATCCACTAAAAAATTATTTAAAAAAGTGTTTCTCAAGGGGGTGTTATGGATAAAAAAAATTCCAGATTTGGAAGTATTACACCCACAAATTTGGAATTGGACACGTTTCTTCGACTGTGCAGAGATCCGTTAGGAACTGTTTCAACATCAATTTCCAAGAAGGGAGTTAGGAGAGATGAAATAGGCATTTTAGATAAAAGTTCCCGTTTAGACCTACAGTACTAAATTTTCGTATGCCCTTTTGTTTTTTTTTTGCTGTTGTTGTTTGGGTTAAACCGTTAAGAAAGGGGGGTTTAAATTAACCCCAAAGGGGTTGGGGCAATAAAAAATTTCCCATTCATGAACTATTAGGCTAAGATTAAAAATTTTGGGAAGATGTTTATTTTGGAGCATAAATCCCCAAAAATGGTTCCCGGGAAAACTACTTGGGGAAATAGAATAAGGGGGTGTAAAAGAATAATTTTACTTTCCCTTTTGAATTGAATGGACTTAGATATCAAAAATTTATGTATTAACAGTATATATTCTTACAGTAACATTAAATATCCATCGAAGAGATGGTTAATAGCTAGAATGTACATATAAGATTAGTGTATATATGACTTGTCGGAATTTCTTTACATGTGGACATTTTTTTTTTTTTATTTAATTTATTTGCAAAACTCCTCATGCTCCGCAAAGCATAACATGAGGCTTACAATTAAATCATAACAAAACAAATTTGGAAGGGAAAAAAAAAAAAAGGAAAAAAACAAAAAAAAGGAAAAAAAAAAAAAAGGAAAAAAAACAAACAAAAAAAACAAGACAAAACAAATAAAAAGGAAGAGTGGCAATACACAAATATAAAAAGGGAGGTACCAATATATAAAAAATTTAAAAATCTATACACAAATATAAAAAAAGGGAGGAACCAATATATATAAAACTTTAAAAATCTATAGAGTAGACGCGTGTGTCCCTGTTTTCGTTGTTTCTGCTTTTGGCATAACCTCGTTTATACTCGTATTGTCCATTGCCAGATTCACATTCCATCAGAGAAGAGTTTTTTTAAAAGTATTCCACATTTTGATAGTTGTTTCGAATTTTGCAAAGATATGAATGCAATCGATTTTCGTTAAGATATTTTATGTGAGTATAAATTTGAGGTAGTAATACTGCAAAAGCTGCACGCAATATAAACTAAATATTGAAGGAAAATACTGTTAAAGACTAAAAAACGTAGCATTGTTTGAGAAATTCAATCTGGTGAATTTTTCCCGTGAAATGAACCACAGGAAGACTCAAAATATCCGTAAGAAATCATGCTCTTAAAGAATTGGTTGAACCGTATCCAACTGTACCTTTTATACTACCACTAAATTGATGAAGTGCAAGAAAAATGGAAAGTTTCAAAGCCCACAGCCCTTCTGAATCTAAAAAGGGGCTTTATTACTCAAAAGACGAATTCAAACTGCTGAAAGAAAAAGACTAAAAGAAATCACAGTGCTCTTACGCTATATTTAATTTTATTCTGATTGAAAAAAAAATTGTGGTTATTACAATTTAAATGTAACTATGCTGCAGTACAGGTTCACAGTCTTAATTCTATTTAAAATTGTTAAAAAAAAGGGGGGTTTTTTTGTCTTCTGTTAATTGCCTGAGTTCGAATCCTGATGTCAATAACGATTTACCGTGTAGACGAGTGGATGAATTTTAAATGTGCCGAGACTCAAAGATTTTAGGCTGGCATGGTTGAAAAATTTGGATTAGATATTTTTTATTATCCTTTTAACAGGGCGTATCCGTTTATTTTGAAATTTAATTGATATCTACAATGTTATTTACTTTGAAATTGATATCTGTTTGAAAATTGATCGAATAGAGATTCCGTAAATGCTTTTCACTGACTCATATTTCCTGAAATTTATGGAACATGTAAAACTTTAGTATTTTGTACTTTTTTTACAATGGTTCACAACGGTTAAGCAAAAGTTTGGTTGTTAGCACTTAAATATTAAAAAAAAATACATAACAAAAAAACAAAAAAAGGCCCTAATATTTTTAAGCATGTATTACCCTACAAGACCTTAAACCTTTTTTCAATGGGATATAAAACTTTTCTTTTTAAATATATACATAGATTATTGATTTAAATAATTATGAACGATTCACGCGATCAGCGCAAAAAAAAGCGACAACCCTTGTAATTCTGAGCTATGGACAAGTGAAGAGGATAACACTTGAGCTGACGCGCACCACTTATTTGGAAATTTCTACTCGATGCATCTTTGTAAAGCTTTGACAGCTTTAATGTGCATCAGTGCCTCTACATGGCGGATCTTTAGTGACAAATGACTCAAATCCACGGTTTGGAAAAATTTGATTTCTGCGCCCAATTTATATTCTCAAATACACTTGTTTGTAAAACAGTTCCCTCAAGGATATCTTGAATATCCTCGTCACTTTCTTGATCGTAGTAAAGTTTGCATCATTTGAATAATTACGCCTTGATTTTGGCCAAACAAATTTATTAGCTGTAACAATTATTTAAACATATACACGTTACATCACAAAAACGGGACACACTTTTCATTAGTCTAACCGAGTTCTGATCCGCCGCGCAGCCCGTTTTGCGCGGGTGACGGATTTCCCTTTGAAATAATCCCCAAAGGGATTATTAGACGGCCGATCTGACATGATGATTTAGAGGAAGCTTACTATCATGGTTCGAAATTATGAGATCCATCGTCAATAGTCCTCTTGTTGCTCCTAAGTGCGATGTAAATTAAAATCAAATCAAATTGAAGAATACACAGCACCGGATTCTACATGTTTATTAGTGAATTCCGCAATAATTTAAGGTATAAAAACGAAATTTTAACCACCTGATCAAAATAGTAATTGAGGTTAGAAACATTAATCATTAATGGTTAAGATAAATATTAAAAGATTCAGATATCTCTTTCAATTTATCTTGTTTTTCAACAAGTAATTCCATGTAGAAACGTAGCCAATAAGTAGATTAAAAAAAATGTAATGGATTTAGTAAAAAAACACATGCTTAGTGTATCACTCTACACTTAATTTTAAATTTTAAAAAACATTGCCAGAGGATGTGGAATTCAAAGAGTGGGTGAGAAGACATGTGATTATGAATTATCTCTTTTCTCACACTATGAAATTATTCAAATGGTTTACGTGGGAATCAAAAAGGATTATTCACATGTCCTGCAAAAAGACTTGAAACTGAAGCACCCGATACTCTAACCCAGTGTTTCTCAAACTGTGGGGCACACCCCCATAGGGGGCCGTATTAACCCTACAAGGGGGACGCGAGTATACCGAAAAGTCGAAAACAAAAAATTATTAATTTACTGAAAGTATGCGTAACAAAATACAATTCTGACATAATAAAAAAAAAGTAAAATACACATTTACATTGATATAATACACTTAAGAATATATCAGTATTACACAATGTGTTTCATAATTAATTTAACAATACTAAGTTAACGAATTTAATAATCACCAGAGTGGCCCTATGCGCAAGTCATAAAATTATATATGAAATTTAATACTTATCTTGATAATTTGTACGGTTTATAATTAAAGCCGTAGCTTTAAAGTCAAAGTATATTATTATTGCTTTCAATACATTGTTATTGTATAAGGGGGGCGCGATGAAAATAATGATTGAAAATTGGGTCGTGAATACTTAAAGTTTGAGAAGCACTGCTTTAACCGCGAAGAAAAGAGAAGTCTTAATATGTTTATTATTAAAAATTATTTCAGGGTCAAATTATTAGCAATCTTGTTCCTTAAGTGGAACTCAAATTTTGTTACATCTTGCCGTTCAAAATTAAATAATTACTGGAATTCAAAACCTTACACACTTAATACTAATTGAATGTTCATTAACAGTGAATAAAAAATAGTTTTTTTAAGCAATTATAATATTCTACCGTAACACGCGCATTTTATGTAACTTCATCGACAAGTTTTGTATACATAATTATTTTGTTCTACCGCTAGAATATCAACCCCTCCCATTCAATTACTCGGGGGTGTAATAGACCTCTTAATTTTGAACCATGGTCAAGATGACAAGGACGGCACCTGAGCTGCCACCCCTTCCCTAACTTCCAGACCACACCAACGGGAGGATGTTCAACCCTCGACATATTTAACGTGTATTGGCCCCATCTGGACGACGGGTCTTTAGCCGTACTAGGCTCGTCCATTACCTTGATCACAAGGCTACTGCGGCTTCTACCTTGAGGGAAAAATAATACAAAATAATAAGTTGTTTTCTCCATATATTTATAAATAGATTATTTGTATGTGTTTTTAATAAAAGGTTCTCCAAACTTCTTTTACTTGTTTATATTTTTTCTCGGTGCTCATTTGGTATATGTATCAAATCATTTTTCCATTTCAAAGGATTATAAGATGACCCAGACAAATGAGGAGCCAAAGCTCATGCTTTATTCAGGAGCGTCTTAAAGCATATTCATCGAATTACGGTGAAATAAAATGCATTTCAATTTCAAATTCTTTGTTTGTATTATCTCTACTATTTCTCTGTACTGCTCCTATGGAATCCTACAGAATAATTTATTCTGAATGGGAAAGCTCTTGCTGAAATATACATGTTCTCGAATTCCATACAGAGATTAACTATATCTCAAATTTCATTTCTGATTGGATAGCATAGAACCAAAGCTATTTCTTTTTTAAAATTTATTTCATTTGAATTTTAAAACTGCTATTTTCCCTCGATCCCTATAAAGTTTTAATTGTGTTCAATGTATAAACTCGTTTCAAGGATACTTTTTTTTAAAAATGCTGTGGAATTGTTTTTAAATGTGTTGTGAATTGTGTAAGTATTTATGAGGTGTGTATTAGTGTAAGTGTATTTATGAGGTTTATAGAATATGAAAACAACAGATAGGCATCATCTCTTTAAAACATATGATCCAAAAGAATTCGTAGGGTGATTGAGAGTTACATTAACGCCGCCTTACATAAAGCTGTACGAGGGATAATGGCGATTAACCTTGTAATTTGAAACCATGGTCAAGTGACGAGGATATCACCTAAGCTAGTACCCTCTCTTCTGACTTCCGTGCCACACCGACGGCATGGCATTTGAGCCACGACATATTTTACATGCAGCTGCCCCCTCTATACGGCGGGTCTCTTCATGGGCGCTAGGCTCGAATCCATGAAATGCCAGCCAAGAGTCCACGACTACTAGGCTATCGTAGCCTTAAGAAATTCGCAGGAAAAAAAATTCCATCGAAAAAATTGGTTAGAAAAAAATACGATTGAAAGCAGTATGGTTAAATTATTATTATAAATATTATTTTCTCTCGATACCAAGAAGTTCATTGTCTTTTAATTACCAATAAATTATTCAGTTTTAACACATTTCAGTTTGGTTTCTGTTATAATTTACACCTGATTTATCAACTATGAATTAAATTATAAAAGTATACTTAAAAAGGTATGATAACTTTTTACTTAAGAAAAAAAAAACATTTTAAAAGTATTTAATTTTTGAAATATCTGGTTACAAATTGATTTCTACAATTTAGTTTTTTTTTTCTTCAGATGGGTTACTTTTATTTCTATGATCATTAATACAAAAATTCTAGTTAAAAACTAAAAATAATCTGTAATGGGATTTCATCTGAGTATACAAATTATGTGAATACAATTATTAACAGTTCTCAAAAAATTTTGTTACAACTCACAGGTTTTTACTGTTTATTTGAGTTACCAATTATAATATATTTTTGTTTCCGTTTGAAATTACTTCACTTCTTCTGATCCTAAAGCTCTATACAATTTAAGTTAGTACACAGTACTACGTTTTCAGTAATAAGATTTTAGCATCGTCTTCAAATTATTTTCTTTCAGAATCCCTCTTTAAGTATGATTGACGGACTTTTTAAACAACTTTTGAAGAGAATTTATTCAGTGTTAATCAGGTATTAATTCTTCGCTCGAAACTAGAAAAACTAAATAGACTCTTAAACATTAACGTTGTAATCCAAGTCTTTTTTAAGAAAGAACATTCAATATTTTTTGTTCCACGTGTCCGTCAAACTAGTGTTCTCCAATTTAAAAGGAAATTGAAATGATAAAAAAAAGCAAGAGCTTTGAGTATAGAAACAGGAAAAAAACTTTAAAAGTTAGCTTATTTGAGTGATTTACACTTTTTTCTGGATGTATGAATATCATGAAAACAATGATTGTTAAAAACGAAACTGTTATTACACGAAATCAAATATGAAACCAGAGAAAAAAAATCAAAAATACATTTATTACTTAATTTGACATAAATTACAAATAATATTTAACACTGTTTCGTGCGATATGCATCAATTTAATAAAGTTATATAACGAATGCAATAATGGGAAGCAGCTAGTTACTTTCGGAGAACAAAAGGTTTGATTTAGGCGACGGACTTACAGAATCATAAAAACAAAATTTATCATTTGCAGAATTGTTAATATTTAAACTTCAGATATTGGATGAAAAATAATCTCTTTAAAACGAAAAATGTTTTCCACACAAATCCCAACTCAGTTTTGGAGGCAACTACACATGATCAAAGGGGGTAAAATAATTATAAAATTACTTCAGGCGTATATTACGTGAATTTAAGGGGAGCTGGAAAGCTCACTCTCTCTCTCTATACTGACAATGTTAAATTGGCTGTTTTCGATGTACTTTTGCTCAAAATCTGTTATATGTACGTACTTGAAATTTTTCATACAATTAAAGTACTCATTTCTCATTATACTGAAATGAGCTTTCAGCTCATTTTGAATTTTTTATTAATTTATGAAATATTCTAACAAACATTAAGAAATTTGACCAATTTTTCACTTAAAAAATTTGTAAGAAGTAAATGTTTGAGTTTTTTACAAAAAGCTCATTTCAGTATATGTTAGCCATCATTATAAATATATCATAAAAAATTTACATACCTGTGAACAGAAGTTTCTCAGAAAAGGTACATCGAACATCAAAATTTGCATTTTGAGACAAATTGATTTTAATGTATACAGTGAGACTTCTATAATCGGCTAGGAAATAAACAATAAAATACAATAAAAGATACATGATACAATTTAATAAAAATTACAATTACAAAGATACAATTACAATAAAAGATACATATTTTAATTCATATCAGACGTTCAACTTTTAAGCAAAAACGAAGTACTTTATTTACATTTTTCGCCATTTAAATATGCGTGTCCCAGTTTCAACGATTATTTAAAAATAGGTTTTAAAAGCTTCTAATTACCCTAGAAGTTAAAGTAAAGTATTTTCAGAAAGGTTAAATTCTGTACAATTTAACAATGTAAAAATCTTAAATTGTCAAAAGAATATGATTTTAGCTTTCCAACACCTCTTAAAAAGACTCCTGTTTAACATTAAAAATTATTTTTTAAATTTCGAAGTTATAGGTTATTTTGTATTTATAATCTCAATTAGACATAGAAACTCCTAGCAAATTGTATCTGAAAGTGACAGAAGTGCATTTAGTGAATTTAATAGGAAAAATAATTATCAAAGTATGTCAAATTCAATTAGTCCTGATGCTGCTCAAAACCCTCTTTCCTGGGAGGCTGAAACTTGCTAAATCTATCAAGGCTTAAATTTCTCATATTCGGGCGGTGAGGAGATTTGAAGCATGGGATTCCAGTTGAGGTGTCATCTTCATGGCTTGACTTTGTTTCAAAATTATGAGGTCCGTCATATTTAGGCCCTCTGTAGCTTCCCAGAGTGACTTTAACTGTCGATTAAAAGTTACATGATTTACTCCCCTGTGCCACCGTTTTTCACATAGGCACGTGTATGAGGTGTATTGAGGGAAAAGAAAAGTTAAAAATAAGCCCATTTTTCTTTTAAATAAATTTTGTAAAACTTTGTCAAAGTCATTTTTTTGCATCCCAAAACCTTCGGGAATAGCTTTACTAATAGCAGCGTAAATAAAAAGATCATATTTATAAAAGACGTATATATGCGTCCGTGACATTTAACGCACTGGTTGAGTGAGACATATAAATACGCCGGTGACAGTTAAGGGATTAATACACTATCTTATGAATCCAGAATTAATTTGAAAAGTTGAATGTGAAAATTTCTGTTTGTGAAGTATACTTTTCCTCAAAAGCAGTACCTTTAAAAATACTGGTTAAAGTACAGAGCTTGATTTAATTATTTGTGCATTTCTTCATGTTCTTTATAAAATTTACATAAACATATACTCGTGTGTATGTCCACGCAGGCTGCAGGTACTATATATAAAGGGATGTATATGTATTCTTTTACTGAAAAAAACACAAGGCACTTCTAAGAAATAATTCGAGGATGTCGAAATTTTTCAAGCAAATTTTTTTATATTCTGTAATGAATGTTAAGTTGGATGATTACGTTCTTTCCTACTATAAATTTATTTTTAAGGAAACAGATAATTTATCTGGTTGTTCGCTGTGTAGTTTACAGAAGACACAACTAATAATACGTTATGATTTTGTCGAAGTCTTCACAGCCATTTGAGTCATTTCCAACGTGGTTGCATGATCAGAATGCCTGAAGCTGGCTAGTCATACCGAGCAATAAACTACGTTATAAATTACATTCCTTGTTTTCATAATGTGGCATTTCTCGAACATAGCATCACGTGGTTTGCTCAGAAGTTTGCAATAATGGGCATTAATTAAAATTAATTTGAAAACAAAAATGCTTAAATTATTTCTAGACAGTTTAGGAAAAGAGATAGCATGGCCATCCCTGCAGACTTCACCATCTTAGCATTCTTGCTAAGACCTCTACGCTTTCTATCGTAACACATATGTTTGGCTTTTGGAGCATATAGATAAATCTAAGATTCATCCATAGTTACTAGGCACAAAATACCTCCTGGTCTTGCTCCAAAAGATTCAAATTCTCCCTTGGCAGCTCAAAGTTGCCAGCGTTTCTAAAAAATAATCAGTAATCGGGACCCCAGTGGGATAATCTTTTCTTTGACTATTTTTTATTTTTCAATTCCTACTATTAGCTCACTCTCTATATATTTATTTATTTATCTTGGTGGAACTTTCAATCGTTAATAAAATACATTTTAAAGCGCACAATTGAGCTGAAATTTTAATAAACATGATTATTTTGGATGACAATACAGTAATTTAATTGTAATTAAGAAAAATTAATTGATTAAAACTAATTTTTGGCCACTTAGTGATCCTTTTGGCGACTTGTGTCAAAGCTTTAAAAGAATTTTTTTCCTCACGTTTTAAAGCTTTCAGTTGAACTGAAATTTTATATACTTGATTATTTTGGATAACAATACGATGCTTTAATGATAATTAATGAAAATCAATTACCCCTTAATGTTGTGATTCTGTCATATATATATTAATTGTAACTATTTAATAAAAAAGTAGCTAAAATAAAATTTTTCTCTGTTAATCTAAAGTAGGAATTCACTTAATTTTTTTTTAATATTACTTGTTAATGCTCTCATTTTTGTACCCGGTGTATAACGCGCAGCCATGAATTTCGATCTTATTTTTTGTGTCAAAAGTGCGTGTTATACTCCGGATTTTACTGTAGTTGAGCCTGAAAACTTGAGCAGAACAGACGTTTGACTAAGGCTTTTGAAGAGAACCAAACAGCTAACTTATCGTGAGTATGTGACCACATATTCTAAAATATACGTGAGATGTGTTTGCGAAATGATTGGCTCTCCAGTTCTATGAAAATGTAGTCATATCTAGATATGTCATAAACCTGTTCATGTACATCCACAATTATTGAAATTAACAAATGTTCTTTAACTCAAGTAATGTGTTGGAGTAAATCAACCCAACACACTCCATATACATACAACAGCAACATTTAGAAGCATTCATATTTTTTTAATGAATAATGCAATGTAATTAAAGTTATTGCTCTTTAATTATTGCTGTAAATATATATTTGATAAATTTATACATTTTAGTAAACCAACTCAGATTCTAGAATAATTGATGTAACATACGTAACGATCACAAGTATTTAAGTTGAGATTGTTTAGTATAAGGATGACACAACACACACACACATAATAACAAAAAAATAAAAAAATTTTTTAAGAGGAATTTAAATTGCTTGAAAAAAAGAAAGGAATAATGCAACTATCATTACAGTTTTTGTATTTAATTTTGAATCGAAACACTCCAGCATAAAATGTTACTTCCAAATTAACTAAGGAAAAGGGACAAGTCGAACAGACTTTCCACTTTTCAGAAAGCTATACAGTAATTTTAAGGAAATGATGTAATTTTTTTTTTATGATAACTAAACATTTGAATTTGGATTGGTTTATTTTTGCCTAGGGAAAAACATGTTTTGAATTTTTCTAAAAGAACTTTTTCCGATAAGAATTTAGGACAAGTAATTAGCAAAAAATGACTTGTTTTGAAAAGAACAGATCATTTTTACATACTGCAAATATTTTGGTACGTTTCCTATTAAATACTTTCAATTAGAAACCCCCCCTTTTGAAATTAAAAAAAATCCAATTTTCATGCTTCTGAAAGTTTTTTTCATAAAACCACTGATTAATTGTTAACTTCTTCCAAAGAAAATATGCTTATTCCAAATAGGAACCTTTTGAAAAAAGAATATATGTGGTCTTACTTAAGTTTCAAATTTATGGAATGTTAATAAGAAAGCATTTTTAAATCAAAATAAAAAACAATAAAGTATCATTTTTCTAATTAAATACTTCGTTGTTTCTTATTTTATTAAATGTTTTACTTTATGCTATATAATTTTTTATTTAAAATAAAAAGCATTGATGTACGTATTTTGCTAAATTAAGGGGTTTTTTTTATTATTTTAATTTGAAGCTACTTTAGACTTTGCATGCAAATATTTGTGTTTGATTGGCTATTACTTTTTTGTATACCATTATGTTTTCCAACAGTTTGGAAAAATTTCAACAATGTGTAGATAAAAATACCTATAAGCTTACTTTATCTTGTTTTTGAACAATTAATTTAGTTAACGGCTTGTAAATTTCAAGACAAAAAAAAAACTGTAAAATTCAAAGTTTTTTTTAAATATTTCTGTAGGAAACATCTTATTTCACCTTTTCATCATAAGTGACGAAAACAATTTATTACCAGTAAAAGAAATTCATTAAAATCTATTTTATCTAATGAAATAATAATGCTATAATAAAATTTAATGCAAACTTCATTAATCTTTTTTTTCATTTTCATTATTTTCTTAACTTATCTAGTTTTCGTCTTCTTTTTTCTTAACATGTTTGATTAAACTTGCTCAGCGTTAACATGTTTAGTTTTTTAATTATTCTTAGTTTAAGCAAGATTTGCGTTTTAATTAGCTTTGAAATACTACAGGTGTACGTTTGTTAATTTTATTATCGCACACACACTTGCTGTTTTAAACATAAATCTCCTTATTTCGAACCATGGCTGGAGTATGAGGACCATGCCTATTTTTATCCACATGTAGAATTACCAAACATGAATATAACCAAGTAGAATGAGACCATTATTTTAATTAATTTACCTTTATAATTCCCTAATGTGTAAAATAAATTTAGCTTCTATACATATATATCTTGACCTTCGTAATATTGCCTTCTCGATGCCTAGCAAAGTATTTCAGTAAAAGTTCTATACAATGTTGCAATAGCAAAAAATAATTACAAAACGTGTATATACATTTTTAAGGAGGTTTATTTGAAATTTTTCTCGGATAATCCAAGTAGATTTCAGCCAAAAGATGTTTATTTCAACTAGCTCAGTAGAATCGAGTCTACATATATAACGAAATCCGATAATCAAACATAGGAATAACAAAATGTGGCTTCCGTATTTTCAAAAAGGGTTTCAGTTGAGAGATTTAAAAGAAAAGTTTCCTCTTTCAGAAAGTTTAAAAGCAAAAAACCGTCAAAATCTTTCGGAATGTATTTTTAAAAAAGTGGTTTTTACATCAACATTAGGTACTAAGTTTAAAATTTTATAAAATACATTAGGATGTTTTGAAAACATATACAGCTCTGAAATCCTTTCACGCACAGAGAGGTATTTTGTAAAATTGCAGTTATTATTTATTTATTTTTTTGGTAAGATGGAATGTGAAAATTTTAAGAGAGGTTCAAATATTGTGATTCACACTTACCAAAGAAAACAAATCAATAATAGTAAATTTTTTTCTTGAAAATATAAATGTGGGGTTGCGGCATCAGATTTTGTTGTTTATCTAAGCGTATTGGAACGTTTAAGGAGGAAAATAAATATTTCAGTGCAAACAACATATGAAATTTGTCTCGCCCTTATTATACATATTACCATGTAGTGCTCCCTATTCACACAAACTGTGACATCTTGTTTAAGTTGAGAAAACTGATTGTCTGTTTTAATTGGTTTAAGTAATGGTGATTGGAAAATCAGGTCAGGCATTTGTTTTGAGAAAAACAGTCATTCGAGGAATTATTTTTTGTTTGCCATTACGTTTTAAAATTTTCTTCGTTTTATTCCTAACAGTTAAGTTATCAGTTTTTTTACTTTCATTGTTATTTAAGATTTTCTTATGATCAGAATTAATTCCCGTATTCACGTTAGTAAGTGGAGCCTTAAGATCCCGGTAGTAATGTAAAGTACAAGGGAGAGAAACAAAAACCCCTTCACCATGACATCCTTTCTTAAAACAGTTTCTTCTAATGATTTAATCAGGACTTCTGTTATTTCTTTTTGCCAGGTTTTATTTTGTTGAGTAACTGTGTGTAAACTTTGAGCAGTTGTTCTGATCCTTGAATCTTGTTCATGGTCCCTTTCAGATTTTCGCTTGTCGTCATGGCATTCAAGTTCGTTGTTTTGAAATCCATTTTGTCCGAGTTCAAATCTGTAATCATCCTTAATTAATCTGGAGAATCCCCATCCGTCAGAATCGGGCTTGGATCTTCCAGCTGAACCGTGGTACAATAAGCTTAGGTGTTGGTAAGGTAAATGGAATCCTTAGATATATACCTTGGATATAGAATTAGATGCAGTGATCCAATTTAAGAAATCTCACAATCTTCAAATTCCCCGATACCAAAATTCGCTTCTAAGTACTTTACAAAACTTATAAAGTGAGAGAAAGAAAATATCTATAATTATGTCAGGTTATTTTTTTTTCAAAAATAAGTTACTGTTTCTTAAACTTCTCATTGGTACAGAAGAAAGAAACCAGTTTAGTACATCACGACGGTCACAGTCATATTGAAAACTTTATAAAGACATGCAAAACACAAGATCTCGTCCGGTCTACAAACTGGCATTATTAAAAGCATTGCCTAGAGATGACAATGGTATATCCTGGGGCAATTTTTTTTTTCCTGTAAAACCAATCGTTTCTATACATAGTCGGCACCTTCTCAAGAATTTCAATTTTATTGATGTGCAAAATTTTTTCCCCCGGGGGGATATTTGTGGGGATTTCATTAAAAAAAAGGGGAAAAAGGAAGTGATGTAAGCATGCGCTTTTTAAAGAAATGAGAGAGCCTGGGTGTTCCTTCGATACCCCCATTGGGGTTCAACCCCCAAGCCACGCACTCGGGGTTGACTCTAAATTCAAATTGGTCTGTAAAATCTACTCCAATTGCAAGAAATTCTGTATTGAGAGAAAAAAAATTGCTTATCTATCACTAATCCCCGAAAGTTTTAACGTATGCCACAACTCGGGACATGCAACTAAAACCATATTAATAAAAATTGAAGGTTTTTAAAGTATCATTCCCGAAAATATTAAAACCCTGATGGCAAAGGAATAAGGACTTGATCCGGAGCAAAATGATGTCTCGAAAATAAAAAAATTAAAACAACAATTTCCTTAAAAAAATTCATAACTCAAATAACCCTTCGACGTGGATATTAAAAAAATATATCCCTGATCCAAATTTTTAACAGACCCGGGAAATTTTTTCGCATCCTTTTTTTAATTAAAATTTGATTTAATTCTTTCACTTTCCCCCTGTTAAAAACTCACTTCCTTTTTTACATGAGCCTTAGTGGATAAGTGGTTATAGTAGCTGACTTGAAATGAATTGCACCGTGTCGATTCCGAGCTCGCATTTTCAAATTACTATAATGTCACTTAAATCCCCTTTTAATTTTTTTTAAAAAATTTTTTCTAGATAAAAACTTAAACTAAGCCCTTTTCCTTTTTTTCTATATGTATTTTATTTTTTATTAGTTTTTAAAAGGTTGTTTTTCTTTCAAATCCTTAATGTTTCCCCTAGATGATTGAGTTCTTCCCGATTCCTTTGGGTACCCCCACCCTCCCCACCCACTATCAAATTTGTTTTTTTTCGGTGTTTTTCAAAGTTTTTAAGATTTTTCCATTTTTAAAATTTTTAATAGCTTTAAATTTTAATTTTTATAATTCTCATATAAGCATATTTTACCCTTTAAGTATTTTTTAATTATCGAAAGGAAATAGTCAATTGCCAAGCACCAAAACCTAAAAGGGAAGAGGTTATAGCTCGGGAAAAGTAGATACTCCGGCACTACCAACGATATTAAATTTCTTCGCACACACCAGAATGTCTTATTAGACTTACCCAAGATAAACTTAAACCCTTACCCAGCTTTCAAAGGTCACCAAAAGATTTCGAGAGTTATTTATAAAAATTTTACGTTTCTGTGTTGTCAGACACGTGGTTAGATAACGACGAACGTGTTTCGATACCTAACTTTGATTGCTGTGTACAATTTAAACGACCGGGCCACAGAGCAGCTGTGTTGCAATCTATTGCAAGCAGAACAACTCATATGGACATTACTTATCGTCAAACAAATGGACTGGGTATTGTTAGTCACGATATAGGGGGACATATGTGCGGCAGAATGCTTATTTGAAAATGGACAAACAGTGATTTGGTTGGTCGTATACATTTCTTCGAATCGAACGGTTAAAAAATTAAAGATTCCCTGCGTTTTGTACTTTTAGCATATACCGAATGCGGTTCTGCTCTTTTAAAAAAAAACTATCACTCGCTTCCCATGATTTTGAGTGGTGATTTTAACTTTAACTTCAGTTTGCCAAAAGTTGAGCCACTGATAGCTTTTTTGAATGATGAACTCAAGCTCAAAATGAACACAAATCAAATTGTTTCGACAACTAACAATGGTACTGTTATTGAGGCTGTTTTTCAACGGTTTTAAAATACTTTGAAATCACAAGTATATGTGTCATATTTTAGTTATCATAAATCTATTGTCTCCGCTATTACCCAAATTGAACAAGAATAAATATTTTTGATAAAAAATCTCATTACTCCTTGTGTTAATTAAATAAAATTTTCATTCAAGATATAATTATTCGATAGAAAATACCCATTCTTTTTTTCAGGTTATAAGTTACTATTGCGTATTTACTATGATAACATATCAGATGTTACACATCATATGCGACTACTGTAAGGGTCGGTTTTTATAAATAAGGAGCTTCAATGAAGCTATTGTATTTAAGATTATAGCGATAATACACCAACATATAAAACCTTCAAAGACAGTTCATTAAAAAATCCTGTAGAGAAACCCAAGTTTTTCTACGCTTTAGACACCAAGTCATCAATATATTGTGTAAAATCAATATATATATTGTTTAATACATATCAGCATATGTAACGCCAAGGTCAATCACTGATATTGAGTAAGCTAAGGAGATATATTATTGATTAGAAAGAAGTAGAATATACAGGCTGAGATTTTCAGCCGTACATACATACACATTTATGCATACTCTTATTGAATAACACCATTACAAGGAATCATTCAGCTGATAAATTTGCTTTATTGTATTTTCGGTTCCTAATGCACTTGATGTACTTTTTCTCTTCATCGCTAATAAGGATTTGCTTCGATTGATGTGTAACATTTTCCACTCCATCGACATTTAATGCAATTAGTGAATTTCAGCACCCAGATTCTCCTTCCACGTGATGATCCTGCCAAAGGGCTTACCACCATCGTAATTAATTCTCATTAAGAGATCTCTGCTTTCCTTACAGATTTGTTTTCAATACCCAACATGCATTAATGCGAGTGTCACATTTACGTAGAGTTAATTTAGGGATATATATATATATATATATATGACCTATACTGTCTGGTTGTTGCATTTTTAATGCTTTATTTAGAATTATAGGTATTTAGTACTCGTATATACTTTATTATTATTATTGTATTGATTATGTTTGTGAATATGAATAAATCATATGTATTTAATTATTACTATATTTATTAGGTTTGCATATACACATATATATGTATATATGATATTTATATACATATAAATATCATAAATGGGCTTAGAATATCTTTTGGATATTCTGGCTTAGGTATGTATATTATTCTTTTTACATGGTATTTAGCATTAGGTAACTAAATTGTAGTATTTTTAGTTTTTCCATCTATATCTTTATGTTTTTCATATTTAGAAATTGTCGAATTTTATTTTTACTCTAATTTCTCTTCTTTAAAATTCATACTATATGCAATTAAAGAAGTTTGGGTGGACTTAAAACTCTTAAATCTTACAATCTAAGTTGCTGTACCGGAAAATTCTATTAAACTAACGTGGTTATCTTATTTTTAGCCTATACTTCCTTATTATACCTATACTTACTCCTATACTTCCTTATTATATGTCTTTACTTTTTTGGTGTATAAGAATAATGGTGATTTATAAAAGTATTATAGATTTCCTATATATATGTATGTAATACTTCCCAGTAATTTAATCTTTGATTTATCTGTGGTCCAGTTTTTCAGGGTAACAGTTTAATTACCTTAACTAGCTAACCTCCTAACGGGGAGTTTTGAAACTACATCCTCCACCCCCATATCATGTGATTTCCAGCTGGGTATAGATAGCGAAATTTCTGGAAATTGTTCTCTCTTCTGTCTTTGTCTGCCTTCAACATGTAGTCGACTACAGCGCGTTGTGTGTTCGTTATATTTGTTCTGTGTTGTGTCGTCCATGCTTTATGTTTGCAATATGCCTATGTGTTTCAAGATGTGCAATAAACTGGGTTACTAACCTCGTCAATGTCATTAGGCAATAAACACCAACCATCTAAAATATGATCTCAACCTTACAGCAATAACATTCAATCGCCACATCTAACAATTATAGTTACTACTCGCCTGCAATATTATAGAAATATTTCATGTATATACGTATATATACCAATGGTGCCACAAGAGTAGGAAGAGGGGGAGGGGGTCCCCGGATCCGAACCTCCCATATATCCCTTGATTTTTATTTGAATTGATTATAATCTTATGTGTATAGCACGTAAAATTTAATTATTTGTTTTTAAAAATTAATTTTTTTTAACTAAGGCTAATTATTTATTTAATATTTTTATGTTTTTTTTGTTCTCGAAAATCAACAAAATCAAAATAATATGTTGGGTGGCGTTTTCAGTATGATACGATAATGGTGGAATTTCGACCTTGCCTCCCCCTTAAAATTCCTGTGTGTGCCACTGACACACCCACCCATATATATATATATATATATATTTTACGTAAATTGCAAAGTAAACAAAAAAAATTTTTTTTTTTTTTTTGCATTTCTCAGCTGAACAAAAAAAAAACTCTTATCTCTTAACTCTTTATCCTACACAGCCTTACAGATTTAACTTTGCGGTTTTCATTACAATATACGCATATTTTTATCCCTTTACACATTGAAAATTAAGAATATACATAAACAAAATACTCAACTTTGAGAAATTTAATCCGTTAGAGCTAATTAATTGAATTAAAAGATATTCAACGGTAAAATTAATTACATATACACCATTTCATAAAATAAAAGGGATTAAATCGTTTTCTTAGGTCCTCATTAACATACAAAAATAAGACTTAACTTAAATTTTGACATTACTTTGTTTTCGGGACAAAAATGATAATCTTTTGCAATCTATGAAAGAACCGTCAGCTAAGAAAACGCAACTCTGCTATAAAACCTTATTCGCCTTCCCTTCATGCTCACATCCTTAGAACCCGTGCTGCCATATACGCTTAGAAGAGTGGATTTTCAAAGGGCTTATTCACCACTAGTATTGTCAGAATATTCGTAAAATTGGTTATTCTATGTTATTTTTAAAATTTTAAAATGAATGGTACTTATAAGTACCACATTCAAATGACGTTGCATGGAGCTTTCTCTTTTCTCTCATTACACCAAAGCAGGGTATGTGTGTGTGTTTGTACGCACGCAATGTGATTGATTTCTAAAATTATTTCATTAAATTTCCCTTTTTTGAAATTTGTGTTCCACTTATTTCCGATTTAAGACAGGTTTCTTTTCCCTCTCTTTAGCCCGGCATGGTCGTTTTTAGTGTAAAATTATTGTGTGTGTTCCTTGTTCCCCTCCCCCTCACAAATAAGATATAGATTCAAATTTCGATGTATGACTTATAAAAAACGATATAGCGTTAGTTAAAAAATTATTAATGTGAAGCAATAAAAAGAAAACGATTCTGATGCCGAGAGTAAAACATAAACTTTCATCATTTTTTTAGTAATAATTAGTTTCTAAGAAACTAAAATAATAAAATAGATTTTAGATTTTCATGAATCAATCAATCGTTACATATAGTTAGCTTAAAAATGTCTACTTGTATTTTTTTTGTATTTTGATTCAAAATAATAAGCGATGTACTTTTTAAGTAACAAATAATTAATTTAGTCATGAAATAATAGAAATAATCCTTTTAAAAAAAACATTTATATATTAATAAAATCCATTTTCTATAAGTAAATAAATAAAAAGAAAAGTACACAGATAGCTATTAAAACGATTACTTTTTAATGCTTGAATAAACACACATATATATATATATATATATATATATAAGTTATAAAAAAACAGTATGGGGGGAAAGCCTAGATAAATATTTACATGTACTGAAAAATATAACCAGGAAGAAAAAAAAATAACTATCTGATAAAAACATTTTGATATTTTATTTTAATTTCATAGTTTTTCATTTCACTGTGTTTAGTAAATTATTTAAGCACGTATCGGAAAAAGTATATTATACAAAACTAAAATATTTATTATTTTATTTACGGAATAAATTAAAAGCTAGCGCACTGAGGCATGGCGTAGACAAAACAAAAGGGAAGGCTTTGATTCACACAAAAAAGATAGATATGTGCTGTAATGGTCTTTTTGCAGATGGCAATGTTTTTTCCTACTTACTTGACAATTATCGTTATATTTTGGACACTTCACACAATATTTTTATAAATTATAGCCTATGTGTTATTTTGATGTATAAGCTACGTTATTGTAAGGTTTCATTAAAATCCATTCAATTGTTTTTGCGTAAAAGAGAGACAAACATCCTCACAAACTTTCACGTTTATAATATTAGTACGGATATTTATACTGAGTGGCCAAATTATTATGGTCATCCCTTCAACCACGTTTACCCTTTTTACTGTATGATTTCTTCTTGGTATGGAATCCATAGGATGTTGATAGGGAGTATATAAAGAGCATGATATTATATTTATTGAATTGCAATTTCCAAATGCCTTCAGAATGGATGGTATTGGTTCCAGCTTCTTAATATTCCGCTAGATCTCATCCCACTGGTTTTTAATTGTATAGAAATATGGAGAATGTGCAGGCCAGAGAGAGAGCTAAGAAAAGTAAAGTATCTGCCATGCTCTTCGAACCATTAGTAGACAATGCCATTTGTGTGATAGGGAATATTGTCCTGCAGAAAACTTACATCCCCGGTAGGGTACACTTTAAAATAACAGGGTGTATTTGATTTGCCATTACACACTTAAATATCTTTGGCATTCATTCGATCCATGCATCGACAAGAAAGCATACCTCACCCATAAAATTTCATCCAACAGCTTAAGCCAGAGATACTCAACCTTCTTTACAGCCGAACCACATACATGTGACAACTATTTCATACGGGCACAATATGAGGATCAATGGGGATCAGGATGGTATAGTATCAAGGATATTTAAAATGATGAAAACTAATCAAAATATTTAAACTTATAATTTTGGTTTTTATTTTAAACCTATGTTAACCTAACTCTAACTCAACTCATAAAGAAAAGGCTTGATGCTTTTTTTACCCAGTTATGGGTTTCCCAATAGATTTCCTTCCATCAAAGATCCCAATCCCTCTCTTCCTTTTCCCCCTAATATTTTGTTGCTGCTGCAAGTACTTTTTTACAGAAAAGAGTCATTGAAAGATTTGTGCTTAGTGGTATAGTGACACAAGCATAATTATATTTTTATATATAACATTTTTACGACAAATCAAACAAGTTGTTGATAGATGCTTTGTTTTTCTTTACGAAATAGTCAAGCTCCCCAATCGTCTTGAAACAGCATATATTCTTTAGCTATTTTTTGCTTGGAAGACATGAGGGTTAACTAAAAATTAGATTCACCCATAAAATGGTAATTACTACACTGTTATTTGTTATCACTAACCGTTACAATTCATACCAGCATGACATGAACTTGATTGTTTGATTAATAGAATTTCTCGTTAAATTTTTAATGCATCTTTCTTTAATAATTGAATTTGTTAGTTCAACGAGCCATGACCGGGCTACTCAGAAAGGTCCGGGGGCCTCAATTTCAGTATCGCTGGCTTAAATAGTTCAGGTAATGCAGGTAGGGTCCATATTTTTGTTCTGGTAATCCATATCACAGGGGTGGGCAGACTTTTCCAGGCTACGGTCTACTTCTAATTTTTTCAGTGTCGCGGTCCACCCAGTGGCCTAGGTGTCCTGAGCTTAAGAGCTAAAGCCTCACATGAATATCAAAACACTTTAGCGGCATTTTTTTGTTTGCTTCCATTTGTCTAGTATGACCATTTGGTCGAAAAAGCTATTGCTATATTTCCTTCCTTCGAAAAAAAGTTTCTTGCTTTTCTTTCTTCGGCAAATTTCGTATTTTCATCATTATAACAAATTGGTAGAAAAATATAGCCGAGAGAAAGGTTTAAAAAAATGACAATTCTAACTACCATATGTATAGGAGTATAAGCCTCACTTTTTTCTTAATGTTTTTGATACTGAAAATCGAGTGCGACTTTGAATCGAAGTCGGAAAAATTTTTAGATGGGGGAAATTCAGCTTGCTACTGACGATTACACAGCAAATACACTTGCCTCCAAAAGTCGGCGTACAGACGATCATCTTTCATATTCCTGCAAATATCTCTAATTAAATGAAGTCTTTCTGAATCAATGTTATTCTTTATTGATTACTCTAATGTCGTAAATCCAAATAGTATAAATAAAAATCATCTGATTATTACATAAAATAATACAAGTATTTATAATTTGAGAACGACACAAATCGTGCGCGTCAAAAATCTGTGTACACTGGTAAATACCTTTACGGTAGGATTGTAACTAAAAGTTAGTACTTTTTAAGTTAATCCGTTGTTTCTATAACTGTCTCAACATATTTGGCAGATATTCAACTACTTTAGGTGCCTCATCTGTGGTTATTTTGTTCGATTCTTCTACTCTCTCTACGACAGATTTGATCATTTAATTGGATGTTATTACGTTCACCTGATTATTCACTCGAGTAAATCTCACAAATGCTGTGTTGGGCTTAGATCTGGGGGCCGGGAGATTTTGGGAATGATTTGGGACATGGTAGAACAGTCATAGCTTTACATTGTAAGCCATTTGCTTGGTACCTTTGTTCTGCTGAAAGTAAAAATCATCACTTACCTCAAATTTCTCGGCAGTTTTCCTTATATTTTACTTCAAAAAGTTCAAGTAATCAATTTTGTACATTGTTGATTCAATAAGCTTCAGATTTCTAACCCAAAAACTTCCTATGCACCCCCAAACATTATGCCTCATCCTCCATGTTTGATAGTCGAAGACTTTCTTTCTTAAGGTCTGTGCAGGAATTTTTGCTGGCATATTTTTGACCTTTTTGATGCTGAAAAAATACAAAAATTTCTTTCATTTAAATATATAACATTTTCCCAATAATTATGTGCCCCATTTAGGTGTGTTTTGGGGAATATCATTCTCTTATCTCTTAGCTCTGTTCACTTGAAAAATGAATGGTTTCTTGAGTGCAACTCGGCCTTGATAGTCATCACTTTTCAGTTCTCTTTGAATTGAGATTAAAGTCCGGTTTTTTTTGCAATATCTCAAAAACATTTTTAGCTGTTTATGAACCTTATAGTTCAGAGTTTATTTTTATAAAGCGTATTACAAAGCAAGGTTCTCAAGGTAACACTGCAGACGGGCAGTCGGACCTTGGCTTGGCGTTAACATTTTAGTTGATTTGTAGTTTATGAACACTTATTGAATCAACGAATGTCTTCTATTAACAATTTCAACAATTGCTTTAAAAATTTCCTCCTTTTTTCTGAAGATTTAAGATGATCTTTCTTTCAGTAGTACATCGATCTCTTTTCTGTTACCTGCCATAGAATCACACAAGTATTTAAGACTCATATCCTAAATAAATCACGTTATAGAAGCTTATAATTACTTAAAAACACTACTTGATGCAATTTTATCACACTTAAATGTTTAAAGCTTTATTTTGTAAGTATACGCAGGCATTTGGGCGTAGGTGATTGGTGATTATTTGGTGGTCATTCTTGTTTTTTCATGTTAAGGTGGATTTTTTTGTTGTTGTTTGAATAAGGATATCTTGAAGAATCTCCGACAGGTATGTTGATTTTCTGAAGTGACATTTTAAATAGCATAAAAATGTAAGATGATTTCCTGTACGCAGACTTTCGGAGGCAAGTGTATTTCTGTTAGAATGCGCGCCTTAGGTCTTAGTCAAAGATGGGCACCCCAAAATGTCTTCGCGGTCCACTGGTCGATTGCGATCGACTTAATGCCCACCCCAGCCATATTAATACTGTATCATCTACATGAAGTAATTGAAAACGTGATTAATCAAGCCACATACCTCTTTTACAATCATCTACTGTCGAATTTCTGTGTTATTTGTGAATTAGAGATGTGTGTTCTTGTTTAAAGCCGACACAAGAGTCTTAAGATCCGGTCGTTGACTACCATAGCCTATACAGAATAATATGCTGCTAAAGGTTCATTCAGTGGCGCTCGTAGTTGCTTATTGATAAGTATTCTTCGCAATTTGTGGTACGGTTGCTTAAACTGGACAACTTTCACAATTCTTCTTTTCTACCAAGTATTCAGTAGCCTACGACGACCACAAGTTTGACGTTAAGATCCGGCTTTTGCATGGAAATTTTTCTGTTTTAACATTAAGTACTGCTGCTCTCGCAATCTTTGCAAGTTCATACATTTTACTGATACTGGTTTCGACACTTCGAGCGCCTACAATCATCCCGCATTCAAATTAAGTTAAATCACGTCTTTTCCCCATTTCTACTGAAATAACACAGGAAAATAAATGTTTTACTATTCTTAAATTCACTGTTAATAGCTACATTGGCTTCTAGTGGCCAATCTCTGTATAAGGTCGGGTAGTCGTAATAATTGGACCACTCAGTTGTAAGATGCCCGCGCCTCGCGAGCACCCAGATGTGTGTCGGGGTGGAAAGGGAAGAAACATTCGATATGATTCAAATCTAATCTACTTATTTCAACACTAAGAACAGACACAATTTCAACTACTAATATTAAGAGAATGTCTCAATGAAAACTCTGGAAGTGGAACAACGACAGTAAAACTGAGCGATTAGGCGACTAACAAATGGGTCCTTTCTTTTAAATTCATGATCTGACTTATTATCTGATTTAATCTCATCTTAATTCAATCTTAGTGAACAACCGTCACTTTATGGTTCCCTTCTAATAATAATCAAAGCTTTATATTTCAAATACTATACCTTTAATATCAATCTTCCCTGTCTCGAGTATATCTCCACTCCTTCTCTCCCTCAAGTTAAAAAAAACCTCTCCTATTTATAGTAAGTTAACCCTTTAAAGGTCACTACATATTCCCTTTGAAAAATTAACAAAATAACTTCAAAAACGACTATTAGGCATGATGAAGATCATAAATATACAAAGAAAATTTTTTTAGCATTTTTCAATTTCGAGAAATTTGCGGTTTCACAGTGAAACCACTGAACAGTAACGGTCCATTTTTCCTATTCAAACTAACCAATCCAAAAGACTATTTAGAAAAAGAAGTCTAATATTTTAAGGCCTTTAAACTTTTTTATTTTAAGGAATTAATTTAAGAAAAATAATTTTATAAGTTTTTAATTATTTTTTTTAAAATTTGTCTACACTTTTATAATTTTAATAAAATTCGGACATAAAAAATTTCATATTTTTGCATTACATACTAAAAATAATATAAACATATATATAACAGTTAGAAAGCTTGATACACACTCACAGCGAAATCAATCATTAAAAAAAAATTTAAAAC
>BMAV01017460.1:0-22349 GCA_019973955.1 Trichonephila inaurata madagascariensis | reverse complement strand
AAATGTTTTCCCCTTTAAGCAAAATATAACTGTAGGAAATAAAAAGTCGTATTGAGCCAAATCAGGTGAATAAGGAAGATGCCCCATCACAGTAATGTTTTTGCTTGTCATAAAATGCTTTTCCGTATGAACGACTGCATTGTCCAGGTGCAACAGTTATCTATCACTCCACAACTATGGGCTTTTTTAACTAAATTTTTCTCAAAGTCTCTTTAGTACGTCAATATATTAGCGTTGATTAACAGTCTGACAACTAGGAACCCACTCAGTCATTACTATTCCATTGGTGTAGAACAAGACAATTAAAAATGCAGTGAATTTTGATTTCAACAAGCGTGATTTTTAGTCTTGGAGACTTTCATTGCATCGATTGGTACTTTTCTTTGAATCATAGGTAAAAATTTCATGTGTCGCCACATTCTGTAACAGATTCCAACAAATTTAGCTATCTAGCAATGCGTTTTAACATGACCACGCATACACATCTGTACGACATTATTTTTGGTCATTGGACACACCTTTGTAACAACCTTCGCACAAATCTTCCTCATGTGCCGAAAAGCTTCAGTTCCCTAGTTAACCAAGTCCTCCACAGCACGAACACTTAATCTTTGATCACCCCGGATCACATCACGGATTTTGGCAATGTTTTGGTCTGTAATCACTGACCTTGGTTACCCAGAATGCTCAGCACCCTCCATAGTATTTCGACCCCTGAAGACCACTTATATCATTCAAACACACATGAAGGAGACAAAATTTGATCTGCAAAAATCTCTGTTAACGTTTGAAACGTACCCGTGGTTGACTTCTTAAATTTCACAAGAAACTTGATGTTCATTTGCTGTTTAGTTTTAACATTAGATATTTTCCCGGCAGAATGTAATTGCACGTGTTCATTCTTTGACGTAGTACTTTCAACTGGCGTGGAGGTGTGTGGGATGACGTTATCAAAACAGTTTCTGCCAACTCTACTCTTTTTTTCAAGGTGCACACTTAGTCTCTTCTTTTGTGTGTGTCACACCTCGTATTTTGCTAGTATTAAAAACTTTTAAATGCATACCCGAAGCTGTAATTGCTCTAACGTGAGTAGCATGTTAAGCTCCCCCTTCCGACGAATTATTCCGCCTTCGATTCTATGCCGCACCAGATTTTCAGTAGCATTAACTTTAAAAAAAAACACCTTTGATTTGAATAGAATTTTTTTGAGAAATAGTGAAAAGTTTATAATAACATAACTATGTAAGCTATCATATTATAAGTAGCTTGTAGATAACACAAAACTTATACGGCTTTGAATTAGTAAAAGAAAATGTATGTGAATTCAAATTATCAAATTAAATTTTATTGACTACAAATATATATATATACGAGTACATTCATTTAAAAATCGTTATTTCACTTTTATCTTACATATATAATTAGAGAAATGCAATTATGTAACAGCATTTTCTATAGGAAGAACAGTTTTCGAAATAGAATAAAATATTCATATTCTTTCAGAATATTTCACCAATGGGTATCATTCATATCGAAACCATCAAATACACGTCCATTCCATACACGAATTTATGCTTTTAATCTCAACTACCCTTCGTTTTGTAAATCATTTCTCGTCACACTCATATAAATAATGCAACGGATTCATTTCATTCAATAGATAAGCTTATTCATGCCCTATAACATGAAATCTAGCCATCTCCGCGTATACAATATAAGGCTAAGGAAACAAGATGCTAAGCATCAGAACACGCTTATTATGCATCTCCTAATATCTCTACTTGAATGTTCCATCGATCACCTGGTTCGATGAACAAGTTGTAGAGACATTAGGAAATGAGCCCTATCATCCTATAACATGTTTCGGTTTCCGAAGCATTCTCTGTGTTTCCATTCATAAGTGATAGAGTGATGCAGAAACACCATAGTAACAAATGCTCATGAAGTAAGCATAAATTGACGGGGTTAAGCGACAAAAAGGAAACACTTCTACAGTTCTGTGAGTATTTTTGACTTGCTGGCTTAAGCATCAAAAGAGAAAATGTAATGATATAACTGAATATTTAGCATGGCATGAGTATATTGCTTTCACATAAAAATATTTACTTGTTTTGATTATATAATTGCAATACTTTTACTATCGAGATGAGTAATCAAAAAACCACTCTACGGCGAAGATTAAGATGGTTTTAAGTAGCGTTAATTAATTTTGCTCGAGCACGTTATTAAATTGTAAGACAATATATGAATACATTTTGTCATGTCTTACACTATGTTCTTTGAATTTATGATTGTTATCTTATTATCTTTACTGATTTTGACTTCCATTTGATCAACTGTAATAATTATTATTAAAAAAAAGACATATGCGTATTTGATAAACTACGTAAAAAATAACACGGTGACCAGTGATCTTCTGACAAACTTTGCTGAAAATATTAAAAAAAGAAATTCGTTGAAACTACCACATTAATTTCTCCATTGCATCTTTATTGATGCGGCCGCTTGCTGTATCCGGACTACGCCTGGAACCGTGATTTTTGCAAAAGCATATAAATGTATAATTTTTTATATTTAGTGTCACTTAGATTAAAAAAATGTATATAAAATTGATTTAAGAATAGTATTACAAAAAAAATTATTTAATAAAATTTTTTGACAAAAATGAAATAGATGACCCATTTCAAAATATTCTGCTTTTTGAAAATGCTTCTATTATATTAATATTTTGCCTGTATATAACCCCGGGCCCTCTGTACAGGGGCTAAACAGAATTTTTGAAATATATAATTTAGAAGTGGTTCATATTTTACAACAGGGGGGAGAAATTTTAAAAAAAAAAGCCGAAAAATTTTTTTAAAATGGGTTGAAAAAATAATGTAAATTTTTTTCAAAATCATGTTGAGCCCCAAGGTTGGCATATACAGGCAAAATAATTATAATAAAATTTTTTCAAAAAGGAGAATATTTAAAAAAATTTTCTAATTTAAATTTTTTTACGAAATATTATATTTAAATTTTTTTTTTGTAAAAAATTCCTTAAAAAAATTTTTTATACATTATTCAATTTAAGTGACACTAAATATCTAAAAATTCCATTTTTTTTTTAAAACGGGTTTGATGAGTTAATTTTTAAAAAAAAAGTAAATATATAAAATTATTTTTTTTTTACTTTCTAGTTAAGGAGTCAAAAAATAAAAAATAGAAATATTCCTTGATATTTCTATTTTTGAACAGCTTTTTTATCCTAATTTGATTTAAAGCTAAAAATAGCAAGTAGATCGGGATGGGAAAAGCTGTAAAGTATTCCAAAAAAACTTTTATTGCTGTCGATTCTAAAGATCTGATCGTGATATGATGAGGCCCCAAAAAAATTTTTTGTAAAAAAAAATTGTTTTTTTTTTGGGCCCAAATTTTTGAACGCCAGAAAAGAAGTCTTCCCCCCCAATTTTAAGAAAACCCTTTAAAGGGAAAAAGGTCCCCCCCTTCCCCTTTCCCCTTTCACCAACTTTTCAATTTGGGCGAAATTTGAGGTCCCCTCACAAAAGGACTTTTATTTTGAGATATCCGCCCCTTAGATTCGATCCCCAAATGGGAGTAGTTGTGTCACAAAAAATGCTGAGGCGAGAAGAATATTTAAAAAACCAGCATTTGTGTGTGTGAAAGAGAAATGCTAACATAATATCTTTAGAGAGCAACAAAACCTTAATTAACTTTGAAATGCTGTTTATTTCCTAAATGTATTAGTTTATGTACAAAAAATTTCGTAATAAGCGTTAAAAAAAATCAAAATTGATTTTTTCAAATTTTTCTTTTAAAAAAGAGTGTTTTGTTTATCCTAATATTATTTATAAGAATTCGATAAATAAAATGTTCGAAATTTGGATTTTAAATATGTAAAAAATGGGATGCAACTGTGATTAAGGTACACTTTCTACTAAATTTGATTTGTAAATAATATGCATTATAAAATACAAATGTTTCTATACTAGGAATGTAATTTTTATGTATTATATGTTCAAACTTTATGTGAAAGTTCTACATTTTTCGTCAAAAATTAGGGAAAATTTATATATATCTTACAAAATTTTAAATATTTTTTAAAATATTATTTACGTCTCGTTTGGAATTTATAAATACTAAGTACAGCTTTTAAATTATAAATGAAGTTGGTATAGTACAAAGTGGATATTGAGGATTGTCCTAAATTATTACACAGCCTGTAAGAAACACATTTCGTTATTCCTTACTGCTTATTTTCAACATTTGAATACTCATGAATAACTCTTTATGTTTATAACTATTGTTTTTACTTTAAAATAAATAAATATATAATCATGTGTATGAGTACAAACAAAGAGCTTCTTTTGTTATAATTTTAAAAACAGAGTTTCATTTACACTAAACATCAAATTAAGTATTTAAATTCGTCAAATATACATTTCCTTTGTGCATTTTTATAACAGTAGTTAAAATATGTGTAAGGAATGCTGTAAAATCCTTTAGTGTTGATGTTCAATGTAAAGTAAAAATTACAAAATTAATGATATAAAATTTCTATACTTTAAGCAGAAAATGTTGTGAATCGTTGATAACACATATTAATGAAGTAGGTAAATGAAAAATTATCTAGAATTTAAAATTTACAATTTGAAAGCTGAAAATCAATGCAGAGTAATCCAATTAATTACAGTATAGTTACATATTGCATCAAAACATTTTTTTTTACAAATAATAGATGTAAATATGTTTATTTTCAATTTTCTCAAAATGTATTTTTGGGTAATTCTGGTACACTTTTCTCAGAATCTACTTTACCCATAGAGTTAATATTTTGCATATTATAAAATTCACAAGTTTTCAATACAGTAAATAAATACTTTTTTCAAATAAAAATTCACAAATTTTAGATACAGCATAATTCCTGCAAGAAAATTAAAGGGAATTTGAGTCATTCAATATAACATTTTTTTTTAAATATTTAAAAAAATTTGAATTTGATTGCATTTATAATATGGACTACTATGTTTACAAAATCTCTGTAAAATTTTAAAGCTATATTTACATTGACTTTTGTAAATGTACCTAAAAGTAAAATCGGGACTCGAAAATAAAAAAATAGCTGCTTGGTTACTAATTTCACACAGATTCCGGCAGTCCCGCAAAACGATTTTTTCACCAATAAATGAAGTAACACACAGGTGATAATAAAAAATATAAATCTTGCTTTTTAATTTAAGTAAGTGAGAGCCATTTTCAGTCCTACACTATTCGGAGTTCATTCTACTAATAATGATAGCAAAGATAATATGAAATAGTGATTAAAAGATATAAAGTGTTTTACAGTACAACATTAGTTATTTAATTCTTTTTAAAATAATATTTTGTATAATATACCTTGAAATACACATCCTTACGTTATATAATGATATATAATTCTTAAAAGAAATATTACTTGATCGATTCATATCTCCTAGAAGCATCAAGCATACAATTTCCTTTTTAATTTAGTTTTTCACGGTGCATTTTAGAGATTTAACGTCTTTTCTTGTTATTTTATCAACAATTTAAGTTCTTATAAGTTTGACAGTGCTAATCAGTTCAGATAGTCTACTAGTATTTCGTTATTTTTCCAAGCATTTAATTACGAAATCTATATGTAATATTAAACTTTGTTATTTAACATTTTCCTGTAAACTATTATTATTTTTTGTATTAAACAACTAATTTACGGCAAAGGATAAAAAAAGTAGCATGTATCTTAGATAAGATAAAGATTTGTAGATTCAATTTTGAAATTTTTGATTGATTTCAGATACCAATTCAGAAGTTTATGTAACAAATTCCTCATTAAGCTGTTTAATTTTATGTGAGAAACTAAAGCTTTTTATATACAGTTAATATAACAAGATTGATTTTTTATGTATAATTATACTTAGTATAAATGTATGTTTTATTTGGAAAAAAGAATGATTATTTTCTTTATTCTAGGAAATGTACAGATAGCTTCAAAATTAGTAATATACATAGAATTCTTAAAGCTATTAGGAAATAAATGAAACATCATAAAAGATAGTAATTAGAAACATGAAAAATGATGAAAATTTTAAAATACGGTAGAAAATGTATTTCTTAAGTTTTTCTAAGACCATTTGTGGGAAAGAAATAGTGGGAAGTCTTGTTTTGTACTCATAGCCTTAAATATTTCTGAAAACAGACTTGAAAAAAATCAAGATATTTAAATTATACAGAATTTTATTAAATAACTTGATTTTGCATTTTAATTTCAATTTTTAACTATCCACATAACGGTCTAGTGCGAATTATGTATTGTGAAATCAAGAAAAATTAAAAACATATTTTGACGGAGGAAATTTTCAAATCTGCCATTTTACAGGAAAGAAACTTTAGAACATAATATACAGATTTCTGAAGCGGCGTTGAAATTAAGAGTAGTAATATATAGCTTCCTTACTTAAAGTGTGTCATTGCATTGTTTGTGACCATATCTAATGGAATATTGATAAAGAACATATTGTCTACTTGCATTTTGTAAAAAAAGGGGAAAAAATGAATAGAAAAATTGCAAGTGTTGTATCATTTTTGAATCGTCACTAAATGGGCCATCTTTTGAAATAACTAATAAGTATACTTTTTTTTTATTTTTATGAAACGTCAAAGTTAGCTGACATTATTTTCTCAAACCGGCTCAAACAGCGTTACTTTTAATTAAACCGGAAATATGTTTTGCTCGATTTAGGACTTATTAGTAGCCCGGCTATGTAAGATCACGTTACTAAGAAATCACTCTAAAGTATTAAAATTAGCGGAAATAGAACCTAATAATGTGAAGTAGGGTGTCAATGGCGGGTTTTTTAAAATGAAGATGTTCTGAAAATAAAAAATAAAATAAAAAATCTCCATGATTGCTATGGTTAGGAAAGAACAAGTGTTGTATTATTTTGGAGTCTTAACTAAATAGACTATCTTTTGAGAAACTTACCTGAGGTTGCGAGTAATATTTTTCCTTTTTTTGGAGAGTCAATGTTAGATAGCATCATTTTTTTTCTAATTCCGACTCACACACAAACTACGATAATTTTAACTAAACCAGCAAATATCCTTGTCCGACTTTTGTATGCGACAATTATAACGGCTATGTAAGATGACGTTGGTGAAAAAATAATCGCAAAATGTAAAATTTGTAGTCATAGTACAGAGTGATGAGATGGAGAGTGTTATTTTATCCATTTTCAAAAATATTCTAGTCCTCAATTAACCAAATGATGAGAATTTTTTTATTTTATTTTTCCCAAAACAGATATGACTCCTCCTTTCATCTCGTACATGGTTAAAGTTGAGTTTCGGGACACCTTGTATATTAGAGTATTTGAGAAAAAATTAAGTAGCTATAAAAATGATAAAAAATATTGTGTAATAAACATAATTTTCAATGCTTTTATGATATAAGATTATTGCTTTTCATAGAAAAATTTTAAATTTCAAACATTGTATTAATTCTCAAATAACATTTATACCTGAATGTCTTTTTAATACCTAAAATATAGCAATAGGTATGTCATTACATAACATTAATGGTGATAAAAGTAATAAGGATTGATTTTAATGAGGTTGATAGTCTAAATAAAACTCAAATGTCAAAATACTTTTTATGCTGAAGAATTGCTTTTAAATTCTGAATCTGTATAAGAATTTTGATTTCAAAGCATATTAAATCAAATGACGACAGAAAATATGTTTCTTACAAGAAAATCTTTGTTATTTCACAGGTTTCAATGAATCAGCCTTTTAAAGTATTCCAAGTTGCTCAAAATGTTTTGCTGATGTTACAATTCCTGTGCTGACTAACAATACCGCAAATTTTGATACTTGAATGTAGACAACAAGGTAACGATCTTTCCCATTTAAAGTCATTTCATTTGAACTTAGCCAGCTGTTTTTAAAGAATGACTCTTTTGAATATATTTTTTGAAAATTGTATTACAGAATCTTAAGAATTGTGTTTTACTAGTCTTTCAGCAACGTGAATAAATACAAGGAACATAAAAACGTACTTAAAAGGGGTCTCAGGGGTGTTAAATTTCTCTAGAGGGCTGAAAATATAAACAGTTTTCAAACAGGTATAGTTTGTTTCAATTTAAATAAAATAATTCGAGACGTTTGCACATTATTTATAAAGAAACGGGGCTTCAGAAAAGCATAAAATATTTAAAATATAATCATAATTTTAAAAATTATAAGGATAGAAAATTCTGTAATAAATATTAAGCAGTTTTTGCGTTGCGCACGCTATTTTCTAAAACAATAGTCTCTGATGTATAAAACTTAATAGAATTATAAAATTTATCATACTATTTAAACCCTACATCATTTAAGAATAATATATCTTTTATATTTCAAAATACTAGAAAAATATTGAAATTTCTTAAAAAAATTTTCAAAATGTAACTCTTTTTTATTTTTTAAAAAATATAATTTATTCTTCTACTTATGTAAAAATACAACAGTGCAATAAGGATACATTTAACTTTATAAATCAACTTATAGCTAGTAATTAAAGCTACTTTTTAAGAAAACAGCATGCGAAACGTAAAACTTATTTAATATTTCTTATAGAAATGTTTCTTATATTCGTATGCTTATAATTTTTAAAACTATGACTATATTTTAAACCTTTTACACTTTTCTGAAGACCCATTCCTGTATAAATAATCTGTAAAAGATTCGAATTATTGAATTTATATTTAAAAGAATTATACTTGCTCTCTCTCTCTCTTGAAAATGGTAGATATTTTCAGCCCTCTAGAGAAAATTAACACCTCTGAGATCCCGAGGAAAAAATTATTCATGCATGTCAGTTATTAATACTTTTATTAAGTTTAACATCCCTCGAATTTTTGCTAAGATGAATTGAAAAGGGAGAGTTAAAACTCATCATCGAAGAGTTTTTTATAAAATATGAAATAATAATAAGGGAAAAAATTCTCCTCATGCAAATATTTTATTCATTCTAAGTCAAAATTTGTTTTGAATGAGTATTATGATAACAAAAAATGTATTTATCATAATATTAAACATTACAGTATTTTTAAATAGATGCTTTAAGTTGGAGCTTTCGCGATAGTAAATTTATAATATAAAATTCATCTTTAAACTAAAATTGTATGTTTATTCATAAATGCTTAATTAATTTACTTAAATAACTCAAACTTACAAAAGAAAAAAAATCAATCTTTACTTTATGTAAATATTGCATTTGTATATTTTTATCTTACAAACTTGTTTTTCTAAATATTTTAGACAAATAAGAAGTTCCTTTGGAATACATAGTATGTACCGAAAAAAACTAATTGTTAGATAAAAGTTAAAAAATATGTTCATTATATGAATTGTGTATTTCAAAAAGAAATATTTGATTAATTTAGATATTTGTTTTCATGCTTAATTTTTCAAGGGAGACATAAAAACAATGCTTTCAGTCTTTTTAAATCATGAAAGCTCAAAATAAAGTATGGTAATTTGAATAAAATATAAAAATATGTAAAATGGAATATGTAAATGTAAATGTAAATATTTAATGTTCATATGTGTGTAAAAATAAATATTTCCAGAAATAAAATTTAATTTTTGTATTAAAGGGCAACATTTTACATTATAATTTAATAAGTTTAACATAAATTATTCCCGTAAAAATTTTATTCTTAAGAGAAGTAAGTCAGATACAAAATCAACATACCTCTGACTAAGTTTTAAATATGAAAAAAAAGAAAGAAAGAAAGAAATTTGTAAATTACTTTTAATTTTAGTTTACCTTGTGTGCGTGAGATATTATACTAAAAATTATTTATATGATTCATTATTTTCGGATGAATTAAGTTGATAATTTGAGAATCCCTACTCTATTTATACTTCATAACTGGAATTATATTTTTTCTTATTCTGCTGTTTCAAGTATACTTTTTCCAATGAACCAACTTTTATTTCATAATTTAAGGGGACAGAGTGCGATTCAATCGATAAAAATCAGTCAAAAGATCAAATCTAATTTTTTTAGTCTAAATTATTTTTTATATACTTTTCTATAATCTCACTAAATTTGAAAGCTCTAACCTTAAAAAACACAAAAATATGATAGCTTTTACGTTCGTTTTTATTCACATCCCTATGGAAAATCAAAACTTTAAAAACTTACTTATCTCAGAAAAATAAAATAGCTATTTTGTCTTCATTTAAAATGCTAAGGCATTTTTTTCTATTGTTCCTAATGCTTTGAATTTTTTTTACCAATTGCTAATAGTACATGTAACAAAAGTTGGTATGCAGTTTTGAATCAAAGCAATATTTATTTTTTTAAAAATAATTAAACTCAGACATTTTTATGAATTTTCAATAAACATTCATAAAAAGAAGTATTGTGCAAATACTAATCATGTTATCACAAAACCCATACCTCTAAATTTTGTTATACATATAGTTTGACGTACATGTAAATCAAATTTATAAATGCAAGTTTCCGCTGTTAGAGAGTAGCATTTTAAAATCACTTCACAAATTTTAAGTTTTTTTCTCAAAAAATTAAATGGCCAGTTTTTATAAATTTTTGAGCACAAAAACTGTTTTTCATAGCATACACACATAGGAGAAAACCAAAAAAAAATTTGAAAATCCTTAAATTAAATAAATTTTTATAAATCGTACCATGTCCTCTTAATTTGTGCAAATAAATGAAGAAATGAAGTTAAGGGGGCATATATTTTGTAAATTTGTATAAGATTGTTCTAAGAAGTAAGTTTTAGGTGTATAGACATTAAAGTATCTGACTACCCTAAAATCATGTTTTTTTTTCAAATATTGACAAATTTTTTATGATTTTATTTTATAGGCCACCTTATTAGCTTAATAAGAATACCAAGTGTTTTATTTTCCATTCACTAGAACAAAACTACAAGTGTTTTAGTAAAAGCAGATACCACTACTTTAAGCAAGATGTCAAACTTTAAAATGCGTTTTACTCGAATTGTGTTATTTTCAAGAAGCTCAAACGGGGATGACGATTGCTCAAAAGGTTTTGAAAATAATTTGCTGAATTTTTTGTGTATATTTTGTATAACGGTAAAAGTGTTTTGACCTTCAGATTTATCAATCATTGTTTTATTTCAAAATTTACAGTCCTTTATGTGAGTATAATCACTGCTTTTTTAAACATTTTCATATAATCACCAAGATAAAGTGCTATAGCTTTTGTAAAACATATAATATTTCTTATCCTGAATGTCATTTCAAACATGAATAACAAAGCAATACATCAAAATCGAAAAATTTAGAATTTGTTCATAAAATTAATGTACAGAGCGGGCCCCATTTATGTAATTTTTTGTACATTTTCACCAGTTTTCACCAGTTTAATAATATTAAATTTTTTTCTGTTTTCAATTTCAGGATTTTTCCCTTAAAATATACTAATTAAATCTAAAAATCATAAAAAAATCATCATATCTCCATATTTTCAAAAAAAAAAAAAATAACGGCAGCCTAATTGCCCTCAAAACGCAAGACATCAATAAGGGAGACCATATATAGTTAACAATAAAGTTAACATTTATTTTATCCAGTATTATATTAGGCCTGGTACCTTCAAGTTAGGAAACCTACATTTTTTTTTTCGCAAGTACACAGAGTGTTTTTAAAACAAAAACAAAAGTTTCTAATTACATAAGCGTTCAGACGCCCTCTAGCGGTTATAATGAGAATTCCTTAGGTAATTGTTAACAGTATGTTCAAGAAAATTAGGATTTGAGTTTCCGCGCGCGTAAATATTAGAAAATTGACTGTGAAATCCGGTGTATACTACACACCAACGTATCACGCGCTCTTACACTTTCAAGGTGCGATTTTTCAATTTTTAGGTATATTCGCCGTATAACGCGCATCCCCTTTTTTATGAAGAAACCTGAAATGTACGTACGCAATGCTAGTATGTTTTGAAGGTATTTACTCGAGGTATTAGTCCAAGCTTCAGAAAAAAATAGTATACTCTATACTTTAATATATACTACAATACTTTAAGTACATTAAATACGTCATTTATTTTTTTAAAAAAGTATTTCGATGTATGCAGAAGCCTAATTTTTTTTTCTATGCTCTTTTTCTTTTATTTTTAAAAATATAATTTTCATATCCGGCGTATAGCGTGCACTCGAAAATTTTGATCTTATTTTTGTGTTAAAAGTGCGCGTTATACACCGGATTATACGGTAATATTTTACATATTTTAAAAAATTCGTTATATGCTTTTCAATAAATAAATCATTCATTATTTCAATTACCATACAAACAACGTTACAGTTTTAATAAATCGTTTTGTAGTAGGAATAAGCTTTGAAGAACATGTTTGAAACGAAATTAAAGTAATCATTGGAAAATTGAAAATTATTTTAATAAGTACTCCAATGTCTGAAGAATTCTTATCTTATTCCATCCAGTTAAGGGGACACAATACGATTCAATTGACAAAAATCGGCCAAAAAATTAAATATAATTTTTCTAGCCTAAATTATTCTTTATATACTTTTCTATAACCTCACAAAATTTGAAAACTCTAAACTTAAAAAACGCCGAATTATAAAGCTTTTACATTTATTTTTTTTCCACACCCTTTATGGCAAATCAAAATTTTTAAACTTCCCTTATCCCCAAAAAGGTAAAATAACTAGTTTGTCTTCTTTTAAAAAATGCTAAGGCTTTTTTTCTATTGTGCCTAAAGCTTTGAATTTTTTTTACCCATTGCTAATAGTACATGTAACAAAAGAGGGTATGCTTTTTTGAATCAAAGCAATACTTATTTTTTAAAAAATAATTGAATTAGAATTTGAAAATTTTTTTAAAGGAATTTTCAAAAAGGATTCATAAAAGAATTATTTTAAAATACCAATCGTGTTACCCGAAAACCCCATACAAATTTTTTGTTATACATAGTTGGACGTACTTATAAATCAAATTTCAGGGTGTCGTAAATTTTTGTAGGAGGAGTAGCTTTTTAAAATCACTTAAAGAAATTTTGGGTTTTTTTCCTTTAAAAAAAAATTTAATAGCAAATTTTTTTATAAAATTTTTGAGCACAAAATCTTTTTTACATAGTATCCCACATGGGAAGAAACCCAAAAAAATTTTTGAAAACCCTTAAAATTTAAAAAATTTTTTTTTAAATTTTTCTTTGCCATGTCCCCTTAATTAATTTGAAACTCAACGAAAACATACTTCACATTAAGTACGATTAGCAGCAGATGTTATTAGCCTCTTAAATTGAAGTGTATGTCTAACAAGGACAAACTGTGGACAAAAATCTAGAATATTTCAAAGTGGCAGAATGCTAAAAAATATGAGATACCTTTCGTGGAAGTTGAAAGTTTGGAGAGTACAATCTATGGAGATTTTCCAGGGAATAAAATTCAAATACGTACTCTACAAGTATGTTAAAACTCCGGCGACTTTCTTAATGGCAAATATTTAAGGTATTAAATCTCACTGTTTTTTTACACACAATTTCATTGATTAATCTTATAATTAAGTTGCCCTTTAAAAAGAGTTTATATTTTAATAAAAAAAGGTACTTTAAACCCTAAAGAGTTGAGACCTGGTACCCCTTCGTGGTAAAAAGTTGGACTCGTGGCCGGCAAGACATAAGTTAAAGTTTGGTCCCTGCAAAAGACCCATATTTTGGGGGGTGATGCACGTCAATCTTTCGAGAGATCAAACATCCTCCCGTTCGTGTGGTGTGGAAATTAGGAGAGGGAGGTACCAGCACCGGTGTCGTCTTCGCCCTTTGACCAGGGGCCCCAAATTTAAAAAAGGTGTTTCCAAAACCCCCTCGTGTAACGGAAAAATAGACGGAAATTTCCTTTCAATTTCCAACAAAAAGAGTTCTTTTTCCGGGGGAAGGTTATAAAAATTTTATCTTGAGTTGAAATGGATGGAAATTAAAAAAAAGAAATTCCGTGAATAAGCTGTTTTTTTCCTTACCTTTGAATATGGCATAACCACGGTTATTTTTTATACCCCAAATTTATTTTGAGAATTAAATTTTTTGGAATTTAAAAAATTTGGAATCCTCTTTTTTAAAGACCTGCTAAACTTTAGAAAATACCAATTGAAGTAAATTCACATGAAATCGAATGTTCAAACAGTATTTTAGCTTTCAGATAAAAAATTTTTAATGCATTTTATAATGATTTTGAAAAAAAAAACAACATTAAAGAACAATAACTTTTAAGCAATTACATGTTTTTTATAAAGAAAAATTTCACATTTTTACACATAGTAATTGCTTACATTCAGAAATATATTTAAAAGAAATAATTTTCTAATCACAGAGTAAGAAGAAAAAGTAAAACATGTAATTGAAATAGTAGTGATGTAAAATAGTAATCGAAATAAATAATTTGTAACAATAACTTAGCTCGTGTTCATAAAACAAAGTATAAGCGGGATACACTTTAACAACTGCTTTGTAACACCATCAGAAATGCTTTGAGTAATATAATTATAAAGATACCTTCGCTTTTTCAAGATACATCTGGCAACGCAATTCCGAAATGCAAATTTTATTTGATATAAATAAACCTGGAAAAGTTCAACGTTACCGGATGGATAGCGTAGTTTGTTTGCCGATGGTCTTTTACGTCCAAGTTTACATGTTCACCCCTTGCACAAGTCGGTGGATTTTTATAATGCAGAAAATTGAAAGTGACCAGTTGTATGATTATATGGCATAATAAAGTTCTCTAGTGTGCCTGTTTAGCTTGGGTGCTCTCGGCAAAATTAAATTTCTGGTATGATTCCTCATCGTCAGAGCTCAGGTCCCCCTTCTGGGGGGGCCGGCATAAAAATTTATATGGTGGTAATAGATATCCATCTACATGGGGCCGAAATTAAAAGAGATACAAGCTCCTAGTCTCCAACGGTAATATTTGACCGTGGTAGCCTAGTGGTCAAGGTAACGGACATGTGGCTTGAGTGTTACGAGTTCGAGCCTGGTACTGCTGAAGACCCGCCGTGTAGGGGTACGATTTACGTTACATCTGTCGAGAGCTCAAACATCCACCCGTTGGTGGGGAGAGGGGTTGCCAGCTCAGTTGTCGTTCTCGTAACTTGACCATGGTTCAAATTTTCTAGATCCGTCGCCAATAGTCCTTGAGTAGCTGAACAGTACGACGTTAGTATTCACTCACTCAATGGTAATATAATAATTCGCAGCCTCATTAAAAAAATCATCGTTTTATTTTACATCTTACATAAAGCATTATTACAGTTTTCTCAATGGATCTATGACGATCCTGCTTTCATCAAAATGACTTAATTCGCAAAGCTATTAAAATAACCAGAAATACGAAGCACTTGACTACGATCAAGCGCGCAAGTTGCGTGCATTAAGAAATCAGTTTTCGGTGTTCCCCGAATTTGTTGACTATTGTTTTGTTCATGTTAAAAATAAAAAGTGCTTATTTTTATAGAAAAAAACGTCACTTTATTCTTTATGGTGGATGTAAACTTAACTTTGATTAGCAACCTTCCCAGCCAAAAAAATCCCCCAAGGGGTCCAAAAGTCTGGTGACGATCATGAATTTCGAACTCGAATCCCACGTTTGAAATTGCGTCACCATACAAATGAGAAGACTTTGAATACCCCAGCTCCAATGCACAGCCGTTCTTTTATGTCATCAGGACTCACCTGGGAAAAAACGTCTTTAAGAGTTCCAAAAACAAATGTCGAAAAAGTTATCTAACCAAAATGATCTAAGATTCAAAAAGCATTAAATTTTGGAATATAACTTTAAAGGTTTCTGATATTGTGTACAGAGTAAAAACCCCCTTTGGTTAAAAAAAAGGAGATGGGAAAAATCGAAAAAAAAAGAAAAACAGCCTTTAAAAAACCCCTTATATTTCCTTTGATTTTGAAATGAGACGAAAAATAACTACAATAGTTGAATCAATTTTCAGCCTTCGCATTCCAAAAGAGAAAAGTTTTCAAAATAAAAGTTTGACCACTACTGGGAAAGGGGGTGCTACATTTTTTTGGGTATAGTTTTTTTTTCTTTGTTTGGGAAAATGTCAAATGTTAAAAAAGGGTTTAAAAAAAAAAAATTCCCATAGATAGGATCTAAAAAAAAGCATTCTTTTTTGGGGGGGTAAGTGGGTTATGTTTCATTTTAGATATTGACAACCGTGCAACTGGATAGAAATAAAGAACATGAAATGGAGATCATTTTGGTGTTATGGAATGCGATTCTTCTATTTACTTCGAAGAAGGGAATAAAAATTGGATGATCTGATGTAAAACATTTTATTCAGTAACCGACTTGAACTTTCGTGTCTTTGTCTCGCGGTCTTTCTAGACTTTACAAAAGTACAAAATGGCAGTATTTCTTATAAGTCGTTTCTGAATTTTGGACACTCTTTCCAAGACAGATTTAATTAATGTGTATTGGTATTAAAAGAAGTATAAAATGCCTCTTTCTTTATTCTTATTTAAGAAGTTTCATTATTTGTTCAAAGGCACAAATGCATCAAATTTGCTTCCTTCAACCACCTTAGTACTAGAGTAACTCTGAAATTTTTGAGATAGAGCAGACAAAAAATTACAAAACAAAATCAATTGTTTAATTTGAAAATATCAAGTACTCAAGACTTACTTTAAGTTGTTTAGCGTAGAATAAATTTTAGACAGAAGAGAAATGGAGTTGACGTGAGAACATTATCGTGTTGTGATTTTCTATGATTTAAAAGCAGGCTTAAATCAAGAGGAATGTGTACAACTGCTGTAATTAGCATTTGGGGATGAATCTCCATGTCATGGTACTTTATTCAGATGGCTTAAAGAATTTTGTAGTGTACACAATTCTCTTCAGGATGAAGAACACAGAGATAGGCCACTGGCTGCAAACTTCTCGGATAATGTGTCTCCATACGAAAAATGTCAATGGATGATAATCGTTGTACCTACCAAATGATACAGAAGGAACTTTTAACTTTGGATCCGCAGCCATATACAAAATTATTCAGAAAGAATAACATGAAAAAAGTAGCTGGCCGTTGGGTTCCCCATAATCTAACTGAGCCCCAAAAAGAGGATCGTGTCAGAATCATTAAGAAAATCCCTTAAATTACTGAACAATTTCTAAAATTGTAATGGGTGATTAAACGTACAAACCGTTTTTTGACGTTCCAACACGTCAAGAAAGCAAACTATGAAGAGGATCCTACGCCAACAATGGTAAAAAGCCAACGAGCAATGAAAAAAGTAATGTATGCCGTTATCTTCAGAAGTACGAGATTGATCAAATCCATCAAGTTGGAAGGACAGAAGATAGTAACAACAAACTGGTATACCCACTAAATTTCTTCCAGAAATTCTCCAAGAAGTTAATATTAGGGGATTAATATGCTTCACCATAACAATGCATCTTCCCATATAGCCGGATTAACAGCTGAGTTTCTTAAGCAAAAACAAATTAATGTGATAGAGCATCCACTTTATTACTCTGGATCTAGCTATGTGTGACTTTTATGGTTATCTTTTAATCTGTAAAAGAACTTACGTGGGCATAAGAAGAAATTAATGTGGCTATAAATGCATTTCTTTCATCAATTCCAAGAAATGAATGGTTTCAGGCATTTAACCGTGGGGAAAATTTGTCTACAAAAAGGGGCATTGATACTAGGGGGGAAAATTACTTTGAACACCCTAAAAGAAAATATAACTTTAAAAAACCCTGGGGTTTTCCCCAAAAATTTCAGAGTGACCCCCTTTCTTTTTTGCTTTGGACAAAACAATTCCTTTCAATCTGTGTAAAGTGTTTGGGGAAAAAAAGTAAAAATTTTTATAAAAATGGCATTTATTTGAACTTCGAATTCCAAAAAGTTTATATATATATATATATATATATATATATATATATAATCCACTCTCCTTTTATAAAACAAAACAAAATAAAATAAAAATTATTTTTTAAATAGTGCTTTCCATATAGAACATTCCCGTAAACTTAGTAGAGTTATAATTATTCAGAAATACAATTCCAATTGTTAATAACTTACTGAAAATTAATCAAGATCTAATTATTTTATGGGAGAATTCCATAAAAAATGGATCTTTAATCAAATTCCTTTGAATACCAGAGATAGACGTAAAATTGCATATTTAATGCTTGACTCCAATAAACAGGAATTTAAACGACTTTGGTGCCTAATGAATCTGCCTAAGATATTTTATAGTCAGAGATTTAAGGATATCTTACATTACTGTGATTTAACTAGACTATAGTATTTCGTTTTACAAAACAACATATGTACATTTTAATTACCAAATAAAATACTCGGTGAATTTGAAAGTTTAAAACTCATATTTAATCCAGAGAAAAAATAGTTGTTAACAAGAGATGCAGATTTTTAGGGTAAATATTTGGAAAGGATAAAGATGCAAATATTCCGGGTAAATATTTGCAAGGATAAAACAGTTTTTATTAAACAATTCCCTATTCGCTCTGATCAAAAATTGCAATACATATCTTAAGAAAATTTCAGAACTTCTTTCAGTTATTTTAAGTTGTAAATATTTTTCTCAGTGATTTGTCATTATTTATTGCTTTTTTGCTTACTTTAACATTTGTTTGAATGTTAGTAACAATGAAAATGATATAGACTGTTTCCTGAATTAAGATAAGGAAGTATATCCTAGAAGCGAATAAAATAAGCGTATTTAAAAATTATTGCAGCTGTATGGATTAAGGCAGCGTTTTTCAAACTGTGGGGCGCCCCCCTTAGGGGGCGTAATAACTCTACGAGGGGGCGCAAGCATTTTGAAAAGTAGAAAACAAAGGATTATTTAAAAAATTATAAATTTACTGAAAGTAAACAAACAAAATATTTTCTGATATAATAAAATATAAAATACACATTTACACTGATATAATACACTTATAAATGTATCAGTACTTTGCAATGTATTTCATTATTAATTTAACAATATTAAGTTAAGAACAAGTTTGATAATTATCATTGACCCCATGGGCTTGTATTAATACGTATCTTGATAATTTGTAAGATTTATAATTAATTCTTTAACCTCCGATTTAAAGTTACGTGATTCTCTCCCCAATGCCTCCCTTTTCCACGTAGATGCGCATATTTTGATGGGGTTTTTTGAGGGGGAGAGGAGAAAAGAAATAAGCAAATCCTCTGAAATGAGTAAATCCTTTGCAAACAATGTCAAGGTCCTTTTTTTGCATTCCAAAACCTTCGGAATATTTTTATGAATAGCAGTGTACGGAAAAGATCGTACTTCGGAAAGACGTATATATACGTCCAGAAACCTAATGTTTTGGCTGAGCGAGACGTTTATATACGTTGGTAGCATATAAGAGTAAAAATAGTATTGTATCTTTTTAGTGTCAAAGTATAATATTATTAAATTCAATACAATGTTATTGTATGTAGGGGCTCGATGAAAATGATGATTGAATATTGTGTCACGAATATTGAAAGTTTGAGAAGCACTGGATTAAGGATATAATTGAAACAAATTTTAGAAACGATGCATTTGTGCATAATTCGTGAAAAAATAACTTTCAATGTCGGAACTAGTGAAAAACGTTTTTCTTATAAATTGAAAACATACTTTACTTGTCCTTTTAGCGTTCAGGATACGTTAAAATATTGACAAATATGTATTTATTAATTTATCTAAAATATACAAATGCATTACTCGAACTCTGTTAAAATATTAGAAAGACCGTATGTAAAAAAAAGCTATTAAAATCAACAATTTTGACACTTTCATATAATGCTAAAGAATATTCATCAACAAATGCTCTCGTTTCTAAACAAAGAAAAATTCAATCGCATGATAACAAATTACTTCACGACTAGAGCCATCTACCAACTCAACCCTCCTTAGCCATCATTAGTTTGTCATAGTTATAGTTTTCCTCCGTCAAATCCATCTAATTATTCAAAGGCTCAACCTGATTCAATCAATGCTCTAAATCAGGGGTCGGCAACCTATGGCACGCGGGCCACATGTGGCATGTGGCACAATTCTCAGTGGCACTCTGCACTACTCTACAAACTTGTCAATGTTTGGGTGGATGAAAGTTGATAAATTTGTAATGGACTTTTTATATTTGATTAACATTTTCAGAATTATGGACATTTACGGAATCACGAAAAAATTTGAAAAGATAACTCTAAAGATAAATTTACAGCTCTTTTGTAAATTATTGAATGTCATTTCTGGAGAGATTTAATTGTTTGAAGAGAAAATTGATGTATTCTGCTTTCCACTCTTTTGGTTCTTATCTGAAAAAAAAAAAACTTTCTCATATGAAAAAAAAATTCTAATCCTTAAGGAAATTACTTAATAACTGAATGCTCAGAATCGTGTCAATTTGTAAGTCACAAATTTTACCCTTGATTTTGCAATATGAAAGGAGAGTGGTGCAAGTACTAGGTTCGCATTAAAATTTGTTTTCACCTTTTTACTTAACTATAATGAAGTGAAGTACTTATATTTTATGGCATTTCTTGTTTTAATCTCAATACGTTTAAAATACATATGTGTAAAGTTTTAATTTTTTAAAATTTTTGTTGAAGAAATAGTTATATTTTTATGGTGTTTATTTTTATGTTAAGAAGTATCTCTAAAAGATGTAAAATTAACGTAAAATAAAACAGTTAATATATATCTATACTATTGATCTCTATTCTCTAACTCTGCAGGCATTATCGGGGGAATCGAATTATTTCAAAAATGTTCTACAGTGTGGCACACTGAATCTTATGGGTAGATTGGTTTTGCCCGGCACAGAGAGCTAGAAGGTTGATGACCCCTGCTCTAAATTATATCTGTAACATGAATTCACACTATATCTGTGAATATATTGTAAGGATAAAGAAACAAGTTCATATATATATATATATATATATATAAGAACTTAAATCAGAAATGAATAAAGCTATTCAATATATGAATATATGAATAAAGCTATTCAAAATAGTAAGGATTAAAAATTCTTAGATTAATAATAGTTTATTACTATAAATTTACATATTTCATAGCTATAGTTACCTCCATATTCTAATATTAGTTAAAATTACTTATTATTGTTTAATTCATATATGCACTAGTGCACTAAAGTTATGGTAATTTGTAACTCTCTTATTAATCTTTGTTCCTATTTTTTTTATACTTTTGTTGCTACATTTCAGCCATTAACATGCTTTGAATCTGCATTAGGGTCCAGAATCTGGCAATAACTTATTTATTGCACTCGGATTTAGAGCGAGCTCTGCATTTTCAAGAGCAATTTTTAGGTAAGTTACCTATATCTTTGAATGGATTTACATATTCCTATCCATTACTTTCAAGAGGTTTTTGCTCAGTATTATTTACATACAGGGGGAAGGTTGGCTGTCCAAAAAACATGTTCAACCTCACTTTTATATAAATTATTTTATATATTATCTATTATAAATATATATATATATATATATATTTCTATATTCAGAAATATTGTTATTAATTATATACAACGTAATAAATTTCTTGTGTCAAAAAAATCAGACATTATAAATAACTATATACATTTTACTAAATATTGCTTAAATCAGAAATACCCAATTAATTTTTAATATTATATAAATAAAGCTATTCAAAATAGTTAGGATTAAAATTATGAGATTGATAATAGCTTATTACTATAAACAAATATTTTGTTATAGTTATCTCCATAGTCCAGTGTTCTCAAACTTTCAATACTGGCGCCCCTTTTCAATCACAATTTTATCGCGCCCCTTTTTAATTTAATAAATTACTGAATGCAATAATAGACTTTTGACGCTAAAGCTACAATACACGATCTTAATTATAAATCGTACAAATTAATAACATAAGTATTAAATTTGTATACGTTACTTTTTAAACAAAAATTAAGTAATAGGATAATTATTATGTTATTTTTCCTTTTCTAATTTTTAAATTGGAACATATTGCAAAAATGTGGTGGCTGCTTAGAAGACAAAATATAGATATCAGCTAATATGATAAATTAAAAGTAAAAAAAACTTTTAAAAACAAGCTTTATTTAAATGCTCTAAAAGAATAAAATGAACTTTCTTTTAAAAAATTTTTTATCAACTTATAAAATCGTTCAAATTTTTGTATAAAAGTGGTCCGGGGATTTAAGTACTCGTTTTCACTTAGATCGAAAATTTAAAAAAATTTTAAAACAATCAGATCAAGTTATTTAATTTTTGTTTATCAACACAGGTAAATC
>BMAV01017459.1:0-23828 GCA_019973955.1 Trichonephila inaurata madagascariensis | reverse complement strand
CGCTGATCACCAATATGTATAGCGTTTGAAAAAACCCCATTGTTCAACAGTTATGCCTAACTGTTTCTCTAAAATTTTGTCCCTTTTACAATAGTCTGCTTCGTGACATGCCCACCATTTTTTTTTACCCTAGAAAATTACCAAAGTGACCCATATCACTCAAAATTTGCCCAGAATAAAAAATCTGGTTCCGTTTCACAAGCTCGGAAACTGTTTTTAAAAAAAAAACCCCTTTTGAAAACCGTCTTATTTGGCTTGAAAGTTAATTTCCCGACCGTTTTTACAAAACGTGTCATTCGAACGGAGAGCCGCCCCCAAACCCAAACACAATTAAAACATTACCCTGCGATTATTAGAACTAGAGTTATTGCACTTTGGTAATGCATTTCTATGATAAGTAATAGAAAAAAAAGAAAAAAAATTGTAATTGCTGTATTATCCTTACGTAAGCGTTCCTCTTTTTCTTTTCCGTGCGTTTGGGTCATTATTTTGTCTTCCTCCAATTCCTACCAAAATTTTCTTGCACTGAATTCAACGCTGATTAGAATAATATGGCGCTTGTAAAAATTTCCCAATTAGTTAAAAAAGTTATGCCGAACTGTTTCTTTGAAATTGCCCCCTTTTCAATAGTATGTTTCGGACATGCCAACCACTATTTTTGTCAAAAAACTTCCCAAAGTGCCCCATTTAGATCAAAAATTTGAACAGAAATCTAAATCTGGTCCCCCTTTTCCGAAATTCCTGTAACTTTTTTTAAAAAAATGAAACACCTTTTTTAAAAAACCCGACTTTTTGGTTTTAAAAACTTCCCGGGCCGATTTTAAAAACTGGCCAATTTTTCTTTAAACTTAGTTTCTTGCACTGAATTAAAAGTGATCACGAATATGTATGGCGGTTGTAAAATTCCCAAATTAGTTAAAAAATTTTTGCCCAACTTTTTTTTAAAATATGTCCCTTTTCAATAGTCTGTTTCAGTGACATGCCCGCCACTTTTTTTTATTCCCCTAGAAACTTACCGTGACCCCTTTCCTCGAAATTGCCTGGGGAAGCTAAATCGGGTCTCCGTTTTCGAAATTTCTTAAATAAAACCTGATAACCCCTGAAAATACCGACCTATTTCGATTGAAAGCCAACTTACCGACCGTTTTTTAAAAACTGGCCAATTCTCAACAAACTTAGTGTTTCTTCCACAGAATTCAACGCTGATCACGAATATGTATGGCGCTTGTCGAAATTCAAATTTCATTCAAAAGTTATGCCCAACTGTTTCTTCGAAATTCGTCCCCCTTTCAATAGTCTGTTTCAGTAAATCCCCAAATTACTTTTTTTTTTAGAACTCAAAAATTTACCAAAGTGCCCCTTTTCACTAAAAATTTGACCGGAATCAAAATTTTTTCCCCCCTTTCACAAATTTCGTAACTTTTTTTTAAAAAAATAAAACATTTCAAAAAAACGACTTTTTTGGGCTTAAAAGAACTTACCGCCGTTTTTAAGAAACCGGCCAAAACCCAAACTTATATTTTTGCACAGGATTCAACGCTGATCACGAATATGTATGGCGCTTCAAAAAATTCAATTTAGTTCAAAAGTTATGCCAACTGTTTTTTTTTGAAATTCGTCCTTTTTTAAATATCAGTTTCGTGACTTTTCCCACCACTTTTTTTTTACCCTTAAAACTTCCCAAAAATGACCCATTTCACTCCAAATTTGACCAGGAATCTAAATCTTCTCCGTTTCAGAAATCATGTAACTGTTTTAAAAATGAAACACCTTAAAAAAACCGACCTTTGGCAAAAGTTAATTTACCGACCATTTTCAAAACCGGGTGTCATTCGAACGGGGGCCCCCCCCAAACCCAAAGACACTTAAAAATTACCCTGCGATTATTAGAATTCGGTTATTGCATTTTGGGAATACATTTCTATGACAAGTATCAGAAAAACCGAAAAAAGTAAAAAAATTTTAAGGCCCTATTCTCCATTCTGAATCGTTCCTCTTTTAAATGGGCTTAACTACGACGCATTTATCTTTTCTGGCGGGGTCATTCTTTTTTCTTCCCAATTTCCCACCAAATTTAATTTTTCTTTTCCAGAATTCAACGCGATCACGAATATGTTTGGAAAATTTTCGAAATTCCAATTAGTTCAAAAGGGTTTTGCCCAACGTTTCTTTGAAATTCTTCCCCCCTTTCAATAGTCTGTTTCGTGAATGCCACCATATTTTTTTTTCCCTAGAAAATTACCAAAGTGACCCATTTCACTGAAATTTGACCAGGAATCTAAATCTGGTTCCGTTTCACGAAATTCCTGTAACTTTTTTTTTAAAAAGAAAATTTCTAGAAAAACCGACCTTTTGGCGGCCCTTAAGACGATTTTAAAATCCCGGGCCCAAATTTTCACGAAATTTAGTGTTTTCCCGCTTAGAATTGAACGCTGCTCATGAATATGTATGGCACTTGTCAAAATTTATAGTTCAAAAAATTATGCCCAACTGCTTTGAAATTCGTCCCTTTTCAATAGTCAGTTTCAGTACATGCCCACCCAAATTTTTTTTTTTTACCCAGAAACTTACCAAAGTGACCCATTTCACTCCAAATTTGACCAAAGGGAATTAAATCTTCCCCGTTTCAGAAAACTCATGTAACTGTTTTTAAAAAATGAAACACCTTGAAAAACTGACCTATTTGGCTTGAAAGTTAACTTACCGACCGATTTTACAAAACTGGGTGTCATTCGAACGGAGAGCCACCCGAATACATAAAGACAATTAAAACATTACCCTGCGATTATTAGAACTCGAATTATTGCATTTTGGTAATGCATTTCTATGACAAGTATCAGAAAAATACCGAAATATAAGAAAAAAATTTAATTGCGGTATTATCCTTTCTGAAGCGTTCCTCTTTCAAATGGGAAACGACGCTTTTTCCGTTTGGGGTAAAATTATTTTGTCTTCCTCCACCTCGCCAAACTTAGTTTTTTTGTACAGAATTTAACGCTGATCACGAATATGTATGGCGCTTGTCGAAATTCCAATTAGTTCAAAAGTTATGCCCAACTGTTTCTTTGAAATTCGTCCCCTCTTTCAATAGTATGTTTCAGTGACATGCCAACCACTAATTTTTTTTGCCTACAAACTTACCAAAGTGACCCATTTCACTCAAAATTTGACCAGGAATCTACATCTGGTCTCCGTTTCAGGAAATTCCTGTAACTGTTTTTTAAAAATGAAACACCTTCTTGAAAAAACCGACCTATTTGGCTTGCAAGCCAACTTACCGACCGATTTTTAAAAAAAGGCTAATTCTCACCAAACTCAATTTTTCTTCCACAGAATTCAACACTGATCACGAATATGTATGGCGCTTGTCGAAATTCCAATTTTTTCAAAAGTTATGCCCAACTGTTTCTTTGAAATTCGTCCCCTCTTTCAATAGTCTGTTTCAGTGACATGCCCACCACTATCTTTTGTTAGCCTAGAAACTTACCAAAGTGACCCAATTCACTCGAAATTTGACCAGGAATCTAAATCTCGTCTCTGTTTCACGAAACTCATGTAACTTTTTTTAAAAAATGAAACACCTTGAAAAAACCGACCTATTTGGCTTGAAAGTTAACTTACCGACCGATTTTACAAATCCGGGTGTCATTCGAACGAAAGCCACCCCCAAACCCAAAGACACTTAAAACATTACCCTGCGAATATTAGAAGTCGAGTTATTGCACTTTGGTAATGCATTTCTATGACAAGTATCAGAAAAACACCGAAAAAAGTAAAAAAATTGTAATTGCGGTATTATCCTTTCTGAAGCGTTCCTCTTTCAAATGGGCTTAATTGCGACGCATTTCTCTTTTCCGTGCGTTTGGGTCATTATTTTGTCTTCCTCCAATTCTTATCAAACTTAGTTTTTTTGCACAGAATTTAACGCTGATCACGAATATGTATGACGCTTGTCGAAATTCCAATTAGTTCAAAAGTTATGCCCAACTGTTTCTTTGAAATTCGTCCCCTCTTTCAATAGTCTGTTTCAGTGACATGCCCACCACTTTTTTTATTTTTGTACCCTAGAAACTTACCAAAGTGACCCATTTCACTGTAAATTTGACCAGGAATCAAAATCTGGTCTCCGTTTCACGAAACTCATGTAACTGTTTTTTAAAAATGAAACACGTTGAAAAAACCGACCTATTTGGCTTGAAAGTTAACTTACCGACCGATTTTACAAAACCGGGTGTCATTCGAACGGAGAGCCGCCCCCAAACCCAAAAAAACTTTTAAAACATTACCCTGCGATTATTAGAACTCGAGTTATTGCACTTTGGTAATACATTTCTATGACAAGTATCAGAAAAACACCGAAAAAAAAAGTAAAAAAATTGTAATTGCGGTATTATCCTTTCTGAAGCGTTCCTCTTTCAAATGGGCTTAACTGCGACGCATTTATCTTTTCCGTGCGTTTGTTTCATTATTTTGTATTCCTCCAATCCCTACCAAACTTAGTTTTTTTTCTGCACAGAATTAAACGCTGACCACAAATATGTATTGCTCTTGTCGAAATTCCAATTAGTTCAAAGGTTATGCCCAACTGTTTCTTTGAAATTCGTCCCCTCTTTCAATAGTCTCTTTCAGTGACCTGCCCACCACTATTTTTTTTTACCCTAGAAACATACCAAAGTGACCCATGTCACTCGAAATTTGACCAGGAATCTAAATCTGGTCTCCCATTCACGAAATTCCTGTAACTTGTTTTTAAAAATGAAACACCTTCTTGAAAAAACCGACTTATTTGGCTTGAAAGCCAACTTACCGGCCGTTTTTAAGAAACCGGGTGTCATTCGAACGGAGAGCCGTCCCCAAACCCAAAGAAAATGCTTTGTCCTCTCCCCATATTATTGGTCCTATTGGTGTTTATATTTATTTAAATCGTGTTTATCTCAGGTTTGGCTTGTCCGATTGACTGAAGGTTAGTATCGTTCAACTCTGCTCGTGACCGCCTTTCGTCCTTGGCCCAGCTTGCCCTGCTAAAAAATTTTAGAAAAATTTTAATCTTGTTACGACAAAGAAGTATAACTCTTACGTACGTACATAAGTACACACACTCTTTTTTTTATTTTTATATTTGCATATACATATACATCTATGTTGTGATGGTCTTACCTCTGAAGTCACTTCCTCATCATCTTGTTTACCTAAAGCTGTGGGAGAGAACGAAGAATGACCAAAACTCTCTTCATGATAAATCTAATTTATTATTATCAATTATAATATTCCACAACAAGTAATCTATAAAAGAAAGCTCTAGGAGTGATATAAGGAAATCAACTACCTTACGTGAATAAGCGCACGAAATCAGATTAGTTTAGCTTTAATCAATCCTATCCTATTAATTTTGAATTTACTAATTTAGTCTAGTAGCCAAAATCCGTCCTTTAGTCAAGATGCGTAATTCTAATTCTTACCATATCAACAATGCATTCAGCTGCTCCGCTTCTACTGATTTACGATTATTAAACTCTAACTTTATATACATTAACTAATTTGCATATCAGGGTTTCTTCTTGAGAGGGATGGCTGTGAAATAAACGCGAATGCTAGCCTAAAGATTCCCCAAGAGGATTAGTTGGTGAAAGTCGCGTAAATACTCATCACAATGTAAAATATAACTACTGCAGTGTTTCTCAAACTGTGGGGTGCGCCCCTGGGGGACGTGACAACTCTACGAGGGTGGCGCGAGCCTATTGAAAAGTCGAAAACAGAAGACTATTTAAAAAAAAAATTATTGATTTACTGAAAGTAAACAAACAAAATACATTCTGACATAATAAAAAATAAAATACACATTTACACTTATATATGTATCAGTGCTACACAATTTATTTTATAATCAATTTAACAATACTAAGTTAAGGACAAATTTAATAATTACCAGTGATGATATTGGCTTGAAATATATAAAATTATACAAAAAATTAATACTTTTTTTGATAATTTGTACGGTTAATAATTAATCCATTAACTGTCGATTGAAAGTTACGCAATTCGCTTCACAATGCCAACAGCTTTCCACGTAGGCTCGCGTGTGTGATGCATTGAGGGGTGAGGGAAGGAATAAAGAAGCAAATAATCTGAAACAAGTAAATCCTTCGCAAATATTGTCAAGGTCCTTTTATTACATTCCAAAGTCTTCGGAAAAATTTTATGGCTAGCAGTGCGCAGAAAAGATCATTCTTTGGAAAGACTTTTATATACGTCTGGACGTTGGCTTAGCGAGACGTTTATATACGCGTTTGAAAGTCGTATAGTAGTTTTAGCGTCACAAAGTATGTTATTATTTAATTCAATACATTGTTATTGTATAAGGGGGGCGCGATGAAATTTATGATTGAATATTGGGTCGCGAATATTGAAATTTTGAGAATCACTGAACTACTGTAATAAACTTAATTTTATTAAGTACAGTTATGTCGTTGTTTTAAAAAACATCAAATTTACACATTAAATTTTTTTTAACGCAAAAAAAAATCTCAGTTTTATTTTAAACGATGTTTACGTTATGTATACAAATACAGGGTGATTCTAAAATCATTCGAATAACTTTGAGGGGTGGTAGAGCTCACTAAAAGAAACAATTTTTGTAAGGAACATATGGGCGGAAATGCCACATCGAGGCTCAAATAGGAAAAAATAACACATTGACGGAAACAAAAAGTTCATTAGTAGCATACTTAACGAAAGTTCCATAGATAAAATGTTAAAAAGTTTTAGAAATTGTAGCCATTAACAGTCCAAGAGTTCTCCAGACTCCCCAAACGGTTGATTGGCTGGCATGTAGACGACATACTACAGCCCTTGTCTTTCCGTCGGGTGTTCTGTCTCTTCAGCGACTCTCAACCTGTTGCCCGCGAGCCGCATGTGGCTCATCGGGGCTTTTCTAAATGGCCCACTCGTGGCCCATTGCACTAAATATTCAATTATTTAAAACAATTTCATAAAATTTTAGCAGGAAATTCTATTAATCAAGCAATCATATCGACAAATTTTGCTGTCGATATTATACGGGTACGAATAATTAAGATTTTTTTTTTCAATTTGTAGCTGTAACCGTTGGTAATTACAAATAACAGTGAAGCAGGGAACTGTAGTAGTGGCTATTTTATGTGTGAAACTGATTTTTAACTCTAAAAAATAAAAAAGATTTCAGTCTGGAATTCATTCAAAACTCGTCTTTGCTGCCATTCTGCATTTTTGATAAACTAATATTTGAAATAAAAATAAGAGAGGCTTTGTCAAAAGAAAAAAAAATCAAACTATTCAAATGTCAGGGTCGTTTTGTCTGCATGATAGTAGAACGTAAACTAAGGGCTTAGTCATGGATGAAAGGGAATCGAAGCTACTCCATAACTCAGTAAGAAATGCATTAAAAAAAAGAATCATGTGTGTTTGATAGAGATTAATATAGTATTAAAAGCCAAAAATTAGTTTTTAATACGTTAAGTGCCCATTATTACCTTGGTCTTACGATGTTTTTCCATTAATCCAGGGCTTCACAAACTTTCAATATTTGTGACACAATATTCCATCATAATTTTCATCGCGCCCTTCCATACAAATAACATTGCAGAAATTCAATAATACTATACTTAGACGTTAAAGGTACAATACGACTTAAACCTCTTAACCAGCGTATATATACGTCTCACTTAACCGATGTGTTAAATTACCCGGACGTATATATATACGTCTTTCCGAAGTATGATCTTTTCTGTGCACTGCTATCCACAAAATTATTACGGCTTTGGAATGCAATAAAAGGACCTTGACAATGTTTACGAAGGATTTACTCATATCTGAGGATTTCCTATTTGTTCATTTTTCCCCAATACATCACATGCGCTCTCCTACGTGGGAAACGGAGGCATTGGGAGTGAATTAGGTTACTTCTTTTAACCGGCAGCTAAGGGATTGCTTATAAACAGTACAAATTGTCAAGATAAATGTTAATTTTTGTGTATAATTTTTTATATGTGGTCCCCCATGGGGTCACTGGTAATTATTAAACTATTATGGTATAGTTAAATTAATTATTTAATACATTGTACAGTACTGATACAGTTATAAGTGTATTACATTAGTGCAAATGTTATTTTTTTTTATTATGTCAGAATGATTTTGTTTGTTTACTCTCAGTTAATTAATAATTTTTTTAGATAATGTTTGTTTTCGACTTTTCAATATGCTCGCGCCTCCCTCGTAAAGTTATGACGCTCCCCCCCCCAAGGGGGCGCACCCCACAGTTTGAGAAACGCTGCATTAATCCTCCTGTTACGGCCTGTACAAAATATCTGCCATATGTATGTGGTCCGGCGGGAATAAAAGTTGAGTACCCCTGGTCTACATGATCCATGATGACATCATCCAGATGTGTTTGTCGTACAGTTCTCCATCTACTCCTTCCATCAGTATTAATAGAAAATGAACCATTTTCACACAGCTGTTGATGTAATCGCTGAAATATTTCGTGGTTCGGCATGCGTCTACTTGAAAAACGTTCCTGGTACAGGTAGCACTGCTTTGTCGTTACCATTAAGCAAAACCGTACATTAGATGCATGTCTACCTTTTCACTACTGGTAAAATCATCCATAACGACCGAAATCTCAAGCGCAAATGTCGATTTTGGTGGTGCAGCAGATCACTGGCACACCGCTTTGAGGCCTTCAACTATCGCCAGTACTGTCAACCAGTCATGCCATAAAGGTCGCCAAGAATACATGGTGGTTGGTGGAAGCAATTTCTATTTTCTGTACGGAATAACTCACTGCTGCTAATGAACATTTTATGTTTACGTTAACATGTTATTTTCAACTCCCTACTATTAACTCAAACTCTCTATTTATTTATTTATCTTGGTGGAGTTTTCAATCGTTAATAAAACACATTTTAAAGCGCTCCATTGAGCTGAAATTTTATATGCAGGATTATTTTGGATGACAATACAATAATTTAATTATAATTAATAAAAATTAATTGATTGAAACTAATTATTTAAAGAATTACAAATACAGTCACGTTGGCATCATTTTGGGCGTCTTAGCAACCATTTTGGCGACTTGTGTATCAAAACTTGAAAAGGGTTTTTTTTCCCTCTCGTTTTAAAGCATTCAGTTGAATTGAAATTTTTATGTACACGATTGTTTTGAATGGCAATACGATACTTTAATGATAATTAATAAAATTGAATTACCACTTAAGGCTGTTGATTCTGTCATATGTATGTTGTTAAAATAAAAATTTTCTTTGTTGATCTAAGTAGGAATTGATTTAAGAAAATTTTTTTTTTATTACTTGTTCACAAACATCTGGCTTTAATAACTCTGTATAAAACTGATTTCCTTTTACAGAACTCTTTTTTTACAATTAATGAAAATATTATAATTATATCTAAAGCAGTAAAAGTTCATTAAAAATTCTACCATGGTAAAATGCTTCTCAAAGGTATTTTGAACAGCGTTTAGTAATCTGTATAAATGAATTCGGTGTTTCTGATGAATAGACAAGAGATAACTTAAATCTCCCTAATAGAAGGTACAAAAGCACATTCCATTTTTATGCACACGCTTAACAATTAATTAAAAGTGTTTCAAGGACTTTTAATGTAAAAATAATTGTCATTTTTCATTATTATTGTAAACATGAAAATTCAAAATAAAGAGCTTACTCTATTATTGGTACCGATTTTTTTCACAAAGCGTTCAAAAGCGTTTTGTCAATGGTTGTTCTTGCATTTTAATCCGCGTAAATAGTTCTAAGTTTTTGAGAGAATGAAAAATGTTACTTTATGGAAAACATTTTCTTAAATATTATAAAAAATATTAATATTGCAGCACAATAGTTTTGATCGCAAACACTACCAAAAGGTCCACTCCCCCTTGCCCTGTACACTCGTATACATATAAAGGTTTCATTGATACTATAGTTTTCTTGTTTCACTGTCAATTTGACCCTCGTATCTCGTGTCAATTTTTATAGTGCGAGTCATAAAACTCACCACCCACTCACCAAAGCAAATCTTCTCTCAAAAAATTAATATAGGGGAAAATTTTGACAGTGACTGGTTTCTTTTTCCGCAAAATTGAAATTTAATTTGTTCAACATTTGTGTGGTTTTTAAATTTGTGCTTTTGTAAATGTAGATTGTGTTAGTTATTTCTCGTTAGAAGAAAAATCTACTGTTACTACGAGAGTTCAGAAAATTACAATTTAATCCAAAAGAACCTGCCAGTTAATTGCAGGGTTCATACATTTTAAAGACAATTAATCACGTAACAATATGTTGGCTGAATTTAGCATTGTATGAGACATAAGGTGGTTCCTTGAACCATTACCAACGATGATGAACAACACAATATTCACAATCTAGATAATATATATAAGGGAAAAAAAGTTTAAATCTGCTTTTATTACATTATAATAAAAGTTGCAGGCAATTACTAAAAAGGGAGACAGTCTAGGCCTGAAATTATTTTTAAGTCCCTCCTCTCCTCCCGTAAGACGTGGAACCCTCGTTAAAACAGGGTTTTTAGATATTTGGGGTTATCAAACTTCAAAGGGCTTAAGTTTTTTGTGAATATTTATAGTTTTCTTTCCAAATTTTTATTTTGACTTGTGGAATCCTTCAGTATGTACTTCGGGGAACCCTAGGGCCCCGTGGACAGTTTAAAGACCACTGGTCTATACAAAATAGTGATCTATCGAAAGAATGAAAGTTAAAAAATATTTTTCAAAAAAAAGAAAAACGCAAATGATGATTTTAATCAGAGCTATTATATTACAAATATATTTTTGAATTATATATATAAACACTTATAATCAATTATGCAAGCTTGTTTTCCCCCTATTTTTTGAACTTAAAAAAAATTTTAAGAGATTGCCAAATAAAAACTCTATCATCGGCAGCATACATTCTACGGGTGGAAGAGCATCAATTTTGTACCGGGCGTACAAAGTTTCATTTCGTAAGCAATCCTGTAAAGAAATAACAAAAAGTCACAGTAAGTAAATAATTCATAGAACGTTTTAAATTTTTAGTTCATGATGGAATTTGAGCATTTATACAGAACAATTACTGTTTAACAAATGGAATATAACTATAAATTTTTAATAAACCGTTTTTCTCTGGTTAATTTTTAAAACAAAAAAAAATTTTTTATAAAAAAAAGCTGAATTGTAAGGAAGAAAACCCGAAAAAAAAAAAAAAAAAATGTAAAAAAAGTAATAAAAAGCATTTAACGCCCCTGCCCTTGGGAACCCCTTTGGTAAATTTTTTAAGCACCTTTTTTTGCATCTCTCCCAGAAAAGGAACGGGGCCCACAAAATTTCAAATTTAGGTTTAACCCCCAAGGGGCTGCCCTTTAAAATTTTGCCATTCTGGATGCTTCCCAAAAAGCGCCCCATTTTTTTGCTTTCAGGTGGGTTCCAAAGGGTTGAGCCGTATTTTTAAAAGGGCTCGGCCGTTTGCGGAATCTTGCTTGAAGGCAGAAAAGCATCTCTGAATGGCGGAATATTACGTGTGACCGCGAGGGGTTTTTAAAAGTTAAAAAAGGGAATATTTATCTATAATGTCACTTAAGCCCTCGCAACGCATCTTTGGGAGTCGATTCAGGTAAAAACACGAACCCTTTTCTTGGATAGGAAACAAGGGGCTAACACACCATTGATTGTGGGGTTTCTTTTTAATTTAGCAGCACGAACATTGTACCCCTTTTTTTCAAATATGAGTATCTATTAATTAAGCAACTCTATGGGAAAAACGTCTTCGTTCGACACTAGTTGGCGTTATTCACAGGAGCATCAAAAGAAACAGAACTGCAGCCGCTTTCGCGTTTACAGCAGTTTTACAAACACCGAGCTGACAGTTATGCACTCCAAAGAATTGAGAAGGAAATGCGCAAAGCGGATTGTATCCGGAAAAAAAAACAAGAGATCACTGGGCCCCGATTGTTTTTAATTTATACAATTCGAGTGAATATGGATCATTACAAGGAAATTGGCATAGTGAGGGCGAATCACGAGTGACTCGAGCTCTCAACATGGTACTCGGATTTCTTCGAACGATACCCAACATATTTTGTTCTATGCATGGAACCAAATGTGTTCGATACCATGTCCTGTTGGATTGTGTGGTCCGCCCTATGCATGTCATTTTATGAAATAACTAAGTCAGTTAAACACAGAGAGAGCCTATAAAATATTGGATTTTTTCCACACTTTATCCAGTTACTTCATAAAATAACGATTGTCTAAACGTAGAAGTATTGAATGCTTTCCATTTTGGATAAAACTTTTGTAATATTTTATCCCAGAGTATATGTGTGTTTGACAAGGCTCTAAGTAGCTTAATAATTTATTTAATTATAAGTTTTAAGAATTAAAATATAACTACTACTACAATATATTCTGTTATTGAATGTACAAGAAATATATAATGTATTCTGCTTTTCTTCATTATTTATAAATTCATATATCAGTAATATTAAATACATTTTACGAAAGACTATTTATCAATCTTTTAACTGACTTGGTTGACACTCAGTTATTTTATGAAGCACTTAATGACATGACCGAACTATACACTTTAAGGGTACATTACAGGGTGTCCCAAAACTTTACTTTAAGTGGACAAGAGGTGAAAGGAGTGGTAATATCTGTTCTGGGAAAAATTTAAAAAATTTCTTAACATTTGGATAAGTGAGGAAGAACATATTTTTTAAAGTGTGAAAAATTGACAACCTCCACTACATCAATAACTACTGTGACTACAAATTTCACAATTTTCGATGATTTTTTCACTCTCATAGCAGTACTATTAAATTGCAGTTTAAAAAAATTGCTGGTATAGTTAAAATTAAAGTAGTGTTAGTCGGAGTTTGAGAAAACGATGTCACTTAGTTTTGATTCTCTATAAAATGAAAATTATTACACACAGCTCCAGGCAAGTTTCTCAAAAGTTGGCCCCTTTATGTAAGGTTACATAATGGTAAAACGTTCTTTTCTGTACATAACAATCATACAGAATTTTTTTTTATTTGCAGAACGTCTTCATTTTGAAAACATCTCTGTTGGTACTTTCCATTCCATCATTAGGCATTGTGACCTCAAATTCACCGACTTCACAGTGATTTATTCACTGACGAGATGTTTCATAGCCGTGCTATCAATCCCAGTCACAAATGGAACACAACGCTTAGCTGGTTTGTGACATCTCTAAGATATTTATATTGATAAGTGATCTAATTTGAACTGTTAATTAAATCGGCGTACTTTGGTTTATTCTCACCTAATATAAGTTTGTTCGATATCTAAGTATTTAAGTAAATTTAATAAAAGTCATATTAAGAATTATAGAATGTCTCATCCTTCCGATAATCCCACACCTCTAACTTACGCGGAAACCCCAAGACATAGCTATCGACAGATGGCCAAGTCGCAGGTTTAATTTAAAATAACGTAGTTTGAGCCGGTTTGAGAAAATGATGTCAGCTAACTTTAAAGCTTCATGAAAAGAAAAATGCTGCATACTACTCTTAAGCAAGTTATTCCAAAAGAGGACAATTCCAAAATGGTTCAAAATTTGCTACAATTCTAAAGTATAACAATAATTTCATTTGTTCTTTTTAAAAATGACTTCAAAACACACATCTTCAATATGTAAATAAACTAAAAAAATAAGTTGAAAAATAAAGCGTTAAAAAAAAAGTTGTAACCCGTTATTTAAGTAAATGTCCAAAGTTTACCTTTCAAGAATTTTGGCTCCACCTTTTTAAAATAACCGTTTGATTGGTCGAGAGTAATTAGCTGAGTTTATATCCTCCACCGCTTTTCAACAATCCCTTGCCACAGTTCGGTCACATTTTCATTATGGTTTAAAATAAACTTTCCCTTTCCTGAAGACCCCATAAAAGTAATCGACGGGATTCAAATTTGGTGAACGAGCTGGCCATGAAATTGAACATGAAATCCAATTGTCAAATATTCCTTGTCCAAGTACTTTCGCACTAAACGCATAATGCTCTGAGTATCCATCTTCTTGGAACCACATGTCCTTGTAGATGTTGAGTAACACATCTTCCAGCAGGTCTGACAGATTGTTTCGGAGAAAATACAGGCAGTTTTCCTCATTTAAAGTTTTAGGTACTCAAACGGTCCAAGTATTTTTCCATTAAATGTTCCGGTCTGCATTTTTTAACTAAAATTGTGACCGGTTTTCATGCATTCGATGCGGATTTTCCAATTCCCATCCATGCGATTGTGTAAAGTTAAAATATCCGTTCATTTTAAATGTGGATTCTTTAGTCAAAAATATTTTCTTTTGGAATTTCATTCCTCACTGTTATTCGTCATTGTTTTTCTGTAAAATTCGAGCTTTGGAGTGTACTTACAAAGTAGAAGACTTCGTGAACATGCGTATGATATGTATGAAATTCCTGTGTTTTCAAATACATTATGAACAATAATTTTCAGTACTCTCATAGTTTTTTCAATTGAACTTACTGAAGTATCGGGAGAGTTTTCGATTGAGTCCAAAATGATATCTCCGTCGTATCTTTGAGGACTTCAACTGGACTTACAGACACTAGACAATCGTTAAACCCCCTTAATGGAATTAAATCAAATATATGGTTGACAAAAATTGTGTTGCTAAAATTTTTTAAAAAAAAGTTATTTTGTAAAAAAAAAGTAATGATTGATATGCATAGAAATGTAGCAAATGTTGTTCCGCTTTGGAATTGCGACTAAATGGGCCCTCTTTTAAAATAACTTGCTTAGAGCAGTATGCAACGTTTTTCTTTTTATGAAGCTTCAAAGTTAACTGACATCATTTTCTCAAACCGCTTCAAACTATGTTAATTTTTACTAAAACAGCAAAAGTTTTTGTTCCATTTGTGACTGTGATTTCATGGCACTACTATGCAAGAACACGTTGGTGAAAGATTCATTGGGAAATCGCTGAATTCGCGGTCACAGTACCTAATGCAGTGAGGGCTACGGAAAACAATGCAATCGGCGTAATGCAGAAACGGAGAGCGATTTATCCGACGTTTGAAAGGGCATGATCATTGGCTTTCGGGACAAGGGTGGAAGTATTTCCGAAATGGCTAAGTTTATGGACAGTTGGCGTCCAAACGTGGGAAAGATTTACCGGGGGAAAAAATGGGACTGTAAAAAAATCAGAAAGGGGAAATGTCGCCCCCCGGGATAGATGACGGGCAAACGACGGCTGCGGAGATGCATTCAGATGAATAGACGTGCTACCGTTGAGCAACTGACCACCTATAGATCAGGGGTATTCAACATTTTTTCCCCCGGGCCCGCAAAAAATGAGGGCATTTGACGCGGGCGGGAAAGTTTAAAAGTGTTTCAAACTTTCAATATTTTCGACCCAATATTCAATCACAATTTTCATCGTTTTTCCCTACAAAAAAATTTTTAATTTAATAGCACTTTCCTTTTACGCTAACGCTACAATACGATTTTAACCTCTTAATGTCCTGGGGTTTTATGCCCTCTCTCGAAAAGTTAATCATCCCGGGCGTATATACGTCGTTCCAAAAGATCTTTTTTTGTGCACTGCTATGCATAAAATTATTTTGAAGGCTTTTTAAAAGCAAAAAGGACTTTTTACAGAGTTTGGGAAGGTTACTTATTTCAGGGGAATTTCCTTTTTTTTCCCCCCCCCTTCCCAAAACATCCCTGGGCACATAGGGCTCTGCGTGGAAGACGGTGTCTTAACGAAATTGCGTAACTTTTTAATCCAGTTATAGGGGGTTAATTTTAAACAATACAAATCATCAAATAGTTGTTAATTTTTTTTAAATAATATTTATATGCAAGCCATGGGGTCACCGTAATTTTTAAACTTGTTCTTAACTTAGTATTGAAAAAAATTATAAAATACATCGTGAGTACTGTTACATTTATAAGTGTATTATATCAGTTAAATGTGTATTTTATTTATTTTTTTTTTTGTTTTTTTTTTATTTTTCAGAAAATTTAAATAATTTTTTAGAATAATCTTTTTTTTCCTTTTCAATTTGTTCCCCCCTCTTAGAGTTATAAGGGCCCCTCCCTGGGGAAGCGCGCCCCCACAGTTTGAGAAACGTTGTTTAAGCCCAAGAAAACAAAAAAATTTAAAAAATGGGGAAAATTGACCCAAAATTAAAACCCAATTTTGTTTTTTTCGTAAAAAAAATTTTTAACAAATTTTGGGGGCAAAAACCCAATTGAGCCAGGGAATTTCCGGGAAAACCCTTAAAAATTTTTTCAAAAGGCCCGGGTGGGCCCCCGGTTTTAGTATTTTTTTGCCCGGCCCAAAAATTTTGGCCAAAGGGAACCAACGGGGGGGAAATTTTCCGTAAACCCCTTTGTTCCCCCCGAAATTTTGGCCGGGCTTTGGGGCCCCCAAAGAAAAGCCCCCGGCCCGGTTTAAATGGGGGGGCCGGGTTTTTGGGTTTATCGGGAAAAAAAAGCCAAAAAATTTGGGTCCCCCCAAAAACCCCCTTGGAAACCATCCAAAACCCTTTAAATTCCCGGAACCAAAGGTAAGGGGTTTTCCCCCGGAGGGGGGAATCCGCCTTTTTCGGCCCCAATCGGAAAAAAAAATAAAAAATTTTAAAAGGCTAAAACCTTTTTTGAATTTAAAGTTGAGTTTTTTTTAAATTTTTTTTAAAACTTTTCTTTTTAGCAAATTTAATTTTGGGCCCAAAAATTTTTAGGCTGAAAACCCCTAACAAAAGAAGGAAAAAGGAAAAATTTGGGTTTTTTTAACAAATTTTATTTTGAAAAAAGAAAAGGATCAGGGGGGCCCCCTTCTTAAACCCCTTTTTTTAAACCAAAGGGAAAAAACCCCCCGGGAAAAGAAAAGTTTTAACCAGGGTTTTCCCCTGAAAATTGTTTTTTCCCTACCCTTTACCCCCAAAAAAGGGGGACCCCCTGGGGGAAAACCCCTTTCCCCGAAACAAAACCCAAAAAAACCCTCAACCCCGGGCCCCAAAAACCATTAGGGGCGGGGAATTTTTTCCCGGATTCCCTTTCGGGTTCACGTATCTTTGGGGAAAAGGGCACGATGGGATCAATAAAGGGACCCATCTGCCCCTTGTAAACCCAGTCCCCCCCCATACCCCCATTTTTTTCCCAGGATGAGGGCTTTAAAACCAGCAAGACAATGTGAATATAATAATATAATATACCTCTTAACATAAAATTTATCAACATTTAAAAAATTTTTTAATAGAAAACTTTTAAATTTTTAATAAAAAAATTATATCCAAAATTTTAAAAAATTTTTTTATTTTTCCCAAAAAATTTTAAATTTTACGTCATTATAGACATCTTTTAATGTGTTGTATGAAAAAAAAATATTAAATTTATTGTAAAATATTTAGTAAAAATATAAGAAAACTCGTTTATTTTCATACCATAGGACCTAAAATTTCACAATCTTCTTCACTTAGTTCTCCGTTTCTTCTAAGTTCTGAAAAAAAAAAATATATAACCTACTAAAAATAAAAATGAAATAATCAGGTATGAATAAAACAGAAAACAGGCATGTAAAATATATATACTAAGTTGCTGAAAATATTTTTGGGGTATATAAAAAAACTTCAGACGGATTTTTTGGCCCCCACTCATAAGTCCACTAATTACAGGTAATTTTTACTTCGAAAATTAGAATCATACTTAGATGAAGAGTTCGACACCCGATTTGATTGATTTTTAATTTGCGTCGCTCTCTAAGCCAACAGGATGGTCATCGGTGACGGACCTCGTAATCACAGTTAAATGATGATGATACCTGAGCTGGCTTGACCAAAACCAGATCAAAAGAAGCAACAATTTCTCTAAGTATTAAACTGAAAATATTAGCAGAAATTTCTCATTTTTCTATTAATCAAAATTGACCAAATTATCTCAAAAAATTCACTTTTAATTTTGGGCATTAAACTTTTTGACTGGCTGATTTTTTTAAAAATCTTTATCCCCTTTTGTTTTTGATTATATGTAAACACACACACAAAATATATATATATATATATTATATATACTGCTGGCCACCGTAAATGCAACACCCCGAAGGAAACATGCAAAAAAACATGAAATTTACAACATGCTTTTGCGGGGGGGTGAGATATGCAAATGATTGAATTTTTAGCCCCCAGACAAACTTCGGGGCCTGTTGCCCACCCCCAAAAACGCTATTTAAGGTTTGGGGAAAATTTTTACGATTTCAAGCCCCAAAATTTTTTTTCTTTTTGGTTTTTCAAAAAAAAATCAATTTGGGCTCGTAGAAAAAAAACGTCAGCTTTTTTAAACAAGTATCCGAGTTCGACAGGGGGGAAGGATAGTGGCCTACCGGATTGTGGATTATTTTTTAGGGAAAATCGTGTTGGACGGGAAACCAAAAACTGTAATGGGATATGTGACCGTTGGATGGGGGGGGGCGGACCGACGTGGTTGATGCATCCACCTCGGGGCCCCCACGTGAGGGGCAGGCAAATTGGGGTCATGGCGGGGGACGGATCGCCCAGTCACATCACGAACCATAGCACAAACATTGAGTCTGTAAAGCATCAAATTTTGTGCCTGCGCGTACCATTCGGGCGCCGTTTTCAGCAGAGTGATTGCCCAAAAACGTCCATTTGGGGCTACCCCTTTATGCAGAACCACCCGACGTCTCCGCCCCCAATGGTTTCCGGAAAAAAGGACGTGGGGGCAGAATGGGAAAGAAGTTGTTTTTTTACTGACGAGTCACGCCTCTGTTGCAACAAACCCGATTGTCAGATTTTGATTCTGGAGAACCCCGGGGGAAAAGGGGGCCCCTGAACAGCTGCGTTATGCACCCCACACTGGTCCCGCACCGGGGATTATGGGGATAGGGCGGTATTGGGTATCACTCACACCCTCTAGTACGCATTGCCGGTACTTTAAACAACCAAAATGCTACATTCCGAGGTGTTGGGGCCCGTTGTCGTTTTTTCACCTTTTAGGGGGTTTGGCCCCCAACCATATTTCAACAGGATAATGCCCAAACCCCCGTGGCACGCATTATCCAAAGGTTCTTGTCAATAAACCCGATTGAATTTTTTCCCTGGCAGGGTCGCTCTTTTGGATCTTTCACCGATAGAAAAAATGTGGGGCATGATTGGGTCAACGATTTCCCGATTACACCCCCCCGCTGCCACACCAAAAATCAACTTTGGGAACGTGTGGAAGGTGCTTGGGGCGCCGACCCCCAAAAACACACCCCAAAGTCTCCCTTTTTTCAATACCGGGCGGTGGGAGCGGTGATCTCCCAAAAATGGGGGCTACTCTGGCTACTGATTCCCGGGCAGGAACCACACTTTCACAGAAGTCTATAAATTTAATCATTTGATACCCTTGGGCAAATGTTATCTACAAAATAAATTTTCTTGTGCTATCTCTTGTCTTTCTTGGTGTTACATTTACGGTGGCCAGCAGTGTCCATATGAGACAGAATCACAATATCAAATGACTCAATAGAAAGCGATTTTCCTTGCATTTTTTCCATTTTCCTTGCTATATAGGGTGTTGGATAATTTCTTTTTGTTTGTGTTACTATTTATTCATTTATTTAATTATTCTAATAAAATAGTAAAGTAAGCAAGAAATCATGTTCTCAGAAATTAGGCCACCCCAGGTGGTATTCGATCCAACGACCTTCAGATTAGAAGTCCAATGCGGTATCCATTGCGCCAGCCACGATCCGATACCTTGACCCCTTGGTTACCGCGCCCACCTATATGACAGTAATTTTGTGCGTTAAAAGTTATTATAACAAACATTAAACTTATATTTGCTACAAAAATTTATTTCTGCGTTGATTTAATTTCCTATAAAAAAATCGGTTCTAAACTTGCTTAACTAAAAAAGAAATACTTAAGATGCATGTTGTTAACAAATAATCCTCAAGAACAGAAAGAATAATGTGAACTACAACCTCTAAATAATTCTAAAACAAGTAATAAAATATGTTCCAATTTACTTCAAACTATGATTTAAAAAAAGTTTTTAGTTACGTTATAACTAATAAGGGTTTTAGCTATTCGCAATTGTTTTCCTCTTACAAGGAGAGGGCCCGACTAAGGAAATTCATTTGGGGTCGAGACTTAGTGTAATAGTAGTACTCCTTTAGGGTATTCAACCCTCAATATAATTCCGCCGAATGGCCTGTCAATTCGGAGAGTAACTTTTATAAAATTATGTTTTAATTACCTCCAGTAACGCCCTGGCATACTTGGTAGAACGCTTGCCTTCTGCGCCGGCGGGTAGTGTTCGAATTATATTCGATTAATTTTTTTTTACAACTCATTTCATTTTTTTAAAATAAAATAAATTTATTTAAAAAGGACTTATTAAATATTTATTTAATTACAAAATAATTGAATTAATAATATATAAAAAAGACAAAATATTTTTTTATTATATTAATTATAAAATAATTAATTTAATAATAATATATTTTATAAATTATTTTATATTATATGTTATATTTTATTTATCATATATTGTATTTCACATTATAAAATTATTTGTAACTATTTTTATATAAAATTTTATTTAATACTTATTACATATTTATTATAAATATTATTTATTAATATAAAAATACACATATAAAATATAATAAAAATGTTTATATATAATCACAGTAATTTCTTAACTTTATAAAATACAAAATAATTACATAAAGTATCATTTAATATTTAATAAACCTTTCATAAATAAATTTATTTAATTATATAAAAAAATTATAAAATAACATTTGTTTTATTAATATAATAAAAATAACATATCTATTTTACACATTATTAACTTAATTATTTTATAAAACCATAAAATATTTAATAAGTCCTTTTTAAATAAATTTATTTAATTTTTAAAAATAAAAATGAATTGGAAAAAAAAAGTTGATCACGTGATTTGAACCCTATCCGCCGCTGGCTTTATTGCACGGGCTCAGTCATGAGAATTTTCAAATTATTAGCAAACTCGAATTCTGAATGTAACTTTGAAAGTATCGTGTTATTTTTTCGTTTTAACACACTTTTATAAGTTTCACTTGTATGTAATGGAATCTTTGGACTCGATTTTTACCCACTTTAAAAGGTCAGATCAATTCGAAATTTTGCACACTTGTCAAGGATCGATGAAAATACAATAATTTCATAATTTTGTTCCATTGTCCTGATCAGGATACTCCAAAATAAGGATTTCAAGATTTGGCGATTAATTTATTATATCGTTTCCAGGTTTGGTGACTAATTCCATACTCCATTCCAAATTTGGCGACTAATTGCAGATATGGGGACTAAAAGACCCTACACCTTAAAAATGTGCAATCCTAAAAATGAAAACGCTTGTTATTAATACAAATAAAACAAACAGAAAAAGTTTTCTTTATGTGAGAAAGTAGAGGGTGGGTGAGTTAGCAACTGAAAATGAAAATAAAAAAAGAGACTCGTACATGTGAAAAAAAAAAATTATGTTCTAACTGCTAAATAATTTTTTTTGTTTGTAAATCAGTACGTTTAGAAGTGATGATACGTATATAGTATATACGTATATAGGTGACGATTATAGCAATACGTTTAAAAGATGATAATACGATTGACATTTAATATTTCTTCTTACACACTTTTATTAGTTAGACCTGTATCTATAAAGACGAAATCTTGGGATTCATCCGACACCCTTAAACGGAGAGAATAAGTACTCTTCAGACCCATTAATTAATATCCATTAAAGAACAAGACTAATTCCAGCAGCCACGTAGTTCCGGCTCCAAATATCAAACTCAAGCATAAATTCAACAAAGAATAAATGATAGTTCTAAAAACTAAAAAAACAGTCTTTTATTGTAGACCGAACTAAAAAATGAAAAATAAATTATGGTTTAAAAAAACTAAAAACGCAAGTGAATCGAACTAAAGGGAAAAAAAAATTCTTAGTATAAGAATAAAAATTAAAGAGAAATTAATGTCATTGAGGTAAAAGCGTGGGGTGTTCTATATTAGTTGCTATAATTTCTTACTAGTTCGATTCCGAAATGCTGAGTTAGTGTAAAAATGTAATACAAAACACCCCACGCTTTTACCTCATTGACATTAATTTTCTCGTCTATCATTTTGCTCTTAAATTAAGAATTATTTTTTTACTTTTTAGTTCGATTCACTATAAAAGCGTGTTTTTTAGTTGTTTTTTAAAACTATAATTTATTTAAAACAAAAGTCACAAAGTAAGCTACGATTAAAATCCCTTGCAGAGGGCCAACGGAAAATGTTAAAAAAAAGTTTTCCCTGAACTGCCATTTTTTTATATTTTTTTAGATTAACAGATCCTTATACAAGATGTGACCCTATTACTCTTACTTTACAAAAATAGCTCTAAAAATTCTCGGAATAACAGGGTGTTCCATAAATAATTATGATAATCTTAGTTCCCAAACTTTTTGCAGCCAGATTCCACGTTGAGAATACACAAAAAATGCCTAAAAAACTGTACCTGCACCATCCATTGTTTAAGGTAAATCATAATGCTGTAAATCATAATGAATGAATGATGATGTATGATGGTTCATGGTGGTGTTCCAGCCCATTTCTGTGCTCCTCTTAGCTACAATCCCCAGATCTGATCCGTGGGACTTTTTCTCTATGTGGCAATCTCAAGGGATTGGTGTATCCAGACGCAGTGATTACACAAACGGAATTAGTTGCCCATCTACATGCTGCGTGCACTTCTGTAGACACCACGCTGGTGGTGACCTCATTCACTCCACGGCGGGCTCAAGCCTGCCTCGATGTGCAAGATGGACATTTTGAATATCTTCCTATGGAAATATTTGCAAGTACTGCTGTTATGTGTCCAATACAGTGTTTTATCTTCCACCGGCTGTGACATCATACTTTTTTTTTTTTTATTGTAAACTTTGTATCATACAGGTACAGTTATTTGGGCAATTTTTAATCACTCCCAACAAAGAACCTTGCCATGCAGTGTTTTCGGGACATCCTGTATACTGTGCTTATTGAACTGATCAACGGCAATCTATTATACATGATTAATACGTAAATAAATGAATGCAAACATACCAATTCTTTTTTCTCTAATTAAATCCTCAAATTCTTGGCATTCTGGAAACTGTGGAAATAAATATTCGGAAGCATTTCCAGAATTTGCTTGATCATTTCCCAAGTCGCATAGTATGAACCCGAAACACCCGCAGAAAATACTAGAGAAGTAATAAAAATCATCCTTTCAATACGCTGAAATTATGCCAAAGCAGTCAGAGCATATTTTAACAACAACGTTTTGTCTCTCTTATATTATACACGGAAGGTATAAATGATACTTTAAAATCATATTCATTAATTTTCCTGTTACGCTTTTATATTTTGTAGGTATACTTTTTACTCAAGGGCATGTTTTGAAAATTCCCAAGCGTGTGGTATAGGGAAATGATGCGTGCATACAATTCCAGGAGACAATTCAGCATTTGTTGTAAAATGGACATCTATTGTCCACTTATTTGTTCACCTTTAGGGAAAGTACTATTTACGAATGTATTACTTATTTCATTATTTTTTACGGCTCGTATTCTGCAACACAAAAAATTCATATGCGACAAACTTAATTACACTTATTCACAAAGAACATTTTATAACATATGTAAGTTTCTATTTATATATATTGTTGGATCAACTTCATCACTTAAGCAGTTGACTAGACTCTAGAAAACCAATTTTTTTTGAAAATT
>BMAV01017458.1:0-17332 GCA_019973955.1 Trichonephila inaurata madagascariensis | reverse complement strand
CCCCCCACTATTTTGGCCCGCATTTCAAGGCATTGATGCCTTCGAACAGAGCCTTCAGTTGCTCATCCATCGCTTTTGTTATTGGCATAAAATCCCACTTCTGACACCAAACTGTACGTAAATCCGAGGGTTCGGGGATTTTATGCAAAACAATCACAAAGAAAATAAACAGTTCTTTAAGAGCGATGCAAATTTATTATCAAAACCCAATCCTTTAAATACAGGATTCAGCAGCGATATTCACAGAGTAAATATCCAAAGGTATTCACACCTTCAACAGCAATCAAACAATAACAGTGTTTAAAAAATAACGTAAGTAAAGTTTATTCACAAGCACAGCCGAGTTTAATCAAAACAATCCTCACTACTCGGAACCCATACCCTCGCCCGTTCCGGCGAGCATCCCCCCTTTTTATAGGCGCGACAGAAAATTTCCCGAGAATATAACGGCTCGTGTCATTGAACGTGACACTAGTGGAGAGATCTACTACTTTCTAGATTCCCGATGGTTCCGAACTCGCCAACATGGTCGCCAATGACGCCAAAATCGCCAAATTGGTCACCAAATTGGCCGCCAACTTGGTCGCCAAAAATGATGCCAACTTGGCTCTACCGCCAAGATTTCGCCAAGTTCTCATTGGATCGCCATTATAACGTAAGGGTCGGCAATGCTTGTGAATGGTACAATTTTAACATGAAATAAACATAACATAGAGTAATATAAATGCATTACACTCACAAATACAAATTATTTACACTATTTACACAAAATTCGTAACAATATTAATATAGAATTCAATACATTGTTATTGTATGGAGGGGGGGGGCACGATGAAAATTATGATTGAAAATTGGGTCGCAAGTACAGAAAGTTTGAGAAGCAGTGTCTTAATGTTACATGTGTTATTTTATTTATGGATTAGTTTGATTTTAATTCTTAATTTCACATGCCTTGTATTATTTATGGATTATTTTGACTTTAATTCTCAATGTTAAGTAAGAAGTTTCGAAGGAATTTTTCTTTCATTATTTGTAGGCAAAGAAAATCATCTGACAAATAAGTTTCAAATATTATTTAAATCCTTTACGCTATAAATTCTTTTGATATCTCTTTAAAAAGTGTTTTCTTGGCTACTGTAAATGCTCTCTCTTTAAAATTTGGCTGAAGGTCTAATAGGACTTCTTAAGGAGTTTGATTTTGATTAATTGAAATTTATTTTTAATATTTTGCTTTGCGCTTTCTTTTTTTTTTTTATTTCTCAATAGATATTACACTTTATTAGATAACTTTCATTTTACCACAAGTAAAATAAAATTCAGAAAAGTATAATTGCTCAGTATGCTTAGAAACAATCTTTATTTTTACAAATAATGTAAGTGACGGCAATGTGAGAATAATAGTTAGGAGTACATGGAGGGGACAAAATAAATAATTCTAATTCCTTCATTATTATATTTTGATTAATATCATTATAATACATACATAAACTGCAAACAAATGTATCATATTGAGACTTTGTGTAATGAAATTGAGTATGATGGATTACTTGAAACAATTTAATGGAAGCTGAATTATTCGTTTCTGCAAACAAACTTTGTTATAACTTTATAAGCCTTCATACCCTTCTTATAATGTGTTTCATTACGTAAATTTTTATTTATGTTTACATTTCATCACGTATTCTACTAGTATTACAACTTAACTGTTCTACGTTAAGTGTAGTGTCATAACTAATTAGTTCTATTTATGAAAAAGGAAAGAAATATTATTTTTCGCTAAGTATACATGAATTAGTATTTTTTGAAGCTAAAGCAGAGCGAGAGGAGAGATTAGTAAATATTTATATTACACTAAATTGAAATCAAGCTTAAGTCAGGTAAGACCTGGAAAAACATAACATAAAGTTTTGTAGGACTTCAAATTATTATTTTATTATTGACAAGAGTTTATTACGTTGCACTAGAAAGCAATACGGGGACTATTGGTGACGAACTTCCTAATTCTGAACTTTCAAATGACAAGGAAGGACATCTGTGTGTGATCTGGCACTTCTCTCACCAAACTTCCACACCTCACCAACGGGAAGATTTTGAGTCTCGAAAGATTTTAAGATCTCACAGGTCTTTAAAATTGTAAATTTTTCCATTTTTTGAAAAAATTCTATGTTAAAGCCTTAGTATTTCTAAGTAATTTGTTACAAAAATTGTGTTGATACTGTGAACACTTCCGAAGTTATTGAGAAGCAAGTAGTGAAACTTAAATTAAAACCTTACATCTTTCTTATTTTTAACTTCACCATATACAAAACAAAATAATTTAGCTTCCGTGCAGGATTTCTCAAAAACAATTTATCATATCAAAATTTGAAATTTTTTACACGTGTTCAAAATAATGCTCTTCATAACTTATACATCAATTTTCAACAAAAAAAATAATGTAACTTTTTTATTTAAACTTTAATTTATTTTTTTCTCAAAATTTTAAAATTTTCCTAATAATTGTATTTAAAAAAATATTTTTTTCCCTCGAAATTTCTTAAAAGCTATTATAACTTCTAAAGTGAACATTTTTATACCAAGTAAAATTAATTTTGTAAATGTTGATCAATTTTGTATTTCAGCATCATGCGCTGTGTAAAATACTGATTTTCATATTTTTGAAAAATTGTCTATTTTTTATTTCTTTATAACTTTTTAAATTTTTTCTCAAATTCTCTGAAAAATTGAGAAAAATTGTAAATATATATGAATATCATGTGGTAAAAAAGTCCAAATTATATATATTGTTTTGTTTTTTGTAAGTTACATTGAATTGAAAAGAAGGTTGTTTTTTTCGAGTGCACGGGGGGATATTTGTTAAGGATCCTGAGCACTTAAGTGCTCCAGCCTCCCCTCTTCTATGCTGGTCTTTAGTTGCACTAGGATTCCAACCTCGAGTTCAAGTCTATAACCCGGGCTTCGCGCGCGAACCGTAATTTTTCTCGTTCCAGTTCAACTAAATATATATTCAGTCGAACCTCTATATTGCGAATTTGTCTATGTCACGATTTTTTCTTCGTAAAATAACCTCTCTATAGTGAAGTGTACTTTCTATATAACGAACTTTTTCTTTGTGTTTGAATTTTTGTTCCTTTTTTTTAAAGTATTTGCGAAAAAATTTCAAGTTATTCTCACTTTAACACATTTTATGGTGGTCATTAATCTTGAACTGGTTTTAATATATCCTAATTCGCCGAGGGCAATAGAGTTCTGGACGTTTCATTTAAGAAGTGTAATCTTTAACAACCATCACTAGAAACATATTCGATATCCTCTTTCACCCTCAATGGGGACCGCGGCTTGCCTTGTCACGAGTTCGAGCCCAGTACCAATAAAGACCCGCCGTGTAGGGCAGAGATGCACGTTAAATCTGTCGAGAGCTGAAACGTCCTCCCGTTGGTGTGGTGTGGTAGTTAGGAGAGGGGGTGCCAGCTCAGGTGTCTTCCACGTCACTTGACCATGGTTCAAAATTACGTGGTCCGTCGCCAAAAGCCCACGTGTAGCTAAACAGTGCGACGTTAATAATCAATCAATCAATCAATTCACCCTCAGTGGAGTTGTCCCCTTGTGACGTCTCTCGCGTCCTTCTGCTAACATAACTCCTATGTTCTTTGACGGCCACGATTAATGGCAAAACCTTCCAACCCAATACCAAGAAGATAAACGAAGATAATATGTAAATGAGATATACTTAAAAGGATAGAAGTTTTTGATGATAAGCGCGGCAAGTTTAGAGATAGCTTAGTGTGGAATCTTCAGATCAAGGGGTTAGCAGTACGATACTTTGGAAGAAATAGAAATAAATTATAAAAGAATTTGGGAAAAAGCTCGCATATTTAATTACAGTATAGATATTACTAAAGCGTTGAAGGAAGGAGATCTGAAAAAGGTAATATATTTTTATAGGAAGTTAGACGAATCTGTTAATTTATTATAATTAGGATAAATGTTCTAGTTAGTGATCACTTGAATATAAGGTTTAATTGGTGTTAACTCTCCTTTAATATAAAGTTGTCAAATTAGAATTAAGTAATATAAGTTATTCTTAATAAAAGTTGTTTTAAAGAACCAACATGTCTCATCATTTTGATAATCCCACACCTCTAGCTTACGCGGATCCGGAACGACATAGTATCCAGGATGGCTATGTTGCAATAACGCCGAACGTGTATAATTCTGGGTTAGGTAATGCAGGTGGATACAACGTACTACCTGAAATGGACTTTTCAGGGTCAGAAGAACATTGCAGAGTTTATCGAATCTATAGAGAAAACATACAGTTACTTGAAATCCCAAGTAATGTGTCATGTGCTTACTTAAAAAGTCATCTCAGGGAAGGGCTCAAGATTGGTATTTTTGGATCGGTGTTAGTGCAAAATACAGCCATGGATTTCCCGGCAGCTCAAGGCGGGAATTAGCGAAAGCTTTTCCGCGGTCAAATAAGAAGATTGCAAAACAATTCTACGCGCCCCAGCAGGGAAGAAATCAGGAACCCTCTGATTTCGTTTCAAATTAAAAATAGAAGTTTAGAGTTAGGAATGTCCCAAGCAGAGTTGGTGGATCATATTTTGGGTTCGACTCGAACCACAGATCCAAGATTATGTAAAGTGAAAATCCAAAAACACGATACAACTTTTGGAAGTCTTGGCTAAATTCGAAGAGATATTCTTGCAAATTAAAAAGGGGTTCTCAGAACGATAATATAAAAACGAGGTAAAAATGCGCATAGGATGCCAAATTTTGATGCTAATGGTAGAAACTGGGGGAATTCTGAAGTAGGACGTAGCCCAAATAACAGTAGAAAATTTTTACGAGAATAGCCGTCAAAGTAATAGAGGGTTCGAGAGGAATAGATTTCAGAATAATGATCAAAGATTCAACAACAGAGGTTACTCATTTCGAAATGAGCGAAATGATAATTTTAATAGGGGACCGTAGAAAAAGGGTTCGAGTGAAAATTTCAATCGAGGCGATAGGGGCGCAAAGGGGACGATTAAATATTGTAAAAGGGTTTAAAAATCAACCCTTCAAGGGTGTCGACAAGAGAACAATTTGGCTTTCTCCGATATGTATATCACCCGTAGAACTTCCCCACGTTCCTATTTTATTAAATACCACATTTTTGAAAGCGCTATGGGACACCGGAGCAGATAAATCATTTATATCGGAAGAAGTATACAGAAAATTTTTTTCTATAAGCAAATTAAAATCACGAGGCCAGGGTAATAACAGCACAGGGTGCGAAATGCCAAACATAGATCGTAGATGAATATTCGCACAGACAATTCCGAAAGAAATTGGTCATTTCATGTGTTGACGGATTTAGAATACCCTTGATTCCCCGGTATTGATTTTATAAGTGGGTCCCAAAAGATAGTATTAGATTTTGATCAAAATCGTTGAAAATTCAATTCTCAAAAAAAGGTGGTTGAAACCAATTAAAGAGGAAAAGTTGAGATAGATTTATCTAAGACAAAATGGGAGGTAGAAAAAAAAAACTACAAAATTTGTTTTTGTAGTTTTTAAAAGGGGTTTTTTTCAGACAAACCAGGTCTTTTCTCATGTTTTTATACCATAAATTGACACGGGAGATAACCACCAGTAAGCTTCAAGGCCATATAGGTATGACCGCACTAAGCAAAACAATAATAGATTTTCACATACAAAAATGTTACAAGAGGAAACGATTGTTCCAATTCAATCCCCATACGCGTCACCTGTTGTGTTATGCAAAAAATGGGTTACCACCGGATAATCGGAAGCATATAGATTTGCAGTAGACTATAGAAAATTAAATTCTATCACAAAGTATCCGTGATACCCTTTTTCCGTTAATAGATGATTTATTAACGAACATACCATATACAACTAATGTCATCTCTTGATCAGAGTGGGTACTTTCAAAAAGGCAGTAAACCCCAGTGATATTGTTAAGACCGCATTTGTAGTAAAAGTGGGGCACTTATGCTTTCAAAGCGTGCCATTCGGTTTATCAGAAACAGCTCCCAATTTTCAAAAGGCAATTGACATAATCCTAAAACCGGGGTAGGGGAATTTGTGAGTGTTTATATGGACGATGTGATAATCGCATCTCCATCATTCACCCCACCATGTTGAACATTTAAGGGAAGTTTTTTTGTTGTTACAGGATGCAGGATTGACATTAAATAAGGAAAAGTGCAAATTTGGGTGCGATGAATTGAAATATTTAGGATTAATTATTAGTAAAGAAGGAATTAAAACGGATGAGACAAAGGTTAGAGCTAAATTAGAGATGAAACCGCCCGTAACTCAAAAAGAGGTGTCCAAGTTTTTAGGTATGTCCCAGTGGTACGCGAAATTTATTAAAATTATGCGGATATTTGTGAGCCAAATTTATAATCTTAAACGAAAATTTAAAAATTTGTTCGGTCCAATGAAGCACAAAAAGCATTCGAAGAGGTCGGAGGCGGTAACAAAAGCGCCAGTTTTAAAATTACCAAACTTTCAGGAGCCATTCGAGATTACAGATGCCAGTTCGATTGGCTTAGGAGCAGTACTTAATCACACAAAACAGCCCTTTGTGGTATTTGCGTCACGTCCCTTGAACAACGCAGAGATGAATTATACAGTAACCGAAAGAGAATGTCTAGCAGGAGTATGGGCTTTGAACAAATTTAGAACATATTTAGGAATATTACCCATTAAAGTAATAACGGATCACGCCGCCTTAACACGCCTAACAATGGCAAAAATTTGTCGAGTAGGATGATTAGATGGGCACTCAAGTTAGCAGAATTCAATATAGAATGGGAACATAGACCTGGAACTCAAAAATGCAGTGGCTGACATTCTTTCAAGGAACCCCTGAAAAGTAAAAATGGAGATGAAAATTTTTGTGATATACAAATAATTTTAATGAATAAGGGAAAATTAATTGATAAGGAAATAGAGCCGAAAGTTTTATTTCGGGGGAGACCCCCCCTAAAAATTATGATATATATTAAAATAAAAGGGGCGGAAAACCCAGCCCATAGGGTAATGATAAAGATGAAAAGTTTGGGTTGCACCAAGAAATTTTTTTTAAAAATTTAAGTGTATAGTTATTTTGGATTGTATGTAAAAGTGAGAGTGGGCATAAATTTAAAAACAGAAATTTATTAATGTTGGCCTAGTTATTGAAAAAAAATTTTTTTCACGAGCTTAAATTTAAATTGAATTTTAAATTTTAATTCTAAGATGGTAATGAAAATTAAAGTCAAGATAAATTTTGGGGTTAAAAAAGAAATGAGGTTTTAAAATTTAAAATTTCAAAAAATCAGAAAGGAAGAATTAAAATAGAGTTTAGCCCGAATTTATTGGGCATTGAGAACCCTTAAGTAAATCACGTTTTTCTTTTTGGAGGGGTTGTGACGTCTTCGCGTCCTTCGCTAACATAACTCCTATTTTTGAGGGACGATTAATGGCAAAACCTTTCCAACCCAATACCAAGAAGAAAAACGAAGATAATATGTAAATGAGATATACTTTAAAGGATAGAAGCGATGATACGGGGCAAGTTTAGAATGCAGTGGGGAATTTTTGATCAAGAGTTAGCGTATGAACGGAAGAAATAGAAATAAATTATAAAAAAGGGAAAAGGCATTTTTAAATTAAAATAGATATTCTGAAGCGTTAAAGGAAAGGGGATTGCAAAAAAGGGAATATATTATATAGAAGTTAGACGAATCTGTTAATTTATTATAATTGGATAAATGTTCTAGTTGGTGATCTGACTTGAATATAAGGTTTAATTGGGGTTAACTCTCACTTTAATTAAAATTGTCAATTAGAATTAAGTAATATAAGTTATTCTAATAAAAGTTGTATTAAGAACCAACATGTCCTCATCATTTTGATAATCCCACACCTCTAGTTTACGCGATCCGAACGAATAGTCATCACAGGATGGCTATGTCGCACCCTGTCCCCGTGTTCTAATTATAAAATAATGTATGCTTAGTATTTTATACATACACACTTGTATACCTTATATCATAAAATTTCCTTAAAATTCATTAATTTTAGTATAAAATTATTTTCTTAAAATTGAAAATACAATGATTTCATCGATATTCTTTTTTCTTGTTTTCCTTGCAGTTTTTCTTTCTATTTTTCTTATTTGATGGGTACCATATAATGAATAAACATATATTAATTTAAAAAGGGGTGTGAGAAATTACTTTTTTTACATATATAGTGTTTATGAAATTAAACTTTGTTTCATGTTGTTTATAAATTATACTAAAAGTTGAACCTCTATATAACGAATTTTCCAAATAACGAACTTTTTTCGGGGATTTAGCTACTTCGTTATATAGAATGCCCAACTGTAGATATATAATCGGTTCAGTTTCGGATTTCCTTCCTTCAAAAATAACGGTTTTTGTTTCGGTTTCGATCGAATAATTTTAAGTTATGTACATTCATATTTGCATAAGCTAAAAAATGGAATTCTATCCAAATTTATAAGATTTTATTCTTTTGTTAATTAGTACACTGTGTGAATTGATACAATTAACCAGCATGAACGATTCGAGGGGGTGAGCAAAGAACGGCGAGCAATGGCATTGTTATTCATTATCATAATCGCATTTGAAAACTATTTTCATGATTATGTTAATTATGTGTACTCTCATCACTTGACGCTTGCCACTCACATCGAGCGCTCGGACTTGAAATACTTATTTAAAAATATGTTTATATACTTGTTTATCACATGAAAACTGTCTCTAATTATTAATATATCTTTCAACGTGGTTTCACTGAGATTGCTTCTGTTGTCCACTTCTCGGTCATAAAACTGAATTAAATCTGCCTTCTACAGGTTGTTTCATGTGAAACGGAAACTGTAATAAACTAGTGAATATCAAAATCGAGAAGCAACACGTAATGATGGCAATTGTATGATTGGCCTTAAGGTATCAGACTACGTTCGGAACCGTGGTTTTAAAAAGCGCATACATGGATAATTTTCATGATATTTAGTGTCACTTAGATTAGAATATATGTATAAATTGTTTTTGACAACATTTTGCCAAGAAAACTATTTAATATTAATATTTTGGTAAAAAATTAACTTAGAATAATTTTTTTCCAAATGTTCTCCTTTTGTGAAAAATGCTTCTATTATAATAATATTTTGCCTGTTTATAGTTCAGACCACTGTACAGAGGCTTAACTAGAATTTTTGAAATATATAACTTAGAAGTGGGTTTATTCATATTTTATGACAACAGAGCGGAGCAATTTTAAGAAAAAAACGCCAATAATTATTTAAATTGGTGGTAACTCTGAAAATAACGTGAATTTTTCAAAAATTCTAGTTGAGCCTCTGTAGAGAGGTCTGAGCTATATACAGATAAAATATTATTATAATAGAAGCATTTTTCACAAAAGGAGAACATTTGTAAAAAAATTATTCTAAGTTAATTCTTTGCCGAAATATTGTATTTAAATAAATATTTTGTCAAAATATCCTTAAGACAATTTTATACATGTATTTTAATCTGAGTGACACTAAATATCATGTGAAAATTATTTATTTATGCGCATTTTTAAAATCACGGTTCCGAACGTAGTCGGATACCTTAAATTAGGAAATATTGATATATAAATTGATTACAGTAACAAAATAACTGAAGATATATCCAACCGAAATAAATCGATAATGTTTTCGGATCAGTTCTGGTTTTTGTTCCGAAGAAAAAATAACGATTCTTACCGAGGTTTTGTGCTCATTTTCGTTTCGAAGCCCTGACTATAACCACTTGGCTACTGCGGTCATAGTAAGTTTGCTACAGCTATGCTATTTTGAGGTATTCTATACACGTACGCACTAATCGAACGAATATAGAAGTAAAATAAGTAAATTAAGAACATCACAGTTGATTTTTGTCCTGCCTGTACTTTAAGGGAGCATTTTAGTCTACAGGTATGAATTTTAGGTATTTCATCAGGTTCAATAAAAAAAAACCCAAAGTAGGCATTATTTTACTAAATATTTATTAATGCTTGATTAGTAAAAAAATCGAATGAAAAAAATTTAAATTTTAAAAATTTGCAGGTTAATGAAGTGGAGGCTCTAAAAAAATGGCTCGCCTTGCCTGACATTGTTGTAAATACTTTAGTACTCTGAAAAAAAAAATTTTATCCCAGAAAAAAAACCCCAGAAAAAAAAACTTTTTTTCGTAAATAGCGGCTGTTTGAAATAAAGACATTTTTTACCAGTTTTTTAATTTTCAGAATTTTTTAAAATTAGTAAAATTTAAGTTTTAGTATATGGTTTTATTTAATGGGTTAAATAATGTATAGAAGGCTCACATCAAATTTAAAGGAAATTGGTTCAGTAAAAGTTGTGTGAGATATTATCACAAGAGTCTTGACAAAAGTAGTTTCGAGAAAAACGTTTGTAAAGTTTCGGGTCAAGTTACGTGCAAACTAAGCATTACATTGGTACTTTATACCTACATTTTTTTCAATCTGCTATTCCTGCTTCGTAGATTGGGCCTTCCTCTACTTCAAAAATCGCATTTTCCTAAGTTCTTCCTACCAAACCAGCACTTCCGGTCTCCTTTGAAGTGGCCAAGGCTCCTATTTCTGAGTTCTCCTTTTCTGCCCATTTTACTGACAAAAATTCAAGTTAACACTCAAAATATTTTAAATTGGCACTGCCTTCTCAGACCACGTGCGTCCATGTTGCTTGTAGGTTAGAATTAAGCTGGCAGAAACTGGCTTTAACTGTACACTAAATATAAAAGATAATTTCAAAGTATAAAATGGTGACTTTCGGTTATTGTATTTTGAAATATATATAAAGGGTACGAATGAGAGATTTTACGAGAGAACACGATCGCAGGTATACGGAGGATCCCCATCATCTATTGTTTGATTCGTTCTAACCAAACCGATTTTAGGTGCCACGTCACTAAAATACTTACATCTCCAAAAATAATTATAACTTTAAAAAAAAATCCTTTTAAGTACATATTCTTAAATGTTTAAGCTTTAAAAATATGAAGAAAAAAAGACCCAATTTTTTTTGAATTTCAAGACAGTAATTTCCTCTTAATCGGAGTTCGCTTGCGTGAAAGGAAAGAGTGCAACAGTAGGCTTACTAGTGTATTCTCTTGAAACTCTCTCAATATGTTCCTAGACATAACTTATTCATTAGGCGTACCTTTTATGGTTCATAGCGATGAGTTCAGTGTTTTTTAATACGTATATAACAATCGTTCTGTCTTTTAGTCGGGGTTTGGCTCTAGATTATTTTGCCCTTGTTTCATTTATTTTTAAAATGTTTTGTAATTTTTCAAAATGCCATTCACCCTCTTTTAATTCGGTGGGAAAAACTCTTACAAATTTCTGCATATGCTTATTTTAAATACGAATATTATATTTTACTTTCCAGAAAAATATCATCAAATGACCCCTTAACGTGTATACTCCAGTTAATTCGAATGCGCTAAACAGACCAATCTGAGAATGCTCAAGATAATTCGAGTGGATTTTAAACTATTGTAATTTTCTCTCTCGAACATAATCAAGCGACCTATTGCGGTCACAATAATTTCGTAACCTTATATATAGGCAATTCTTTTTTATATTTCACAATTTTTTATTAAATATTTGAGTACTTACGTATCATCACAGCAATCGTCAACGTTCGATATAACTCGCCGACTCCATTTTCGCATGTGTCGTATGGGCTGAATAGGCAATCATGTGCTTCGTTTCATATAATGTCACCAATAGCTTGCGATATACTTAAGAATCGACATCAGAATTTGCAACCCCCCTTTTTTTTCTTGAAGATGAAGGTGAAAATATTCAGATTTCAGAAGCATATTATGAGAAAAACTTACACAAAACTATCTCATAGACGTATAAACAAAACAAAACAAAAATCGATAGACCAAAATCTTCGGGAATTTTACGACTAAGGGAAAGACATATTCTCAGTTTGGTTCCACAAACACCAAAAAAAAAAAACCCTCCTACAGGATTTTGTGCTGTGTGATGTGCTAAAAGGGATAGCAAAGAAAAAATAAAAAGGAGATATTCGTTATATGGATAATAATTGCAATGTTGGGCTATGTGCTTCACCTTGGTTTTAAATGTATCACATAAAAAAAAAATTGAATATTTTTCTCAAAACAAATATTACTACTATCATTATTTCTATTGAGAAAGCTTAAAAAAATATTTTTGCTGTTGCTGATAAAAAATGTTTTATTTCTAAAAGACAATATGAAAAGAAAAACAATAACAAGCGAAGCAAAATTTGGATTTGCTTTGTATTTTTTTTTTTTTGTGTGTGTCAAAATATGGTTCGAAACTGTGATTTCTCTTTCAAAAAAAAAAAAAAGAAGATTATTTAAATGTGTGCGTTAAGGGGATAACATGCTACGTACCTTTTAGTGTTTGGATCCAGACCTTATTCGGCTAAAGCGTAGAACGGGGTTCTTTTTGGTTTTGGCGACTTTTGTCTGGGTGTCTCATGGTGAGATAACGAATTCGTTCTTGCAGACTGCATAATTTGGCAATCCTTGATTTTTGATGTGTGGTCTTTTGGAGACAAGGTCACGTGCTCTTTTTAATTAATTGCTATTGGTTATTTTTATTTATTTTTTTAAATGTGTGGATTTTTTTAAAAAGCAGACGATTTTCAACTTAATAATTCTATCTTTTATTTTTTAATTTTCATTTTGCATTTATATTTTGTCCGTAAAGAATTTTTTAAAATTTCTTTGTGCAATATTTAACTATTCAATTTTCTTGTTTTTCGTTTGTTCCTTCGACATATCTTGAAGAGTATGTCTTAAATGTATGATTTGTGCGTTTTTTTTTAATGATTTGAAACGAAAGGGAAAATTGTTAGTTATACAGTGGTGCATGGAAAAGGTTGATTGCAAAATGCCGAATGTCCGGTTTGAAAGAAAGATATACGTGTGGTTAAAAAGAGTTCCAGTGATGGATATATTTGGCAATGCTGAAAGAAAAGAGCGAATGCGCATCGTATTAAAAGATATGTAAGGAAGAATCAGCTGGTTCGATTAAAATAAACTGACTATCCTTGAGATTATGATGTTGACGAATATGTGGGTGCAAAATTCAATCCGTGACTTAATTACTTTCGAACTTAATGCTTCGAAGAAAACAGTCACGGAAAAGTATGAGTTTTTGCAGAGAGGTAAGTTTGGAAATGTGTTTGTACGAGAAAGTTCAATGCTTGGAGGCTCTGATGTGATAGTAGAATTTGACGAAAGCATGTTTGGTATTAAAAAAAAAAGTATAACAGAGGCAAAAGAGTGTATGTAATCTGGGTGGAGGAGCTTAAAGTGCTTTGAATAAGTGTTTCTTTCATGTGATTCTGGATAGGTCGAAGGATACACTGCTTTAATCCATCAAGAGCAACATCAATAAGGGCACAACACTCATATCGGATTGCTGGAAAGCTTACTATTGCCTGAGTGATGAATGTTTTCTTCATCTTTCGGTCAATCTCAGGTTGCATTTTTAAAGTTCAGCACGTAAAACACACGTGAAATCGGGATTGCTAACTTGCATTCTTGGCCAACGTTCAAAATACTCGCCAAATCGACAAACCGGTTTCGCACGTGTTGTACGTACTGAATTGGCAACCATGAGCTTCGTTTCATATAATATCGCCAGTATGGTTGCAATAACACGTAAGCACTAAATATTTAAAATCTATGTTTTTCATTTAAATGCTTTAATTTGACGTAACGCAACATTTACTAAACTACACAAAAACATAGAGAATACAATTAACAAGGATCTATATTACATTTAACTAAGCGAATTACTACAACGAACATTACTACAGCGAATTCGAAGACATTTCTTTTACAACTACAAAATCAAACCGAAATTCGTTTCCACGCGCATGCGTGAATTAAGAGTTCAGTTATTGGTAGTAAGAGAGTATTGCAGATGCAACGATTAAAGTTTTAAAATTTGATAGAAAAAAAAACAACAGATGATAAAATATTATTTTTTCCTGATACAGATAAAATCTATTTATTTTTAAAAATTACGAAATAATTGAATACTTTATTTACATTGAGAGAAGACGGTTTTCTTATTTAATGAGATCAAGATTTTTAATAATTCTAAGCAGCGCAAAAAATTTATAAATCCATATCGGAATTCATAAAGTATTTTTACATTTAAGAGCGAAATAAATGCAGAGCTAACTATGAAATCAAAGTGTTCATGCTTTCCAAAAATTCAATTTCAAAAAAAAAAAAAAGAAATTCTTACTCAAGAAGCCACCTAAATATGCAAAAGAAATTTCCGATATGATGTTTCTATTTAATATGCCATCTCAGAAAAGTACACATCTGTTTCAAACATTTTCTCAGAAAAATAAATTATTCTTCCAAAGGATCCTTCGAAAGAACAGAAAAGGGCACAAAATCAAATTCAGTAACAACAAAAAAACTACAAATAAAGAAATCACATTTTTTTTTCCCATTTTGTATCGATCGATTATTTTAAATTTGTTGAACGGAAAAATAAATAGCATTTACATAAACGAAAAATTTTTTTCCCTTTTTTTCTGAAAATATTTACATAAAAATGAAACAGCTGAATTCTCTGAAAAGAAAAACGGGGAGATGAAAATAAAAAAAAAAAAAAAATTTACATCACGCGGGAAGAAAATAAAAACATCAGCCTTCTGAAAATACCATATGTCACGCATTGTATTAGCTCGAGGGAATCAACGAAATTTTCCATCTCAGCAAATCGTATGAAAATTAACTGACGTACATCATTTTTCATTTGCTTGCCATGTAAAACGGCAATCTGTACAGATGTAAGTTGGTTTTAATATATCATCTAAAAGGAACTCTTGAAAAGTTGCTTCCCGCATTTGTGAGTTTCAACTAGTTGCAGGTGTTCAGGTTCTCAAAACGTTATTCGAAAAATAAAATTAAAAACAAGAATTAATTATCTTCTTTGGAAAATACAAATATGTGGTGATTATTGTGGCTATTATGTAAGAATTTCAAAGTTAACTGATTCAAAGAACAAAAAATTGGATATTTTTTAAACTAATCAATTTGAATGAAAGAAATGTTTTTCTTTCTTTTTTTGAGGTGAATATTTTTATACGATTTTAAATTAAGAAATAAAATAAATAAATGTAAATTTCAAAATATATTTTTCGAAGGGAGCGAAGAATTTTTAAAGGAAGATAAAAAATGTCGACTTTATTTGAATATGAAGCATATTAAACGTAGAACAATAAAGCAATTTTGCATTTTATCGAATATAAAAAGAAAAATAAATTAATCAGATGTCCGTTATTATACATGAAAAACATTTACATTAGCTGTGAACATTTAATTTCTTTTTGTAAAACATATATATGCAAGACAATATACATTTGTAAAAAAAATATACAATATCTCAAAAGATAAAAATCCGGAAATTGCAGAAATAGATAATTTATTTAATTTTTTTCAGAAATGAAATGACTTAAAATTAGCAATCCATCTTATTTCAAATATTTCAAAGAATATAGTTTACGAATTAAATAAACGCGGCTATAATTTGCTGTAGAGTTACATTTAAATGTCTAAAAGAATTTTGTTAACTAAAAATGAACATAAATATAAAATTTAATTTGGTATATACAGTGTATATTTCAGTTCTTTCATAGAATAACTAGGTTTTTCATGAAATAACTAGACAGATCACTTAAACTATATAATAGAAGAAAAATTTCATACCGTACTTAGTTTTTTTATGAAACAACTACTGATAGCCCACTAAAGTGAAAAATAAACAACTTTTTAAGTGTTTTTTATACATTAATTAATCATAAAAAGCTGAAATCTTTTGAAAAAATCATTTTACCCCTATCGTAGATGATTAATTGATAAATAACAACAGAAAGCAGATGATATAATTTGCTTTTGCTCATATTGCTAACATTAGTTCAACAGAAAGGGAAAAAAAAGAATACGTTACAGAAAGAGTTATATTTAAATATCAAAAAAAAATACGTGCTGATAAGAAGAACTGTTGCTTCATAAATATATTGCGTATAATTTTTCAGAGCAAATTATAAGAAAATATTAATAAATATATTTTACTTTTCATTATTTATTAGAGCAAGTACTGCTCTGATGACACTTTGAATTGGGATTCAAAATTGATTAAAACAGCTAGAACCAGTTCAAAGAACCTTCTAGTGTCATATTTCATACTTTAACGTTCAAATAATCGTTATTCTATAGAATACCTAGTTAAATCGTAGAATTCAATAATTTTATATATTTTAAATGACTTTTCTAGTTTCATGAAATGCCTAGTTATTCTATGAAATAGCGGATTTCACACTTTAACGGTAAACATAATATATATATATATAATAAATATAAATATATAATAATTATATACTTAATTTTTATTTACCAAAAATTAAGATTTTAATATAATTCTATATGGAGCTCTTTTAATAAAAGATGATTACAAGATCAAATAGTATATGAAAACTACCAATTTCATGGGATATTAATTTCTATTTGGCATTTAATGATGTTTATACACATATTTAAAGTTGCACTTATACTATGGAATCACAGTAAATATTATTTCATATACATTCTTCAGTTCATGCCAGTAAGCAGGCTTGTTATACATATTTCAAGAATCAAAGTACAAAGAAAAAATAAAGTTACCAAAATTAAGAACAAGTCTACATTTCTTTTTAAAAAAATCAGTTCAACGTTTTACGAACCATAAGTTACAGGATATTTCAATACATTTGATATTAATATTTTGTAAAAATACAGTTGGGCCACCATTTTACTAGCCTCTGTTTTACGAATTTCTTTTTTTTTGCGAACTTTTCCCCGGGAAACCCAAAGGGCATTTTACGGTTTTCTTTTAAAATAACTTCCAAATGCATTTTGACTTTAACGAACTTTTCTCTTTGAATCGATATTTTTTCTCCCTCTTTGTAAAATATTTCTTAACCTTCGTATGATCAAATGATAAAAATATTTGAAACAATTCGATGCGGATTACATGCAGGAGAAATACGTCTGTAGGTGTTTGTGGTGCATTACAAAGATGCCAAGCGGGTATTATTTCAAACAAAAAACTCAACCAAAATTAACACACTTAACTACTAATTTAGTTTAAAGGGCGCATGTGGTAGGTAATATTTGCTTAAAATTACTGGTTATAAAAAAAACGTTTAAAATTTCTCTTTGTAGGGATAAAATTGAAAATACTA
>BMAV01017457.1:2793-24720 GCA_019973955.1 Trichonephila inaurata madagascariensis | reverse complement strand
TTTCCCAAGGAAATAGCAGTAAGACTGTTTGATTAAGCTTTAAGACTAGAGCGGATTCTATTAAGTTAGGATATAATCTATAAATATAAATTCATTGGTTAATTGCGCTATTTGTCAGAATTACGGTTTACGTCACATCTCTTCTGCTCATAAGCCTCCCAGAAAAGTGTTGTTTCATTGTATATAAATTAAGATCACAATAAACTAATTTTACTATGGCAGAGTTTAGTGATCAATCTTTCATTTTCTCAAACATAAGTCGTGTGGATGATGAAGAGATGATACCCCCAGCGTGAGGGGTATCTCAGAGTGAGACTTTAAAGATAAGACTTAACTTTATTTTTCCACATAAGTATCAAGTACATGACAAGAGACATTTATCATACCATTTGATAAGCTTCAAAAATCCCTCCAGGAAAAACTCCGGGCTCTGCATACGGAAGAAGCATTTAGTGTATTCGATGCTTCGGAACCATGATTTTAAAAGGGCATAAATGGATATTTTCATGATATTTAGTATTGTTTAGATTAGAATAAGTAAAATTAGTTTTAAGGAATTATGACAAAAGAAATTATTTAAATATAATATTGTGGCAAAAAATTAACTTAGAATAACCTTTTTCCTGTCAGCCTTTTTAAATGCTTCTATTGTATTAATGTTTTACCTGTATATAGCTCAGACCTCTGTACAGAGACCCAACTATGATTTTTGAAAACTTCAAATTATTTTCAGAGTTACAACCATTTGAAATAATTATCGGTGTATTTTCTTAAAATTTCTCCCTTCTGTTGTCGTAAAACATGGATAAACCGACTTCTAAGTTATGCGTTTCAAAAATTCTAGTTGAACCTCTGTACAGAGGTCTGAGCTGAATACAGGCAAAATATTAATACAATAGAAGCATTTTTTACAAAAGGAGAACATTTGGAAAATTTTGCCAAAATATTGTATTTAAATAATTCTTTTGTCATAATGTCCTTAAAACAATTGTATACATGTATTCTAATCTTAGTGACACTAAATATCATAAATATTATCTATTTACGCGCTTTTGCAAAATCACGGTTCCGAACGTAGTCGAATACCTTAACGCAGTGCTTCTCAAACTTTCAATACTAGCGCCCCCCTTTTCAATCACAATTTTTATCGCGCCCCCTTTATACATTAATAAATTACTGAATGCAATAATAATGCACTTTGACGCTAAAGCTACAATACATGATCTTAATTATAAACCGTACAAATTAATAACATAAGTATTAAATTTTGTATATGTGTTACTTTTAAGCAAAAAAAATTAAGTAATAGGATAATTATTATGTTATTTTTCCTTTCTAATTTTTAAATTGGAACATATTGCAAAATGCGGTGGCTGCTTAGAAGACAAAAATATAGATATCAGCTAAATATAGAAAAAGAATTCAGAGGGTCAATTTCTAAAAAACTTTGCCTCTGTAAGACAAGCCCTGAAGTCGCTAATACTTATTAAACTTGTTCTTAATTCAGTATTAATAAGATAAGTATTAAATTTTTTATATATGTTACTCTTAAGTAATATATATTTTAAGTAAATTACTTTTAAGTAATAGGTTAATTATGTTATTTTTCTTTCTCTAATTTTTAAATTGAAACAGATTGAGAAATAATATTTAATTAAAGATTTATTTCCTTCAAGATCCATTTCTAAAAGTATAAATGTCATTAAAAAATAGCCTAATCTATGTTGCTCTTTATCATATCCATTACATCTGGCATTCTCGCGAACGTTAATGTGAGTCTAGGCAACCTAACAGACGTCTGTACAAAACATGTAAAAATGCTGTACCTCGTACAATTCTAATCAATCTTGGCTGAATCGATTAGCTACCGAATCTCTCTTGAATGTACATTTCATAATTCACGCGTTAATTGTAATTCACGGTATTAAGTATTTACGGCAGTGGATAAAAACAAAATTATAGATATATTTTTAAATCGCAGCGAGCATTCGACGATAATAAAGCTTCAACAAATACACAGACGAGGGCAAATTGATAGTGTTACGAATGGGTTGGGGATCCATTTCAAAACTTTGAAGGGCTCTCAACTGCCAAAAAAGAGATCTTCATAGGTTCACATCCAATGACAAAATTAACGGGCAATTTTGTAATAAATCACTTTTGAATTCGGGATAGAGGGTGGATGCTAAATTTTTTCTGCACTGAAACAAAAGCATTTCGTATACTATTACCTTTTTTAATATCATACCTTTGTGAATCCGGATTTTCTGCGATGGCTACTTTGAAGACAAAATATAGATCTGAGCTAAATAGTCAAAAAATAACTATGAGTGTCAATTTCTAATTTTTAGCCTTCCTTTGAAAACTTTTGCTCTGAAAGACAAGCCCATGGGGAAGTCACTGAAAATTATTAAACTTGTTCTTATACTGGCTGAAGTACTTACTCTAACACGAGTTTATTTTTTAAAAAATGATAATATATTATTCTTGATATAATAGCTTAATTGTAAGGAGAGTAAACCAAGTGCATGACAATGTATACAAAAATGAAAAATGATTTATTGAAATGAATACTCATATTATAAACGGTTTTGTGAACTGTAATTTTAAGCCTCACAGAATTAGCATTTAGAATAAATGTTAAGTAAAAAAAAAAAGAATATAAAACTCTAATGAATAGCAATTGTGTTTTTTTTTTAATATTTAAAGCGAGAAAGCCCGGATCAGGTGTGCACTCGATACCAACTTTAATGGTCGCGGGAGTAAAGCCCCCAATTCTTTTTATAATTTTTTTTAATATACAAGATTAAAAATCACAATTTCAGTGAATAATTTAACGAGAGAAAATATACTTACCTATTTCAAGGATTTTTCTATTTGTCTTTCATAATTTGAGAAAATATCCAATAGAACTGAACTAAATTGTTCCAAATGTGCGTGACCTTAATAAAGGACACAAATCACAGACACTTTTTGCTAAAATTACAGGTAAGTTATTTGCAAGCAAAACTGTCACATTTTGTTCACGTTATTGTAATTTTAATGTCCTTTGATGATCGAAAAATATCCTGTTGGACTTTTTCTTGCTTGTGTCTTTTTGACAGGTTGAAGTACATTTATGGCTTCATATTTTCTTGATAAAGTTCTTATTGTAGCTATTGAAAATTTTCCTTTCGTTTCATGTTTATTGCTTTTCTCAAATTTACTTACGATAACATGATTAATATGCATTATTTCAGCAAATGTTTCCCTTGTTTGATCAGCTTTAATTTCCTTTCAGAGATCACAGATGCCCAATTCTTTTTTTATATTCTGCTCATTTATATTTATAAACCATAATCAGTCGTACAGCATCACAATTAAAACCACTAAGTTATTCATAGGGAAAAATGCAGCATGTTCAAGAAAATATTTTTGAAAAATAGTGGTCGTGCCGGGAACTTGGTCTAAACAAGTACCTTAAGATTCTAAAAAAACGTTTGCCACTCCCAAAAAAGGAGATATGTTATCAATTCATTTTAGCTCCCATTAAGACTGTCATATTAGAGGATTCTCTGTCAAGGTCATTGGTAACAAATAAACAGTTTTCCCACAGAATTAACGATTTTTGTATTATATGTTTCAGTATACTCTTAAATTAAATCTGGGTCAATTAATCCTTCAAAGTGCTCAATATGCTTATACATGTATCATAAAACTCTTTCACGTTGTGAAAAAAAACGCAACAGAATTATATAATTTACAACTTCCCTAAAAAAAGGGATGCAGGTAACCATACCAGTAAGTTTGAAAGCCAGCAAAAGTAATATTTTAGATTAAAAGAAACGTAATAAAAAAATCTCTCATCGTAGGATTACAGTAAACCAAACAAAATATTTTTTTTTATTTAGTTATAGGATCAAAGATAGCTAATGAGCGTTCAAAGTAGAATCTTTTATTTTTGATGACCTTTTTTCACTAGATGATATATATAAATCATATCAATGTAAATCTGTATTTTTTTATTATATCAGAAAGTATTTTTTTTTTCATTTTAGTAAATTATTTTTTTTTAACCTTTTATTTTCGATATGCTCGCGCCCCCCTTGAAGGGTTATCGCGCCCCCCCAGGGGGGCGCGCCCCACAGTTTGAGAAACACTGCCTTAACGGATATAGGCGAACGACGAAACAGCAGATGAACGCGCAAGACACCAATACACCATTGAGTAGAGGTCGACCGCAATCAGGCAGATGGATTCGGAGAAAATGGTCTGAGCTTCTCAGATCTGACATTCTGTTGTTTGATGACAATGCGAGACCAGACTCGGCAACGGCAATGCAAAACCATACTGCAACTCTTGGTAGGGAGTGCCTACTCCATAGGTTCTCATCGGGGGCGTTTGAGGATTTCAGTGGGGCAGTAAAAGACCCAGAATAAATTAGGGGGCGTTGACATGGCACGGAGAGGCCTCGGCATATTAACTAAATATAGTCTAAAAAAGACTTAAACAAACAAAAAAAAACACTGATTACGTACCAACAAAAGTGAACTTTGATACTGGTTACCTTATGTTGATTGTATGTATTTAAATCATTTCTATTACGTGTACCAATTCTTATATTTCAGTAGTTCGGAAAATCGATGAAAAACTTAAAACTTACTTTATATTCAGACCTACATTGAATTGAATGATCTAGTAAATTTTAGTTTCTATGTCTTGTGTGTCCGTGTTGTCTTTGTCTGTAAGTAGTAGGCAAAATGTTTCGTCCGCTGAATTTCATTACGTATATTATCCAAAAAATGTAATTAAATACGTTAACCAGGGATTAATGTGTGATTCTTTAAAGGCTGAAACCGTCATTTTTTTTTTATTTTGAAAGCAATAGTTTATTGTAAATTACTTCATATCATTAAAATCTTTTTTCAAAAGCGTCTTTTTAACAGTTAAGCTAAAACTTTTATTCCACTTATTTAAATGAAGAAGAAATTCAATAGAGTTTCAATTTCAACAATATCCTATCTAAAACTTAAATATATAATATTACGCTTTTAAATATATTTGTGACAATAACTATTTTAGATTCGTAAGTATAAAAAAAAAAATGGGGGCGTTAGAAAAATAAAGTTAAAAAAATATACATTCTATTTGTAATAGAATATTTTTTTAGATTTAATTCTTGTTTTCACCATGTATTATGTACACTCTCGTATCTCTACAGTGGAAAAGGAGTGGTATCGAAATCACTAGAAAAGGCGGAAAAAGTTAAAAAAAAGGTTGGGAACCTGTGACCTACACCATCCGTCATACAGTCCTGATCTCGCACAAAGTGACTTTCATCTGTTTCTGGGTTTGAAGAAGAATCTTGGCGGAAGGCACCTGAAAAGCAAGGAAAGAGCAGCGGCAGGTAAAAAAAAGACTTGCCCCCTGCACAAATGTCATACCACTCAGGTGATCGCTTCTAAAGCTCGCTAAGGCCGTCTGAGGAGCCCTGGAACACCTGCACTGTAGAGATAGGCCAGACCCCTTAGCTGCATACCAGTGGTGAGCAAAAAGGTTTCACTAAGTCAGATTCATTTTAGCTCTGTAGAGGGAATGAAAACAATTATACTATATATAAACTTAATTCTTGAATAGCGTATTTTTTCTATACCATTAACAAAAAATCAATTGCTATAAGTTTTATTATTTTAATATCTGCATTTTAATTTTATACTATTATTTTGTTTCATTTAATATACAGAGTTTTTATTTGATTATACAGAATGTATATATTACTTGATTACACGTAATTTTTATCATCAATTTTACCTTAATTTAATATTGCTTTTAATCTTTCGAAGTATTGTTCATTAAAAGACTCGTGAATTTTATTCCTTGAGAGAATCTATATTTAATCTATATTTATTAAGAACGAATAAAATTAATTTAAAAAATTTTCTTGTCTGTTTCAGAATATACTCGTTTAGAATAAGTTTTTAATGATTTTTTTTATTATTATCTTTAATGAATTATAAATAAATTTTATAACAGAATAATATGCAGATCAAATATATTTTGAAATTCAGAGCATAAAGGTTCCTTTTAAAACCAAAGAAATAAATGATATGATGAAATCGTTCCCTTTTGAAGTATTTTGAGTGGAATTTAATGGAATTTTAGCATAATTGCTACGAACATTTAGATATAACTATAAACATTCATGCATTAAAATCATGTGAATAATGTGAATTTTAATTACGAGTAGAACAATAAAGTTGAAGATTGAAAAAAATAAAATGTATATAAAACTCCTAACTTGTTTCGTCTGTCTAGAGAGCGTCGTCGGAAGTTTTTCAGAAGTAGATCATGTAAAAAGGAAAATTGTTTGGCTGATAATATGATGTATTCAAAAATGCAATAAAGGTTTGAAAATAGAACTCCTGTTTTGAAACCTCTTTAATACTCTTTAATTCTCAATTTTTTTGTTTTTTCATAACTGAAATAATACAAAACTGAACTCAGTGGCGCAACAGCCCATGAGGGTCAAGGCCTAATGTGCCTTTCTCATTATATCTGACAATATATGCTGGGGTGCATGTGCAGATGTTTCAATCAAGTGGTCAATGTGACGCGAAAACCCCCAGTTTTCAGTTCCTAAGCAAGCTTGGTTCTCATTTATCAACCCACTAAAGTGATGAAAGGCTTATTTGACCTTGCTAATCCCGGTAACCCTGGACCTGTGGGCTGGAAGTGAAATACACTACCACTCTGCCACTTAGCTTTTAAATAATACATAAAAATAGTTCTTTAGCTACTTATTTAAATCAAATAAGCATATTTTAGCTCAATCATGTATACAGCATGTCCCAAAAATAGCACCTAAACTCCGCACAGACCAATTACTCGTTGGGAGTACATAAAAATGTACAAAGAACTGTACCTGTGCGATCCATTGCTTACGAGAAAAATATGAAGAACAAAGTATGACGTCACAGCCATATTAGACACATCAACAGTAGTAAATACAAAAATTTATTAAGTTAGATGTTAAAGTATCCACCATGTATATCGAGGCAGACTTGAGCAATCTGTGGAATGGATGAGTGCACACATCGTAGTTGCGCGGTGTCCACCGAAGTACAAGCAGCATGCAGACGAGCAACTTCGTTCGTTTGTGTCGTCACTCCATCTGGATTGACCTCTTCTTTCAGAACTCTCCGTAGGTTTTAAATCAAATCGTATGAGATCTGGTGATTGTGGGGGTCCTAAACCCGGAATCCTACTTCCGATCCAATGACCGGAATATGCCACAACCAGCCAATCATGTACAGGAGCACAAAAATTCGAAGGATCCCCATCATGAACCATCAAGCATCATTACTCAATCTTCACCATGCATCATAATTTTCCACATTTTTTTTTCAGAATTTAAGGGATTCTTTATATATAAAGAACCGCATAATCATACCACATGGACGCTGCCGATTTTCTGCTTCATGAAAGTCCACACTCAAAACCTAAGACTTTGGCGTACAAAGATACTACCTAATCAATTTTTCCACGCAGCCGACGTGTTAAAGTAATAAATTTTAGAGTTATATATGCTGTTCTACGATACATGCAAATGTAAGGAAAGAAATTTTTATACAATTTACGAAATAGGCGAAAAAATCTATTATTTACCAGAAAGTTATAATCAAGATTAACTATTCTTATTTTTCCCCCAACAAATAAAGTTTTTTGCTGACATCTATGCTCTTCTGTTGGTGCGAAATATATAATTCCGTTGTCATCTAGACCCGAGGGTCTAATTTCATACGGAATGCATCGTCCAGAATATCTTATAGTTGACATTTTCCCTTAATATATCTACACAGAGTTTTGGGAGAAATTAATGTCGAATATAAATCTGTGGATTATCCGAGCTTTTACAGTTCCCTTTCTTTCGCGACGTTTATTGTTACATACTTCCCCAATTCATATGATATGTAATCAGAATTACGACAACTTCAGCAAGTAGTTTGCTAAGAAGATACATTTGCCATCCTATGTTCAATTGCTAGAGTTTGTTTAAGAGAGCCATATATCAAAGGCAATTTGGCATGGTATCTTTTTAAAAGGATATAAGTGGTATCTTATTATTTTAACGAAAAAAGTAGGTGATTATCTTCTTGAGTTTTATTAAAGCAGGTAAAATGCAGCAAAATATGGTGATCTCCTTAAGGAATTAGGGAATTCATTATAAAAGAATTTGCATTATTATTTAAAATAATACAATAAAAGTTTTATGCTAAGATTGCAGTGCAGTGATAAAAAAAAATGCTTATCCTTAAACTCTAAAAACAAATAATTAAACTCAATCTAGTTTTTTTTTTTTTAAATATTTTTTCTCTTTATATAATTTTTTTTTACTTGATAGTCTTTGTTTTTGTGTGCTGGCAGTGATTTCAGATTTATTTGAAAAATATGTTAAAAAATAATATTGCTTGAATGATAACACTAAAAGCATTCCAAAAAATGCGGGTTTTTTTTACAGCTTGAAACAATGAGCGATTAAAACAAAAGCATTTCTATTACAATTCACGAAAGGGTAGACAGAATAAGAAAAAGAAAAAGAAAAGATTGCAAATAAATTTATTGAAAAATACCTTATGAAGAGAATTAAAGAAATTAATTTAAAAATATATATATTTTATGCAATGTGTCCCAAAAATAGACCCACACTCTGTAAAGACAGATTCCTTTTTGTGAGTACGTAAGAAATGCCCGAAGAAGAAACTACCATAAGAATGTTCCTTAGTTCATAAGAAAAATAAGGTAAGTGATGATGAATGAATGATGATACACACGATGGTTCCAGTGCATTTCTATACTCCTGTGCGTAATTACCCGGACATGACATACTCTGGCCGCTGGATTGGACGTAGACTCCAGTTCTATGGCCACCAAGAATGCCCGGTCTCACACCCCTGGATTTGAATTCCTTTGGGCAATCTCAAGGTTTTGGTGTATCGAGAAGTAATGACAACACAAACGGTCTTAGTTGCTAGTTTGCATGCTGCCTGTATTTCTGAGGACACCGTGCTGGTGTAACGTGTACACTCAACCCTTCCACGGTACGCTAAAGCCTGCTTTGATGTGCACGGTGGGGACTTTGAACATCTGTCTTTATAAAAATATTTGCAAGTACTGCTGTTGATGTGTCCAATACGGTGGTTTTCTCTTGCACCAGCATACTTTGTTTTTTGAATTTTTCTCCTAAACTATGGATTGTCTAGGTCTGTGTATTTTTATGTACTTCTAAAGATGAATCTAGCTACAGGTTTGGGCTCTATTTTTGGGACACCCTGAATTCTCCACAAACAAAAAATAATATTCTTACGGTCATTACTTTATACATTTGTCTTGCCTCATTTTTTATTTTCACGACAGTCATAGGAATAAGCCAAATTGCTTTACCACAAAAGTTGTTGAGATGAAGGAAATATAAATGTGTGTTAAACATGAGAAGATTGCAAATTTCACATATGATATTCCTAGTAGAAATTTATTTCATTCTAATTTCATTTCTTCACTTACACTCGGTTTTCAATTATGCGACATTTTCTTACATAAGCAAAGTTTTGATTAAAACTTGCAAGCATAAATGTAAATCTTCTAGGGCTTAAATTAAGAGTAGATGATGATAAGGATATAACCCTAATTAGCCCTTATATACTGGAAATAGAATCGCGAAATGAAATAAGTTTTCCAAATCATTCATAAACACTATAATCTGAAATAAACTACATCAATCATATATTTCTCGAGTTTATTTTTTATATTAGATTCAACAAAAAATATGTGTATTGTTTATTTTACTAAATTTTTCGTTGATTGTACTGAAAACGTGTCTTTGAAAACAAAATGTGTTTTAAAAAATGCAAACCATTGTATTTTTGTGTGCATTTTATTATTAAATACTTTAAAGTTCCATTAGCTTGTTTATTAAATGTTTTCCCTGCTATTTTAGATTTTCAATTTTTCTAATTGGAAATATTTTTCTCCTCTTATGAAATTCCGCTGAATAGGATTAGATTACACAAAATCCTTTTAGATCTTGAAATTATAATAATTCAAAAAACAGAAAAAGAAGTGGATTTTTAAATCCTAAGAAATTATAATTGGTTTAATGGGCTTAGAGTTGTGTAAGCAGTGATATTAAATTGATAAGATTTTACTTAGGTTTTGTTTTATTTCTTGTTTGAAAGAAATATAATTTCGTAAGAAAGATTTTTATAAATTAAGTAGAATTAAGATAGAAGAATGAGTAGAATTTAAGACCAAATATTTAATTGTTAAGAAAAGAATTCAATGAAAAATGTAATGCAGACGTTTCTCTTGGAACCAAGAACATTTTACTATTTTCTTAGTAAAAGAACCTCCTAATAGCGAATTAGATTTTCTATTTAACAAACTTTTTCTCTTATGAATCGATTTTTTTTTCTTCTTCTTTTAAAAATATTTCTGGTTATTTCAAATTATATTCTCTTTCAACACATTTTATGGTGATCAATGGCCTTGGACTGGTTTTACCAGTGTGCGCAATAAAACTGTTCTATGTGGTCTCGCAGATTTTATCATTAATTCAATTGAAGGACGCATGAGGTAATGTAGGCTTAAAGTAACTGGTTATAAAATAATGTATGCTTAAAATTACTTGTAGGCTTAACATTAGAAAATGTCTCACATGAAATCTCAATTAATATATTTAATTTTGTATTCCTGGATAATGTTTTTCCCCTAGTTTTTCTAGCATATTGTTTTTATGAATAAGATTTATAAAATAAGTAGTTAATTATTTACAAAAAAAATGTGAATAATTAGTTTTTTAATTTATATGCAGTGTTTATGAGTTTAAAATTTGTTTTACGTAGTTTCTAAAGTATATTAAAAGATGAATCTCCATTTAACGAATTTCCCACATAAGGAACTTTTTTCGGGATTTAGTGACTTAATTAAATAAAGGTTCAACTATATTTAAATTCAATTTAGTCATCTTAATACTATTTCTGGGACAACAAAAGGCAAGTTGGAGTGAAAAAATGAACTAAGACCACTTCGATTTATTACAGAATGTTCTTTTAAGTATCTCTGAGATTTCTTCTAAATTAAAAACATTCGAATCGATACTACAGATAGTTACATAATATTTCCATGGGTCTGATTCAATTTCATCATGTCGTAATTTAGTGAGATCTCTCGAGTATTGCTTCAGATTATTTCCAAATATATGCATTCTGGATTCCTCCCTTTTGTTGTTTAAAACCATTGTGAATCAGATGTGACACCTATGATGGATGACATTTTAAGCATCCGCCCAAATTGGGCATACAATGAAAATGATTATCTTTGTTCTGGATGCACTCTAATTAGTACAAATCATTTTTCTAAATAGGAATGCAGTGAATAGTTTTCCTAAGTAAAGAAAAGGAACCTTTTATCAACGGTTTTTTTTTTTTTTTTTTTTAAAATTTATATATTATTTTTTACCAAATTGCATTGAATATGCATTTCAGCAGTTTGGTGTTGGAATACGTGAATAATTATCCTTTATATGAATTTGCGAATAGATTATTTGCAATTTATTTACCATGTACTATTAAGATTTATCAAAGATAGGTTAAGGTAAAACTTTTCACTAAAAAACTGATATGTTATATCAACTTTATGAATATGGTGTATATGATTTATGATAAAATTCAGTTTTACATGAATAAAATAAGTATTTTTAGTAATGTTCCGAGATTATCCCTAATCTATAATCCATATTTGATCTATTTATCTACTATAAAATCAGATAATCTCACTTTATCTCTCTCTGTAAATAAATAGATAGATGGATCATTATAAAATCTAGACTCTAATTTAGATTAATTCTCTAATTCTATGTATCTTCACATATCAGATCTGACACTACCAAAAAAACTATTATTACATATAAGATTTACCGATTTATATCTTATATCATGGATATATATATATATATAATAAGAATTGTTATGAAATTTTAAAGCTACTTTTTAAACTCCTTTTTTGTTTTCAATGAATGTAAAATCGAACCCATCCATCCATTCATCCGAAATTTTTATATAGTTAAGAATTAGCGAATGAGGTTATACCACGGAATTTTCACAACAAAAAATTAATTTCAATTTTTTTTTTTTAATACCAAATAAAAAAAAGATTCAGTTTTCATGAAGATTTATTTTTTTATAAATATATGTGACATATATACGTTGTAGAAGATTTTCATTAAAAACATGTATTTTTCTAAGACATTTTAAACGTTAACATAAGGCATATTTTAAAGTGACAAAGTAAGGCTAAACATCCTTTTAAATGCCTCGCAGAATAATTTCTTATCGAGGTCACTTAAATAAGGTATTGAACACAAATATAATGATAATATATGAATTACAGATGGTTTTCAGTTTTAATAGTTTACCGTGTTTCTGCTCAGAATAGTGAGTTTTTTTTTTTTTTTTTTTCAACAGCATTTCTGTTCCATCTTGCAAACATTTTCATTTATCTGTACAATAAAAAGGGGATACATTTAAAACATGTGTTATCTATTTCATGCATTGCAGATTTTCTTCTTCAAAAATTTGACTCTTTGGTGAAGAAATATATATTACTCAATATTGTTCAATATTTATTTTTTTTCTAGTGTAAAACAATTATCGTGTGGGGGGATGCAATCAGTGGAGAGATGGGGGAATTGGGGGGAGATAAGTCTAAGTAAGAGATACCTTGAGAAATTTGTACTCTTATATAATAAATATAATGATCGAATTCCAGGAATTGAAGTTGATACAACACAAATTACATTAAAGAATTCCATAGATATTTTAAGAAAAACTCTTGTTATGAAGAAAAATGTTACTACCCAGCAATACATTTCTAGCTTAATAGTATAATGTACAAGAATTTTTTACATTATATATATTAATTCGATACTAAAAATAGTAAATCGCACAATATATATAATATTTTAATTAAAATACATATACAACATTGTCAAAAAATTATGCCTTTCGTAACTACACAATTTCACTCACATCTGGATAAATAGTTGAAAGGTTGGAAATGATATACAGATTGAAAGATATTTAAGTGCATATATTAATTTTCTTATTGCTTATTTCATTTTTTCCACAAAGTTTTATCACCATAAAATTAATTTAAATTTTAAGCGTCTTGTATTTTTTCTCAACAGTTACTGATTTATGCGTTCTTAAATATCAATCCCCCTGTGAGTAATAAAAAACTATTCAAAAGGGCTTTTACAAACCACTTTAAAGTTATTTTCTAATTTTATAAAGATAAAATTTCAAATTACGTGTTATTTTGAAAATATATTGTATAATATTATTGTTCTCAAATATATCTTGAACTAAAAATCAGATTCAAATAAAATTTTCCGTGTTTTTATGAAAAAAAAATTGAGCTTTACAATGAGGAACTACAGTTCAATCTAAAAGACAACAAAATTAAATTCATTTAATCCATTTACTTTTACATCAGTTTTATTCAGCAGCAGTGGAAATTGTAAAAGTCACAAAGGGTTTATTTTTCTTTCATAGTTATTCATTTTTTGGACCATTGGGGCATCACAAACAAATTTACAAGTGTATTTTAAAAGAAACTTCAACTTCTCACATTTATTTTAGGTCTTATAAATACTGTAGATGACGTTGAGTGTTTTAACTCTTAATGACTTGAGACAGTTAGAGGGTTAATTTTGGTTTGCTTAAAGTGACATTGAGTTTGTTTGCGAAAAAAACATAAAGCGACTTACTCATCATGAGATATCAGAAACTATTACACCTAAAGACTTGAAATTAGGCTGGACGTACTTTCATTGAGTAGAGACCTGCTAAGAAGGGTTTTGCGAAAATTTACTTTCATGGAAGGTTGCGGGGGCTTTATAGACCAAAATTTCCTTTTTAAACATATTACACCCACATCTGTGAAATTTCTCAAACGTGTCTATTATAGATTAGCTAAGAACGGATTTTAAGATTCCCACCTGGGGAGGGGGGTGAAGGCAGGGAATTACGGTGACATAATAAATAAAAAAATTCCTGTCTTTAATGTATTTGACACCAACTTTAAATTTATTAAATATACTTCCTCCGTGGAGTAGAGATCTGGTAAGAACAGATTTAGTGGAAATCCCCTTAATCTGGAGAACAGGTTGAGGGAACATTATGCATAAAAAAATAGCCTTTTTTAACTATTTGTCGTACCATTTGAAACTTGGCAAGCATGTTTTTTTTTCTTGAGTAAAGATTCGATAAGAACACGTCTTTCAAAAATCGACTCCCTAGTGGAATTGCGGCGGAGTTTCACATTCTCAAATTCCATTTCATGAACTACTAGAATTGCAGATCTGAAATCTGGTAAGCATGCTATTTTGTTGAGCAATGGTTTTTTTGTAGACAATGGTTTTTTTGGAAATAAACAACTAAGTGTGATTATGGGGTGGGTATTACATCTACAGACTTGAACTCTTGCAAACATGTTTCTTTTGCTGAATAGGAATCCGCTATGAACAAATTTGAGAGAAGTAAAATTCCAAAAAGAAAATCGTGAGGGTTATTGATAAAAATTCCAGCTTTTAAACTATTATATTCACATACACAAAATTTTACAATTTTTTTTTTAATTTAGTACATATTCGCTAAGAACCGGGTTTTTTTTGCGTAAATGGACTTTAAAGGGGATTGCTGGTGAAGTTTACAGATGTGTAATAGATTTAAAAAATTCGCATTTTTAAACTAAAAGACTTACAAACTTGAAATTTGGCAAACTCCTTTCTTCCGAGCCTTTCTTTGAGTAGAGATCCACTAGGTACGTGTTTTGTAGAAATCGACTCGCTAATGAGTTTCTAAGGGACTAAAATTCAGGTTCCTGAGCAATTAGATTTACAGTCTTAAAATTCTTCTGGCATGTTTTTTTAGTTGAGTAGAAATTCCCTACATACAGTGCTTGAAAAAATCAACTCCGAAAGAAATGACACAAGGGCGTAAATATGATAAACATATTTCTCTCTCTCTCTCTTGACCTTTTTAAATGGAGAGAGGGGGAAAAGAATATTTGTGCAATAAAATTTAAAAGTTTAATGTTAGAACTTAAATAACAATAGTCTGAAAAAGAATGTATAGTTTTAAAACATCGGCAAATACCCATCGAAGGGGGCAGGAAACACTAGTTTATTTTCATGAAGTAAGAAAATAAGAAATTTCTGTTACAAAATATTTACAGAAATACATGATACATGTCTTTAACTGATTTATTGTTTTCAATAACCATGAAGAACTTATATCATTTTTTAAACAAAAATTAATTAAGAACATTTTAGTAAGTATTATGTGAGAATCGTTATTTTTGAATATAGTTAATGCGTTTGAATGTGTTATTTTAGAATATAGTTAAGTTAATAATTTAAGCATCTTATTAGCCTTTTTCTTTATCTTACTCAACTCTGTATACATGAATACATTATTAGCAAGTATATTGTAAATATTTCATAAGAGATTAACAATTCCTCCCTAAGCACTTTTTGAAAATTCAATTAGTAAGTTAGTTATATGGGAAGTAATTATATTTTTAATGTAAATTATCTCTACTTTAATTATTAAATTAGACTTTACTTAAAAGTTTTCCTTAATGAAAGCATACCCTTTGAAATAGATGTCTTTGCATATGAAAATGTTAGAATTTCTAATCGTAAGAGATCATAATATTTACCACGAGAGCATGAAACTTCAATTTTCATTTTCACTGTATTCTTTCTTATCAGTTTACTTGTAATAACTTTTAGAAAAATTAAATTTCCTTTCAAAGATTAAAGGTCATTTAACAAAATTAATCGTTAAATTTGCAACGATATAAGTCTTACTTAACAAGACTTATTTTGTTTTCATAAACTCTTTTATGAACGGCATTTTAGTCTTAGCAAAAAAAAAGAATAAAACAGACATGAAATAATAAAAATAAATTTTTTTGAAAAATTTACGAAATATACGTACATTTTTTTTAAACATTTCATTTGCTTTTTGAACGAATCCTAGAAAACCTTTGTCAAAACATCGAAGCTTATTTTTGTTAATAAAATATATTGTTACGAATTTTGTGTAATGGATGCTTAAAATTGTGTAAATCTGGATTCGTAATATTTTAATATTACTTTATGTTATATTTATTTATTCTAAAATTGTAATATTCGCACGTAACGTCGTTTCCTACATTATAATGGTGATTCAGTGGACACTTGGCGAAATTTTGGCGATAGAGCCATGTTGAGATAATTTTTGGCAACTATTTTTGGCGAGTTGGTCACCATATGCATGGTTCTAGAAATTACTGGAGAAATCTATTTTTATCACGATCTATAACGTAAGCAGATCTTTTTGACAGAGATCCGTGTGGCCTATAAATAGGAATCGCTCACTGAAGTTGACTGAGTATTGTTTTGACCCTTTATGATTGCTTGCGAATAACCTTAATCATCAAGTATTTGTATTTTTAGACCCTGAAGGCGAGGAAACCTTCTGATATTTATTAAGTGAATTCAAGGGCTGTATCCTGTATTTCAAGGATTGTTTTTCAACAATAAATTTCTATCGCTCCTGAAGAACAGTCTTGGTCTTTGAGACTGATAGCAAAAATCCTCCAGCCCCGATCTACGTAACAATAAATTTGATATTTATCACAATGTTTCTTTTTCATTTTATTTATAAATAAATCGGTTTTTATATTTAAAACAATTTCCAAGCCCGAAAGTACACTTATATATTAATATTATATTTCAACTTAGCTGTTATTTTCTCAACATCACATTTTATTGCATCCCTAATCTTAAATTATGGCTAATAGATGCATGAATGGAATACGAAAATACATGAAATTGAATTTAATCAAAAGAAAAAAACAAAGGTTCTACTGTATAAACGTCTTTTAAGATCAGTATTAACGTACGCATGTGAAACTTGATCCATGTCTCGAACAGATGAGATCATAATAAGTATTTACGCGAAAGGAAGATTTTAAGATTTATTTTTGGAGAAATTCAGGAAAATGGAAAGTGGCGCAGAAGATCAGGTTTAGAGCTCTATCTGCCATATAAAGAATCTGACATTGTTAACTTCTTCAAAATACAACGAATTAAATGGGCAGGTCACGTTGTCAGAATGGACGAAAACCACACCACTAAAAAAGTTTTCAATGCCCCAACAATTGCCACACGATGAAAGGGCACGCCAAGTCTTAGACAGATTGATGGCCTAGAAAAAGATATCCTTGTTTTGAGAACTAAGAATTGGAGAACACTATCAAGAAAAAGGCTGGTCTGAAAAAGGCTTCTTGAGAAGGTCAAGGCCCACCTTGGGCTGTCGATTCACTGAGGAAGGAAGGAATCTTAAATTATATCGATTACTATATTTTTTTCCCTACATTGTAATTATTCCAGATATTTTATTTAATATATTTAAGGGGAAAAATACTGAAAACTTATAAAATATTTTTAAATTAATATGAAAAGGTAGTAATACGAATTATTACTACGTGATTTAATACTAAAATTAAGAAAATTTTGTTTTAAATCTGAAAAAAATCTAAACCCACAAAGATAACTTTGGTTTCGGAGATATTTTATTATTGTCCGTGAGTATTAAGAAAATCCTTGAAAACTTTTTCAATTTATCACAAGAATGATAAATATTTGATTTACCCAGATGAACTGACATTTCAGTAATTAATAAACAGGCTCTTAAAATAATGCACATTCAAGTGGCAGTTTCAAGCTAAGCAATTTTCTCTTGGCCCTCGAAAATTAAGATATCTTTCCTTGCAACAAAACCGTAAGACAATTCAAGTTAATTACGTCGCGAGTTTAATTTCAACAACTTCAGACAATATGCGATATATGCCGCAACAGTAGCTTAAGAGAAGAATGTCTTGGAAAGCACAGTCGGCCTAATCAAAATTTATTATGTTTCGATCAGCATCTATAAAATCATTTTAATTGCTCTTACAATCATATTAGACAATTTATATTCAGAGACGCGAGTTTTAATATAATATTGTATTGATTCGTTGTTTTAACTATGCATTTAATAAACATGAATATTTAAGTTAATATCCTATTTTGTGGAAAGAGGGTATGGTGACACAAAAATGTGCTTATGAAAGAGTAAGAATAGATATAAATGCAAATGTACTTTCAATTGAATTTCTTAAGGGAACATGGTACGATTTATACAAAAATCTTCGCGATTTAATGATTTTTACAATTATTCTTGTTTGTAATTAATGTATAAGGATTATACAAAACAGATTTTGTTCCAAAAATATAACCATTTAACTTTTTAAGGAAAAGTTTTAAAATTTGTGAAGGTATTTTAAGTTGGGAGAGAATTCGTACACTCGATACTAACGCAGTCATCCAAATTTCTTTTTTCTTATTTTTTTATTGTTCACGATAAAAATCGTAATTGCATTAAATAATTTATGTAACAGAAATTATATTTACCTGCTTTTAAAAAATTTTCACTGATAATTTGAGAAAAAAATCCTATCAAATCGAACTAAAATATTTCAAATGTGTGTGAATTTAATGAAGTATATAAAGATCACTAACATTACAATAATGATGATATTTGTAGACAAAACTATCATATTTTGCTCAGTTACTGCAGTTTTATTGTCCTTAGACTATCGACAAATACCTCATTGAACTTTTTCTTGTTTGAGTCGTTTTTATCAAGGCGTTGTATGCCTTGTGATACACTTGTAACTTCTTATCTTTTTTTGGTGGAGTTATTTATAGGTAGCATCTTAAAAATCTTCCTTTCAACTCAAACGTTTCATGTTAATGACCTTTCTCAAATTTACTTCCACTATCAGGATTACTACCCCTTATTTCATCAGGTTCTTCCCTTGTTTGACCAATTTCTTTTTTCCGAAGTTTCAATCTCATCCAGTTAAAATAGCAGGGGCTCCATTTATTTTAAATATTCTGCTAATTTACATTTATGAACCATAAATAGTTCTATTATGCAGCTATCTAAACCACTAAGTTCTTCACATGGAAAATATGTAGCCTGCTCATTGAAAATATTTTGGAGCCAAACTGGTCACGCGGCGAATTCAGTCACCCAAAGTACCTCAAAATCGCAAAAGACGATTGTCACTCCCAAAAAAGATGTAGATATGTGACAACGACATTTGAGTTCAAATGAAGACTGTCATATTGGAGGATACTTGAAAGGACAGTAGTAACAAACACACAGCTTTTCCCATAATTAAAGATTCTGTGAGCCTGGGGTGTGACTCTGTGCCTCGCGAGACCTCTCCCGGGCTCAAATGCTACTGTTTCTTCAGTAATTGACGGACAAACATGTAATTTGATTTACAAATACTCCAAGTTTATAACAAAAGATGGTATGGGTTTATTGTTAGCATGACTAATATGCATAAAATATTTTTTGTCTGAATGCTTATTGAAAATTCCTCAAAAAATGTATAAATATTTAAATTCAACAATTTTTTTTCAAAAATATGCATTGCTTCAATAAAAAATGCATACCAACTTTTGTTACTTACACTATTAGCAATAGGTATGGCGGTCTCGAGCAGAGTTGAACGATACTAACCTTAAGACAAACGGACCAGCCAAACCCGAGATAATCACGATTTAAATAAATTTAAACACCCCCACACAAGGTCAATGGGACCAATAACATGGGGGGGAGGTGTTTCGGCAGACTGTATCTGGAGATGAGCTGAACCGAATATGACACCTGAGAACTCATATTGAATGTCTTGGAGAGAAGAATCGTTCCTGGGAAAAAATTAAGACATCCGCCTGAAAAGCCCCCGAGTTATGGTCATTTTAAAATAATTAAAACATCTAAAACAATCAAATAAAATAGAAGTAGGGCACCCAGCAATTCGAAACTGGGCCTGGTTGTGTGGAAACACAAGAGGAATCCATTCGAATCGGTCCGGAGTCTGTAGTAGCAAATGGGGCGGCGCTAGTTTGGGAAAGGAAAACGAAACTAGCTCCCGCATTGGAGGGAAGCAACTGTGACGTAAATGGTCACGTACATCCGAACAATACACGGAGTGGTAGGTGATCCCAAAGTTTCATACTTCTATCTCTGTAATATCGTGACGTCATCAAAAGATAGAGACCCAAAGGAATAACATGGGTATTCTAATTTTAGTGATAACGCCCCCCTAGGCCCACTATCTACACACGAATTATAACAGATGAAAGAGCTCAATAGGGAGAACCTATGGTCAGAGTTTCACTAACGAAGCTCAAAAATCCTTGGAGCTATGTGTGGGCGCGGGGTTTAAAAAATTTTAAGACTTTGAAAACAATAATTTTAAAATGTTAAATATGGGTGAAGAAATGGGGCTATTGTCCTGAAAAAAATATATCTAGGATGCTCATAGGGTGAACAATCGAATACAGCCGGTGCGGTCGACCATGGTAGCATAGGGTTCAAGTTCTTACTGGGGAATCCCTGTGGGGGGGACACCTGAGAGGGCCAATTCCCCGTAAAGCTCGCGCTAATACGAAAATAGGGCATACCTCCAAAAATAAAGTCCCATGCTCAATTCCTTAGGGGGATGAAATTTTTTCTAGTCCCCATAGGATTAACATGGGAGCATTAGTGCTTAAGCCCTCCCCATGTCTACACAATGGGAATGAAGTAGATGACTGGTGGGTCTCGACGAGTGGAACAGTTGGTTCAAATCTCAAGTTCGGGACTCGAACAGGAGCCAAGATATTGTGAATTAAAACAAATTTAAAAAGTTTAAGACAATTAAAAACTATGGAAGAAATAGCCCTATGAGCATGAAATTATAATAACTGGAAGAGCAGATAGAGAGAGATCAAATGAGCTAGGTCAGAATGGACTATCAAGCTCTGGTGTCGAGATATTGGCCAAAAAGCTGTAAACGGGGGGATGCGTCCCAACAGTACGGTTTATAACAATAGTTATTATTACGATCCCCCAAATATCAGTCCCCTAGCACCAAAAAAGTGGCATGTTAAAATATTAGACAACGGTTTGCACGCGCATTGGTGCTGTGACGATATGCACGCGCATCGTAAAAATTTACCCTCATCCTTTTTCGCAAACGCGCAGTAAGAAATATAACTTCAGAAATTCAAAGCATTATGCCCAATATATAAAAAGTCATAGAATTTTAAGTTAAGATAAAGGGCTTATTTTTTTCTTTCTGAGATAAATTTGTTTAAAGTTTCATCAGCCATTGGGATCGGAATAAAGAGAAACATAAAAGTTATCAGAAATCTGAATTTTTCTTAACTTGGAGCTTTGAAATTTTTTGAGACTATAGTAAATTATATAAAGAATAATTCAGGCTAAAAAAAATTATACTTGAATTTTTGACGATTTTTTCTCAATTGAATCAAAACTAAATATTTAAAATAAATTACTTAAAATAACATTTTAAGTAAAACAAAAGCAACAGTTTTAAAAAACTGTGTTTTCTGGGACTGAATCATGTGTATTAATACTAGTAAGCCTTTGACAAAATTTGGCATGATGGCTTGATATCCAAGATGATGCGACTTGAGTTTTCGGAACAACTCATCAAAATTATACACTCCTACCTAAATTACCGTGAATTTAGGGTAAGCGTTGAAAACAGTCTCTCCACCCCGCGTCCAGTTCTCAGTGGGGTACCACAAGGATCTTTATTAGGGCCCAAGCTCTTTAATCTATACATCAACGACATTACCAAGGCTGCCGAAGTCCACTTAGCGATGTACGCGGACGACACTGCCATTTTTACCCAAAACATTTATAACCGCAATAGCATTGAGCGGCTTCAAAATTATGTCATTCGACTCGAAACCTGGCTTAACTACTGGAAAAT
>BMAV01017456.1:0-32342 GCA_019973955.1 Trichonephila inaurata madagascariensis | reverse complement strand
GGTTTACGGGGAAGAAATATAGTTCGGTAGATTTAAGAGAACTAAGTTTGCTGTTGATCCCCAATTTTAAAATATCTAGCCAGAATATTAAAACAGCTTCTGTAATCCTGAATATCTTTTAATTTTTCTGAGAGTGTTTTAGGGGCTTTTGAGTACATTGTACCTGTATCAAATTCAAGAAAGGCCTGCGTTCAAATCTGACACGAATATACTCATTTTAAATTGAGAATGTACACGAGTTCATTTTTGAGTAAGTCTTTTTTCTCCGTGTATCAGTGAAATTTAATTTATTAAAGTTAATTTTTATTTCCATAGATAAGTATATATGCATATATTGAATAAAAATAAATGAAACAAAAACATTCACAGGAACTTAAAGAAATTTAATACAAAATTTTCAAATTTTTTGAAAAACAAAATATTTATTGAGTTTTAGAAAAATAATCTGATAGCTTTCTTTGCAATTTTTTTAGCATCAAATTGTCAACCAATTGTTCAATATTGTTCATTTTTTAAAATTCATTTCATCATTGGAATACGCTCGTCGAAATAACTACGCAAACTTTTCATGATGTTCCTCATTTTGGATGATGTGGGAACAATAGCTGCATTATTCATTTCATTTTCATAGTCGGAATCTGCATCAATGATATTTTTTGAGCTTTGAGCAAACTCCAAATATCTTTGTTATAATGAAGGCTGTACATACACTATCATCATCTACTTTCGAAAATACAATAGGACAGTCCAATCCGACTGGTGTTTTCCGTATTTTGTTCATTCACAGAAGGGAAATCTTGTGTTAAGCGATTTTTATTCTGTTTTAAGAGGGGGAAAATGCATGAAAATACATAGCAATTTGTCCGCACAGTTGCACTATTTCTTAATAACCGCTATTTCGTCTTAAGCGTTTTCGCGTTGAACGTATTTCACTTTACATACATAACAGCAGGGTCGATTTTAACCTCTTCGGTGCCCTAGGCACTTCAAATTACTGCGCCCCTCCCCACTATTTTCAGAGCAACCACTCCTTCAGTTCTTACCTTGCCAATTTTGGGTAGGGAAGCATTTTCTCTAAACTCTTTTCCCTTTCTTTGTTTTTGCTGTTTGGAGAATCTTTACGTTATCCTCCACCTATAGATTCTCCGTGTCTTGGACTGGAGACCGTAAGGAAAGAATAGTGACATGGTTTGGCCACTCTTGTTCATTTCTTACCTTATGACATCACTGACCACCTACTTACCCTTTTGTAAATTAGTGCGGTAAATTAATGAAATCGTTTGCAATCACAGTTATATAGTATACATTATAGTATAAACAGTTTTCTATTTGTTAATTATCATCTTTTCATTGCTTATCGTTTTACTATCTTTTACTTTCAGACACCCATATTCTTTGTTGAGTTGCAGATGTTGCACTGCTACAACAAAGATTTTTTCTTCAAGCTTTGATCATTGCAAAATCCTTAATGACATTTTAATCAATTTCTATCGTATATCATTTTCAATGTGTACCAATATTAAACTGTTAAGCTTTTCTTTTCCCACAGTAAATCTCTCATTTCAGTCTTTACTCTCTTAAGGGCAGAAATGCTTCTCTCATGACTCGCTAGGAGGTGGTACTTTCGCTGTAATTTTAATTTTTCTCTTTTTTCGCGTTCCACTTTTTTTTTTTGCGCCCTAGGCACGTGCCTAGTGTGCCTAATCAGAAAAACGGCCCTGCAAATTTTCATTGTTCAATTGGCACAACCCAATTGTAACTGAATATACAAGATTCTTAAGAACTTGCATGAAACGATTAAATGAAATACGAAAAATGTTTAAAAAGAGTGGCAGGAATTGAATTCAAATCTCCTCACGAAAAGAATAAAATTTTCTTAACTTTTCAAGTGTGGTCTCTCTCTCTCTCTTTATCTGCAAAATAAGAAAAACCAAAACAAATTATAACATACTTACCAAATGAAAGATCACACTCAAACAAAAAGTGTCTATTTTCTTTTTCTTTATTATAGGAAAAAAATTAAATACCTCATCAGAAGTCTCATCTATAAGAAAAGCTACATAAATTTGTTTTTCGGATCCAAGAGAATTAAACACCTCCAAAAAATCTCCATCGATTACTCCCTACAGAAATACACTGCTGCCCACCGTAAATGCAACACCAAGAAAGACAAGAGATAGCAAAACAAAATTTATTTTGTAGATAACATGTTGACCAAGTATCAAATGAATAAATTTATAGATTTCTGTGAAGTGTGGTTCCTGCCAGAATCAGTAGCCAGAGTAGCCGCCATTGTTGGAAAACACCGCTGCCACACACCTCGGCATTGATTCAGAGAATTTGGATGTGTTCTTGGGATACAGCAGACCAAGCAGCTTCCACACGTGCCAGGTTGATATGGTACTGCAGCTGGGGTGTAATCGGGGTCAATCGTTGAGCAACCATGGACCACATGCTTTCTATCGGCAAAAGATCCGGAGAGCGAGCCGGCCAGCGAAGCAATTCAATCTGGTGATTGACGAAGAACTTGGACAATGCGTGCCACGTGTGGTCCACGCATTATCCTGTTGAAATATGGCTGTGGCCAAGCCCTGAAGGTAAGGAAGGACAACTGGCTCCAACACCACGGGGATGTAGCGTTGGCTGTTTAAAGTACCAGCAATGCGTACTAGAGGAGTGTGAGAATGATATCCAATACCGCCCCATACCATAATACCTGGTGTAGGACCAATGTGGCGGTGCATAACGCAGCTGTTCAGCATCCTCTCTCCACGGTGTCTCCAGACTCGAATCCGACCATCATGGTGTTGCAGACAGATGCGTGACTCGTCAGGAAAGACAACTTCATTCCATTCTGCCGCCCACATCCTTCTTTCATTGCACCATTGGCGGTGGAGACGTATGTGGTTCTGCGTCAAGGGTAGACCAAGCAATGGACGCCTTCTGGACAGACCACTCTGCTGTAAACGGCGTCGAACGGTACGCGCAGACACTGAATGATGCGTTACAGACTCAATGTGCTGTGCTATGGTTCGTGATGTGACTGAGCGATCCGTCACTGCCACGCGCACAATTTGCCTGTCCTCACGTGAAGTGGTGCACTGAGGTGGATGCGATCGACCACGTCGGTCTGTCGTACCCTCCTGCATCCAACGGTCACATATCCGCATTACAGTTTGTGGCGGGCTCACGCGTCTCTCTTTTCTTTAACATAACCTCTGGGTTCTTTGATGGCCAAGATTAATGGCAACTCTTTTGCAACCAAAACCCAAGAAGCAAAATGTGAACAAGAAATGCAAATAAGATACCTTTTAAAAGAACAGAAGTTTCAGTAAGCATGATGGCAATTTGGGGAAAGTTATGTTTGAAGAGATACAAGCGTGAATTGACAACCACTTGAAAAGTTACCTGAAAAGTAAACCAGTAATACAAGGTGCATACCATTGCACGCGCGCCCAGACGTCTCCATATAGAAATCAAATCTTAGTTGGATTAAAGTAGGATTTATTATTTGATATTAGGACTTATAATATTATTAGAAGTGAGAGTAGGCGGATTGAATGATTATTTAGAGAAAGTGGTCTAAGTTACGCGATTCGGTTTAACTCCCTTTGTGTGTGTTTGTTCATTCTAGATTCTCACTATTTAAATTTATCTAAATTGTTAGAGACTTAAGTTTTATTCTTAATAAAGTCATACTAAGAATTTAAAATGTCTGTTACTTTTGAAAACCCAACACTTCTAGCTCACGCTGACAATCAAAGATACAGTCACCAAAGGGGAGCTATATCACAGTGGCGCCCAACGAGATTTAAGTGTGCTTTTCCATGTCGGAAAATGTGACCGACTTGTTGGAAGCCATAGACAATCAAATAAAATTACTAGAAATACCTAGGGATTTATCATGTGCTTATTTGAAAGATCATCTCCACTATCCTTCCTCTGTCGAACTCGGATACTTGATCAAAAGCTGATCACTGTTTTCTACGAGACATATCTGATCGTTTTTTGAAAAAACCACAAGAGAAACACAATTACCGAACTTGAAATCGTCGAAATCTCCAAGCCTTAAACAGCGGTTTGAGGTGGCGCCACAGTGATGTGTGTCTGCGCTGAAATTCTAATCATTTGCATATCTCACCTCCGCTAATGCATGTTGTAAATTTCATGTTATTTGCATGCTTCTTTCAGGGTGTTGCATTTACGGTGGCCAGCAGTGTATATTACAATCTTACGTCAAACATTTCGATTCCGTTAGACGAAGACGTACCAAGAATACACCCTTGATTAGAAAGGGAATTAGATGAACTGTTAAATGAAGATGAATCAATAGAAGCAATTACATTAATATTTCGTTTAACAGAAGACTACACACTACTGAGTACAAAACACTGAGTGATTTTTTTTCTCGTCATCTGGCTCGTTACCACCAGACACTTCCAGCATGATTTTTTTGTTTTTCTGCATTTCTTCATTAACTATGCGAGAATAAGACGGACACGTAAGATATATACATGATTGCACTTTACATGTTCAGCTCCCATCAGAAAGTCTTGTAAGAAACCATGCAGGTGATAATCATGAACCAATTGTGATTGATTAGATTTGTATGATGTCATGAAATATGCGCATTTATTTGAAGTTAATATGAAGACTATTGAAATGTTTTCAATGAAAAATGTATCGAAGTTTTTGTTAGGTTATTTAACGATTCATTGAGAAAAAAATCTTGCAGCAGTGTATAAAAATAAAAAGCGCTTACTCATAAAAAGAAATCACTGGTTGAAACAACAGTTGAAAAAAAAAGTGTGTGCTTATGGTTGTTTTCGCCATATGTACGAGAGCGTCAACTTAACGCGGAGCACATTTACGGACAGAAAAAATGCCTCAATTTTTTTATACATGCTTTTATTTAACTTGCAAAGTAATTTGTTCGGGTGGAATCTTGCACAACTCAATTTTTACCTACTTTAATTCAAAATTTTTCACACTTGTCAGGGACCGATGGCAATATATTAATTTAAAAATTTTGTTCCCATATAGCAATTAGTTAAAAAGACATTAATTAAAAACGTTAAAATGTGCGAGTAGTTTGCCCTTGTGTGTTAGTTTATTCCGCCAATACACAGAAAAACCCGAAGGGGAAAGATTTTCGACATTTTCGTCGTTTTTTATACTGCAATCCTATTTTCCGTATTAAAAACAGACAAAAAATAATTCCTGAATCGGAAAGATCGTTTATTTCGCCCCGATACAATATAATTTTTTTTTACAAAGTGAGATTATTTTGCATTTTTTTCTAAAATGAGTCAATATTGATGAGTTTTTATGAAAAGAATTTTTTAATCGTTCTGAATGAATTTTTTATTATTGTAATGAATCAAAATTCTGTACTAAAAAAGTTCATACTTTGTTCTTTTAGAATCAGTGATTTAAAAAATGAAAAACCAAAAAAATTTTCTTTTTTTTTACAATTTTTCAGAAAATATTCAAAATTCTAATTAAACATTTAATAACTTCGTCATTTAAAAAAAATAATCACACGAAACTTTATTTCCGGGTATCAAACCTTACTATTCGTAATCTGTCCAAAGATTGAAAAATTTGCTTATATATATATATAAAAATTACAGATCTTAAAAAAGTCTTTGTTTCTTCCGTCAAATAAACTTTTTTCGAGGAATCATTTTATACAATTCTTCTATTACAGTTTTTGTAACCTTTGTTTACTATCGATGCGAGAAGTTTGAAAGCATTAACTTAAAAATCATGCCCTTAAAACTCCATGGAAAAAGCTTCGTTTCGCAAAGTTCGCCTCTACTGACTTCGCGTAAGCAAATTTGAAGAGCAATTCTAATTCCAGCAGCCACATTATTGCGGTATCAAATATAAAAGTCAAGGATAAATTCATCAATGATAGTTTAAAAAACTAAAAAAACACACTCTTATTGTAGATTGAACTAAAAAATGAAAAATAAATTATAGTTTAAAAAAACCAAAAAACACGTTATTATAGATAATGAACTAAAAAAATAATTCTTAATATACGAATAAAATGATTTACGAAAAAATTAATATCATTAGGGTAAAAGCGTAGGGTATTCGATATTAATTGTTATAATTTCTTTCTGGTTCTATTCCGAAATGCAGAGTTATTGTAAAAATGTAGTACAAACATCCCACGTTTTAACCACAATGACATTAATTTTTTCGTTAATTACATTTTATTCTTATATTAAGAGAGAATTATCTTTTTACTTCAATTAACTATAAAAACGTATTTTTTAGTTTTTTTTTAAATTATTAAAATTTGTGACATTGTAACTCATGCATTTGTTTATAATATATAGTGTTTTTAAAATTTCAAAATATTTCATAAATAATAATTATTTTTTTTTAATATGTAAAGGAATAACTCATTTAGTATTACGGTATAGGAGAAAAAATGCGAAACACATTTTATAAAAAAAAAAAATGTGTAAACTCGGATAAAAAGGAGTAGAATAATAAAATAAATGATTCTCTACAGGTTGTGGAGCCAGAATATAAAACTAATGTTTGAGTATTTTTATATCTGAAAAAATATTCCGAATTTGTGTCCTATTCTTTAACATTAGCCGAAGACAGCCTTATGACCACACGACAGAAGTGAAACTTCAAATTTTGTAATGTTATTTTAGGGATTACAGTTCGGTAAATAATAAACAAGGGAATATTAGTATTGCCATATAAAATTATTTATTCATATGTCTGTACTCAGTAATATTTTTGAAAAAATATACAATCATATTTTTGAATTAACTGTATTTTAAGAAGGAAACAATAGGTTTATGGTAGCTGAAGAAATAGGTTATAAATACTCTAGATTCAAAATTATTTAAATATCTTTAAAAAAAAACTCCATCAAGCGTTATTCCGTACTTCGTCGTGCTTTCATTTGGATCATTTGACATAATTAAATTGAATTTTGATTTTAAAAAAACTAAAGGTTTTGATTTTTGTCTTTTGAAAAATCTACACTAAAATCCCCACTTAAAATCCTAAATAACTTGTTCAGAAGAGCCGATCCGGCTTCAGTCTAAGCAAGTAAATTTTTGTGAATGAATTCGATAATTATCTCTACACTTTGATTTGGTGAAATATAAATAGCAACTGTGTGTGTTAGAATTATTTGTCCATTTTCTGCTCTACATTTCGCTGCACAAATTTCTTTAAGAAAAAACCCAAATGATTAAACCCAAATGATTCAGTAGTATTTGATGCTACGTTCATTCTCTATATAGTATAAAAAATGAATTATTCGCCGTTAAAATTTCTTCACTGTGCTATTCTGAATAATTTTTTGAGCATATATTCCGGAATGAAATGAATATTTTTTTTGAAAAATGAAAATAAGCACACAAGATGGAAGGCTGAGTATTACTCAAAACCCGAGGGAAAACGTCCCTCCTATGGTCACGTGATTTCTTTTTAGGGGTCTGTATGTCGCGGACTATTGAATCTCGACGACCTTTTCCAAACACGATTTCACACTAAAGACAGAAAAAGCCGAATGAGTGTTACATTCCCGAACCTCACGCATCATTCAAGTTCACTCTAAAGCAAAACGCGCCGAAAGAAGTTATCACTTCAAAAAAAATCGTTGCAGCCTGACGGATTAAAGGCTAGAAACCACCGACAATTTCCTTAAGTTCAGTCTGGACTCAAAGTAATAAAAATTAAAAATCATTGCTTAATAAAGCAATCGATGCATCTCTAAATCCTCATATGTATAATTATGAACTATTTTTAAAATCATGTGTCAACAAATTCAAAATAAACACCGTGTAGCTGTAACAAAAAAAAATATTTTTAAATTGTTGATAAATAAGACATTTAATTCAAATATGTATTTCCCTTATAAATTTTGGATGGAGTATCTCAACAACCATGTGAATCCAGCATGAAAAAAACTCCCATTTTCCAAAATCAATCGAAGGATTTGAAGACAAGAAATGTATTAAATAAACTCGAACTCGAGATATTTCATGAAAAAACAGAAACAATCTAATCATGTAGATATTAGCATTTTTTGATAATTAAATGTACATAATGCTATGTTTAATTACGAGTGTGTGTGACGATAATAAATATTATCCCAAGCAGCGCATTCATTTAAACGTCCAATAAGTAGCCATTACACATAGCTAATTAACAAAGAGAGCTGGCCCAGATTTCTTTAATCTTTTAAGGGATTAACCGTCTGAGTCTCAAGGGGTATTGAGAAAACACTGTCGAAGAATCCCAAACAGCGCATTCTGAGAATTACGAAAAGACCCAAGCAGCGCGAGAAATACCAAGCGGCATGATAGCGGTTTGTTCATTTTACACCCATGAATCCCAATCGAAGCTATAGTGTTATTTTACCTATTATAAAATGTACTATTTACATTAAAAAGAGCTGTGCAATGTACTTGCTTCAGTAAATCTGAGCGCGCGACTTCAACAATCGGTAACGCACCATCAGTTGTCTATAATGTTCGAAATGTGTACTGGGTTATCTCGACATAAAATCTCAACAGTGCAATCGCGCTGCTTGGGGCCCAAACGGTTAAGAGGGTCCGTCAAAAAGTTCCCAGAATTTCCGGTGTAACTTTTTACTAACACAAGACAATTAATTAATTTTTTACTTTCACTAACTTTTTTTACTACCGGAACTCATAATAAGTAGTGTGGCAACAACAGCAGTGTAGCTGAAGGTAGAAGTGTATGTTGATCAGATGGTGCGATGTCGAAGTTCGAGCAAAGGACGAGTATCAAGTTCATGTGTAGGTTGGGGAAATCTGCTTCAGAGACTTAATTAACCTTGTAATTTACGGTGATAAATCTTTTTAAAAAAATTGCTGATTACAAGTGGTTTTCAAGATTTTGAAACTAGACATGATTTGCCGGAAGACGGGAGTCGTAGTGGGAGACCATCAACCTACAGAGAAGAAAGAATAGTCAAAGTGAAAGAGTCAATCAGATTAGACCAAAAGCATGATTATCGACGAGTTGACATAAGGAGTGTAGATCTCTCAGGTTCATTCACGCAATCCTGCGAGATGATTAGAAGATGAAACATTTTAGTGCAAAATTTGTCTAGCAGCTACTGAACCTCGACCAATTGGAAACTCGGCAGTTGACTGCGGCCGGATGTTTCCGAAAAAATAGACATTTTCTGAGACAATGGTTACTCATGAGGAGACTTGGTATGATACAACCAAGGAGAAAAGATGCAGTCAACTGGAACCTGAAATCCTTTGCGCCGTTAAATGCAGTCACCAAACACTTCCTTCAGTAACTAAACTATTTAGTTTTATTTGATCTTCCCGAGTAGTATGAGATTGATGCGCCTTTCGGTTTTTAAGGTACAGTAAGACCCCGCTTAACGCTGTTTCGGTTTAACGCTCTTTTATTTGAATTGTGGAATTCCCCGAAATAGCATGCAGCGTTAGGCTTCTCGATCAGTGTTGCCAGACCGTGCGATTTTTCTACTTTTTAAAACTTTCCGCAACTTTTTTTTATCATATTGCTACTTCGCGCATTTTATGTGCTACTTCACTTGAAGATCCCGCTGCTTCCAACTATATATAATAGTATTGGAACAAATTTCGGAAAAATCGAAAAAAATAGTGATTTTGGTCTCCAAAGAAAACACGGAGTTGTAGTATGTTTCACCACTCGAAACGTCACGAAACGCTGTAATTTCTCCCCCACCCCCTCACCAGCACCACGAATCGGAACCTATTTAAGAGAGACTCCCCTCTCCTGCCACTCTTTTCCACTGCAAGTGGTAGAAAAAAAGAAATGGTGGGATTCTTTCTAATCCCAATAGAAGCATGAAAATGAAACATGTAATATTCTTAAAAAATAGGTTTAGAGAGAATTTCTACATGAATATTAAACTGGAAAACTAATTGTGAAAGGACAAATTCTTATAGAACTTAGTAAATTGTATAATTATCATCAACGGTATTGCATTGAATTAAAGAATAAAAATCTATTTCTGTACTTAATTACATTGTACACAGTGACAAAAGTCATCTAAAGAGATTATGTGATAAAAATCTGATTAAATCCCTTTTGAAAGGTTTTGACCTCGATTCAGTGGCGTAATATACACCCTCGCATTGCGGGGGGCCCAAAACGTGACTGACGGCAAGTAAGCATTACGGCTGCGGTCCAAAAGCTAACTTTCCAAGGGGCCCTAATATTCTTATTCTCCGTTACGTCACTGCCTAAATTCCTCTTTTTCTAATCAACTACTTGTCTTACTATCCCTTTACTTAAATTAATACAAGGATAAAATTAAATATTGTTAAATTACAGCTGCCAATTTTAGCAGAATTTGAGTGTATTAATTTGCTCTCTTTCAAAGTGATCATTGTAAATTACTGAAAGCATTGAAAGATAGCAAGCACCCTTACTCTTTTAAGAATAATTTACCCTGAATCTCGAAGTTGACATGAGTTTAACAAGCATTCATTTGCCTATTGAAGTACTTGATGGATGTCTTTCTGAATAAACTGACAAGCAAAAGGAATCTACTAAAGAAATCTATCAAATATGTCATGATTTTCTCAAGATTTCATGTAAGCAACTTTTAAACTGAATCCATTCAAATTGCGTAACTTTAAAAAAGATAAAGAATTTTTCCCTTGGTATTTTTAAAATTCAAATCGTCCTTTTTTTTTTATCTGCCTTTAGAATTAGCAGACCAATCTAAATTGGATGTTCTGGAGAATCAATGAAGAAAATTTTTTAACATACAGTTGAAAGATGTTTTTCCTTCTGAATCTGAGCTTTTAAATGATGGAGCATTATTTTGGGGTGTCACATTTTTAACATAAAAAACGCAGTTGGAAATTCATTTTTGAGAGATTTAGCTATATTTGCTTTACAGCTTTGCAGACTGTCCATAAGTTATGTAGAAAGGGCATTTTCCAGAGTGACGTCAAAAAAGACAAAATTAAGGAATCAAATGTGTCTCGAGCTGTTCTCAGAATCAAAATGACATAGGAAGAATGAGGGACTTGCTGCGTTGATTTCATTCCATCGCTGCAAATGCTTCAATATAATTTAGAAATTTATAAAAAAGACACAGCAGATCACGATACTTAGCAGGTAGAATTTGAATGTATTTTAAATGTATTAAATAATTAAAGCATTTTAACGCATTTTTTAAAAGTTTTACAAAATTAAAAAAAATATTTATGAATTGCAAGTGAAAATCGATTCGCTACTTTTTCCCTCTTCGTGCTACTTTGCTTCGTAAGTTTTTGGCAACTCTGTTCTCGATATCCGAAACAGTTTATCTGTGTTTTTTTTCTTTCCTGCGGTATTATACGAAAGTATTTTTATCGTTTCAAACATTTGTTGACGTTATTGTAAGTATAAATTTATATAAATATAACGATTGCTATAATTGACAAATATTATTGTTTTTTTTATTGGGTGATAAAAAAAAAAACACGAAAACAAAGCAAAAAAAATGCATTTCACTAAAATTTTTAAAATGCAAGATTTTTAAAGGGTATGGGGATATTAAGAATATTTTAAAATGATTAGATACTGGTGAACCCCCAATCTCAAATTGGTGCTGCTTTGGGTTTGGCAACTTCAACAATAAGGACCATTCTTAGAAAAAAAAGAAAAAAAAATGTCTGGTAACTGTTTTACTACGAAAAGTTTCAACTAAATTCCCCTTTCCCTAAAAAAAATACAATAAGAAGAAAGGGAAAAACGACTTTCTATATGGGTTTTGACGACGAAATTGAACGAAAAAATGCCATTAAAAAATCTACCTTCTTGAAAAAATTTGGCAAAAATTTGGGAAAAACCAAAAGGGAATTGAATATCTGAAATGTAAATATACTGACTTAGAATTTTATTTATTTTTATATGCATATTCGTTTATTATGTTTCTATATTTGTAAGAAATAAATTCTTGTTTTATTGTTATAAAAAACATAATTAATAAATTTAATGGTAAAATACTTGACCAATTTTTTACCCATCTCCCCCTATATATATATATAACCCCATTATTTACATGATGAGATAACCTCGTTTCATATTACGTTCTACTTTGATGGAACGTATACCCCTCGTTAAGCGGGGTCTTACTGTAATTAAAATGACGCCACTATGACAAAACGTCCCATTCAGGCAAGGAATTACAAACTAAAAATGATGAAAGACGCAATAAGCTTCCTCTGCAGTAGTGGTCTTCAAACTTTTTCGATTCACGGAACCCTTAGAAGTAAAAGGTGTTTTCGCGGATCCCTATTTCCCCCACACGCTTAGAAGAATATATCTTAAAATAATATTTAAAGTAGATCAACATGTTATAGGTACTTAATGCAAAGACAATTTTAAAAAAATTGTATTTGGTACTAAACATTTTTATACAATATTCTCATTAAAATAATATTAATTTGTGTGTGTGATCCAAGTGTCAACTACCCATGTGTTATATTTAGCAATTGGGATATTTACACTAACTGTCAAAGTCTAAGTCTATTGAAATTTTCTGCAGTCGCATTTCATAATCTGCATTTAATTTGTTTTCGTAGCCACTCACGTTGAGAAATATTTTTCACTTAAATACATTGTTCTGAATGGCATAAAAAGGTTTACAGTTGTGTGTGAGAAATCCTATGTTGCATGAATTTGCAACCATAAACTTAGGAGTTGTTCTAGATTAAATTTAGATTTTAATGCAGAATTTGTTGATATGTCGATAAGCTGTTCCCTCTTTCATTATGGATGTTTTTTCCACAAATGAAAAAAGGAGCATTTTCATTAGAAAACTATTTAGATTTACAAAACATAGTGCTAACGAGAGTAAAATTCTTTCGTGGTTTCTGTATACAATAGAATATGTATACAATGCAATAAATGAAACACGTTTTAATACTCTTCTTTTATATTATAATAGAAGTTGAATAAGTTTTTACAAAGGGTTAAATACATAAAAAAAAAGTTTTTTCAGTTTTAATTTTTGGGATGAGTTTTGGTATTTTGGGGAAATGCAAACTTCCGAAGCGTGAATCCATTTTCCCAAACACTTTTTATAATTTTCTTTTTGATATTTTTATTGTGACGTGGACCCCCTGGGTATGCCTTGTGGAACCTTAGGGCACTGTGGAATACAGTTTAAAGACTCCTGATCCACACCATTTTACTAGATCGATTACATTCCATCCTCATTTCCTTTCACCAAGCCTAAAGACAGGACACACACAGTCTCGTTATTTAATTTCCCAAGCTCGCGCTCAATTTGATTTTTTCAAACCAACTATTCATTCTGAAGAACTTTCTAGTACGATGTTCATTTAATTTTTTTTGGGGTTTTCTCCCGGGGCTGTTTTTCCCTTGGGCCCCCTTTAGGCATATGCCGGGGGTTAGGGCGCGAAAAAAATGGTGGGCGAAAAAAAGAGAAAAAATTAAATTACAGAGAACATCAACCCCCCTAGCGGGTCATGAAGCTTTTTTACCCCCAAAAACTAAAAAACTGAAATGAGGTTTAGTTTTGGAAAAAAAAAGCTAAACAGTTGATGGTGCTATGCCCCAAAAAGATAATTTCCCCGGGGAAAAATATTACACTGGTTTTTGATTAGTGATTTTGCCCTTAAAGTAAAGAAGAAACTTGTTGGGGCAAATTTAAAAGACAGTAATTAAAAAAAATATAACAAGTCTTAAAAATAAAAGATTGCAAAGCGATAAGCAAAAAAAAGGATGATAATTAACAAGGTAGTTAAGTTAAAAAGTACTTACACTAATGTTTTTACTGTAAATTCAAACGATTTCATTAATTTACTGTACTAATTTACAAAAGGGTGGGTAGACTGTGATGCCATCAGTTAAGAAATGAACAAATGTGACCAGACCACGCCACTAACCATTCCTTAAGACTACCATTTTGGGCAAAGGGCACGGAGGGACCCTAGGAGGTGGATAAAAAAATACTCCCAAAAAGCAAAAGGGAAAACATTTTAATCCCAAAAAATTAAACGAAAATGGGGAATGGTTTAAATAAATTTAAAGATATCAATTCAATAATAACGATAGAATGAAAAATATGTAAGATTAATTTCCTAAAAAAAGATAGAACATTCCCCTCAGTAATTGTAACTAATTTATTATCGGCATGTTATCCGCCAAAGGTCTATTTGGCGTTAAGTAGTTTATTATCCAAGATGGTCACCAAGCCCTAAAAAATAAATAACAAACTTGATGAAGCAGGCGAAGGCGATTAAGTTACAAACATTTAAAAGATGAAAGAGCAAGAAAGGTACTTGCATTTTCTATGGAATACGTCGCTGGAAAGTTTACATGGATAAAAAAAAAGAGCATGAGAAACTTTTAAATGCCAGAAGAAAAAGAAATGAAAGAATGTTTGAAAAAATAATTTGAGATCGAAAGAAGAATTACGTATTACCGGGAAAAGGGTGACGTGCGAGTGATTGAGGAATACGAATAAATTTTGAAAGCCTTTATCAAAAGTGAAACAATAGAAATTCGCAATTAGCTACCAATACCAAAAACAATTTTGTTGACAAATTATTTTGGGAACGAGAACCTGCAATGCAAGATCCTAATTTTAAAAAAAATTCGACGATCATATTTATTACTCTTTTTTTTAAGCAACCTTTTTTTATCATATTATTTATCACATTTCAAAATCAGCGAAATCTTAACAAGATTGAGGGGGGAAACCGAACTATTAGATATCAAAATTGATCCAAATTGCGATTTGGTAAGCCTTTCGGAAAGTAATAATTAAGAAAGGCCTCGTACTCTTTTTTAAAAAAGATCAAGGTCCGCCACTAGGTAAAACAATATTTCACGAAGAGTCTAAAAAAAGGAAACGTTATATTCTTTTTTAAATCGAATTCATTTAACGTAGAAATGAACAAATTTCTACAGTAAAAAACAATACAAAAAAAATGATCAACCCCATGTAAACACTACGGTATCTATCAAAATGGCAAACACAGTGTCAACTGAAAAAATCAAGGTAACCATATTTTAATTTTATCATGCAACTTGGCAAAAAATTTTTAATAACTTGCGGCTAGCGTACGAATATCAAATTTATAGTACCTCTCTATAATACAAAAAAAATATATCTGATTTTTTCAGATAATCCAAAGGTTTTAACATGCCAAAAAATATTCCATAATAAATATCGTTTCACAACGATTTCTCATTTTTCTTTTATTTTCCTTTAAATTTTTTTTTTTTGTTTTACTGGGGTCCAAAAAAAATGCGAAATTTCCCTTTCCTTAACAAACTAACTGGACTATGGATGGGGAAAAAAAAAAATTTAAAGGGTGGAACAGAATGGGTTTAAATTTTTTCCTGTGTTTTCCCCTTCGATCTAGTCCCCCACTTATTTCCCCTTTTCCTTATTATCACTCTAGAACTGGATTCCCAACCACTGAGCCATGGGACTTTTTTGTGCCCCCAAAATTTAAAAATTTTTATTAATACTCTATGAAAAAAAAAAAAAATCCAAAAAACCCAATATCTTTGAACCTTTTATACAAAGAAACTAGGATATTTGTGGTATATTTAACTTTCTGTTCATCGACAGATATAAAAAAATTTTATTGGGTTAAGTAATCAATTTGTAAATTTGGGGTACATTTTATAAATTTAAATTGGATGAAAAAGGAAAAAAAATAAAATTTGAGCTATAATGATTGAGACTGAATTTCAAAACATTGGAAAATCCCAAATTAATTCATTTTTTGGGTTAAAAAATTTGAGGTGTTTCTCATAAATATAAGCTAAAAAACTTTAAAAACATTGTTACAGTTTTCCCTACCATATTTGTGTGGTCCCGGGTTTTCAGCATCAACAAATATAAAAAAGAAAAAGGTTAAAAATCTTTTAAATGAGATGGCCCAAATAGAAAAAGGGATTATCATCTTTTTGGAAAACGAAATTATCAAAATCCAAACTCAAATTTTTCCCTTAAATGTATTCTTATAATTAATCTGTAATTAAGTATTCAGTAAACATTATAGTGTTTTTTCATACTTATTATTTTATGTAACATTGAAAGTTATTAACATACACTATTTTACATAGTGTATTTACAGAGAAGTAAAATTCTTTTAAACTTATTTTAATGTTAGTGTGCTGCCAAATTTTGAAATTATTAAAAGTGTATAGCAACAACAAAAAAAGAAAGTTGAGAATCACTGCTCTAGACACAAATTTTGGTAAAGGGATCTAATAATTTTAAAAACATTTAACTCATGAAAGGACAACACCTGAATTGTCTCTTTATTTACACCACATGAGGACTTTGAGACTCAACTGAATAAAGGTCAGTCTAACATGTAATTTATTAATTACTAAGATTTTGCTTTATCAATAAGGAAATTGCTGATATAACAGAATAATTGAAACAATGTTATTTAACAAAATAGTGATATCAAAATACGAGAAAATACCTTTAGCTCATAACTGAATCAATGAAGCTGAAATTAAGTGTGAGGGTAAGGGGGCTTCAAGTTTTTGGAAAAATTAAATACTACATAATTGCTAAATAATAAAATATACATGACATTAACCCTTAATTTCGCTAAGTCCACTACAATGAACAATCAAATAAATAAAATCTGGCGGGTTTATGAAAACTTTATAGGGTTAAATATTTTAACAAAAACTTTAAAATATATTTCTATTACGTAAAAAAATAAAATTCTTATTTGGCAACACTGTATCTGTCAGTTTGAGACAAAAGCAAAAACACAAGCCATTCGTTTTACTCAAGGTATTTATAATTTTTTAAAGGTTTTTCAAATAAACATGCATGTTTGTTTACTGAAATAACTTTGTAATTTGTAATTTATTGAATCACTTATAGATCTTGTAATTTTTGTATGGTTTTGGTGACTTTTTACTAAAACAATGTTTGCCCGCCACAGCAACAAAATCAATTTCATAAATATTTAGTTTGTGATTTGTCCGCCAAAACAACATCCAAAGTTAACGGCTAAACATGTTTTGGGGATGATTACTATAATATATTTTACCAATTATTAAATTTTTAATATTTAACTTTTTTTGGTTATGGGTTTTTTTTTCCCTTTTTTTTTTTTTTTTGGGTTAAAATTTCGTGGTCAGTTTATAAGCACATGCAACTGGGACCCCATCGAAAAATTCAAAGATATTAAAGGGCCGGGGAAAAAAGGGTTGGCGTAATGTCGAAATGAGGGGAGTATAACGGACATGGGGGTGAGTCTTGGAAATGTTTATATCATTGTACAAAAAAATTTTTAAAAAATAGAAGGTGGTACTTAGGGATTTTGCACAAATGTTGATATTTGCCTGAATAATGCTTGGGTTGTTTAGAGACCCTGGCCTGAAGTAAAATTTCCCCAAAAAATTTTACATCAGGTATATGAAAACCTACTTTTGGCCAATTTGTTTTGTAACTGGCAAAAATGCCAGAAACTGTTTCCTTAATTTTCATACTAAATAAATGTGTAAATGTCATAACTAAATTCTTTTTTTATTATATCTGTCCACAAAATACTTCAACTTTTTATTTACCGCATATTTAGTACTGGCTGCCACACCGGACACATGTATATTTATAACTACTATATTACATAATTGTCAGTGTTTGCCACAGAGGACATTAATTATCTCAAAAATGGAAAATGACGTATTTTTTTGTTCATTTTACAGATATCCTAATGACTATACAGACATGGGAAAATAACAGAAATTAAAAATATTTGAAAAAACATCTTGTTAAATTAAGGGTTAAAAAAAATCTAAATCTATTACATCTTTTTCACATACACAAACCATACAACCAAAAATACTTCAAATTAATGTTTTACTAATCTGGGTCACCAATGCCAATTACAGTAATGTAAACTCTTGATTTAGAAAAAGACACTATCACAATTATTCAATGAATAGATTGAGATACTTACCTTTTTTCGCAATTTACATTCATTATTTTGTTCATAATTTCACCCATATTTTAGATAATTTTTTACAGAATCAAAATATCTTTTAAAACTCAGAGGTAAGACAGTAAAAACTTTGATTAAACAAACACAAACAGCTTGTAGGAGTGAGATAAGAAATAACCAATTAGATGCTTGCTTATATTGACCAATCTAAGATTAGCTCACGTATTTTTTAACGATAATTTTGTGAAATGTAAGGGAAAATCATTAGGTTGAAAGCGTCCATAAGCCCTAAAATATCTTGGATAAATTTTTACGAATGAAGACAGGTACCAAATTATTCTTCTCTATCTGGAATAATTTTCGTCTCAACAAATATCAGAGTCGGTAAATTGATTGTTTGTTAACTTTGCATTTTTTGATGCTGCACGAGGGATACAGGCAACTTAAACATAATTAGATGTAATCAATCTATGATTAATAGAATTGTTCAAAGGCAGGACATCTTAAGATTTTTCAAGACGCTGGGCCCCTATGCAAAAGTAGGCCCTACCTGAGATCTTTAAAAGTAGACAGTATATTGTATGCATTGTCATATACTTGTTCAATCAGTAATTTGAAGCAAATATATGTGCACGGCTCACTATCTCAAAAACTTAGACACAAACCGGCTCTACCAATCACCGCATATCGACTAAATGAGTTGAATGATTGTTTATGGTATTAGGTCAAGGCCTAGTCATGGACAACGAACATCACATAATAATACAGTCTTACCACTTTTGCCAGTTGACATGCAGTTTGAAATTCCCCGTTTTTTAGAGAATATGTACAGGAATAGCATTTCACCATTAAAATTATCTAGATCATAATCTTATTAAGACAGATTCAAAAATGAAATGAGACCCCCCCCCACCACCACCACCGAGAGTTAGGCCCTAGCCCAGTTAGCCCATGCCTTAAGACATCCCTATTCTAAACGAGCACAACTTGGTCACTCAAGCTGTTTGTCAAAGGTGTTCCTCATCAAGTTTTTAAGAAGGAACTCTCTCAAAAACTGGAAGTTGAAATGGATGGGCGATGTGGCAGCTGAAAAGAAGCCGCTGTTATCAGTAATGTAAAAACAAAGTTTGGTCAGGAAGAAAAAATACTCTGTTACTGGTCTCCTAAGAAATCGAAAGAAGCTTTTATTGAAGTGATAACTTTTCTCAATTCGTGATTAGTTTTTTGCAGAATTCATATTTCAGACGAATTTATATTAGGAGATATCCTGGTGAGGAGTTAAAATCAGAATGTGCAGAGAGTTTAAATCTATCCCCCCTCAACGCAAGTCATAATTAGGTCATGTAGGGCTTGTCTGTTTGTTAACATCGCATTTTGAAGCAACATGTGTTCTATTGATGATGTACATAATATTGAATAGCTAGGATGATGCCTAGATTGGAACCCTCTTAAACTTCCACACCATGCCAAAGTAAGAGCTTTGAGCTTCGACAAATTTAATGTGCAACAACCTTTCTAGTAAGTGGGTCTTGAATGACTATATATAGGAATCAAAACCACAACTTGACAGACAGAATGCCAGACATGAGTTGATCTGTTACAGCAAATATTTTAACTGACAAGAGTAGAATATATTAAATATAAATGATATAAGATCCAAGTTGAACTTATTAGTAAATCCAACTTCTAAAAACCAGACATGGAATTTCAACATCAGCAATTATAATCACAGAATAGCGCTATATCGTTAACATGCGGCAACAACTCAATATCTTGCTACAATCTGGTCCACTAAATTTTAGGTGCTATCTCTTTTCTTTCTCGACTTAATTGCAAGAAAGCTCATAAGTGTCCTAGCAAATGCAGTTCTATTCAGTTTCAACCAAATTGCATAATCTTGGAGAAAGAAATCAGTGTCCAAGACAGCCATAAGGTCATGGTACTTTAAAGACCCACCATGTAGAGGAGCTAATGCACACTTAATCTGTTGATTCACAAAATCCTCAAGTTGGTGTGTTGTGATAATTTGGATAGGGAGATCGAACTCAGGTGTCGTCTTCATTTCTTGACTTTCGGTTCAAAATTACACGGTCCATTGCAAATAGCTCTCATGTAACTTCCGAGAGTGCTACTTTTACCCTTTTATATATGTCTGGGAGACTTCCTTCAGTCCATGTGCCTTTGTAGACATCGACATCTTTGATATGTTAAGCCCTTACTCCAGAGGACACTGATAATTATGCGTCAATTTCGTTTTGTATCAAATGCTTAAGGTTCACCTCTTCATAAAGTTTCCGGAATTGTGCACTCTCGGAGAAAGAGAAAATGTGCATTAAATTCAATTGTCGGCTTGGTGGCTTAGAGGTAACGTGCCTGCTTCATAAGCCCAAGGTTGCGGATTCGATCTCAGCTGGAGTCTATAGATTTTCTGGATGTGAGAAAATCGCAGGAAAGCATGTCATATGATTATGTGGCATGTAGTAAAAGATCCCTTGAGCATCAGTTTAGCTCTGATATTCTTAACAAAATTAAGCATCCAACGAGAGCTTGAACAAAAATTAATTCATCTAAATTTGGTAGCGATGGCTGTCCCTAGATGGTGGCACCATGAAATGGCTCTCACATTTTGGGACTTGCATGTCTGCAAAGATTTGGTTGCTGATACACAGTCCATTAGATGAAAAAATTAAATTCTGTTTTATTTTAATGTCAAAAGGTTAATACATAATAAATATAACGGATAAAGTTAAAGAGTCCTTTGGAAGAGATAGAATAGATGGAAGAAAATAAAAATCATAAAATAATGTAATAAAAGCAAAAACTATACCTATTATGCCTTAAAAAAATGATTCTTCAAAAAATAGCATTCGGTTTTTAGATAAAGAACATTTTAATACACATTTTAAAAATGCTACGTTAAAACTTCAAATGACAAACCTCATAATTCTTAGAAACAGTCATGACCAATTTTGCTCTAAATTCCTCTATGTTCCACATCATGCTACAAGAGAACTTAGGGGTCTAAAATATATTAAATGAATATTTAAATATTCTAAATTATATTGGTGGAATAGAGCTTAACTTACTTATTCAAAATATGCCCATTCATTAATATGACCACATGACACAATAATACAGCCAATTTAGTGTAACAATCCTACTTCAATACACAAATTAGGAAAACTCAGTTGAAAAGCACCACTAGACAAAAATCATAAGAAACTTGATAGTTTCTACAATGGAAATGAAAGTAACTGTCTCCAACAGGAGGAGATAAATCATTCCTCAGAGTGAACTCCAAGCATTCCTAAAAAATAGAGTGGATTAGCATGTGGAAATTATTAATGTATGTACACAATGAAAGTATCTTATACTGAGAAGGCATTTTTGAACTATAATTAATTAGTGCATCAATTTACAACATGACAAGTTTTGATAAAATTAAAAAAAAATATTTATGTTATGCATAAAAAGATGTACAGGGTGATTCATAAAGAAGTATACAGTTTCAATGCACTATAAATCAAGAACAATGTAAGATACTATACATCACCTGTAACAGAATTGTATGGGATCATTTAGAGTTTTGTTAGAGATAATCACAGATGCTCTATGTGTGAAACCCTAGTCTAAAAACACATATTGGTTATCCTTTCTCGCACAAATGTGTATTAAGATATCTGAATCAAGTCAATTGATAGCAGTTGTGATACGCTGTTTCAGCTCCACTAGATCAATAGGAAGGGTAGTTACGAAAAATCTTGTCCTTTACATACTCCCCCCTTTAGAAGAACTCACAAAGTGTTAAGTGAGGACATTTGGATGGTCATTAGATAAGTGGAATATTGTAGTCCATGACTTGTGTCCAATCCGTCACTGAGGATATTGTTCATTGAGGTAATCTGGCATGTTGGCCGACCAGTGAGGTGGTGCACCATCCAAATGGAGAATGAAGTTGTCAATGTTGTCCTGCAAGTGCAGTATAAACAGAACATATCCAAAAAAAGTGGCTTCTGTGACACTTTGCTAAATCCAAAAACATAAAAATCCTTTTCCACTGCAATCACAGCCATTTTGGTTGTTTATTCACATGACACGCATGCTATTGCCTATGACACTTCCATCACTGGTGAGACACAAACTTTAAGAGTACAACTATCTTACAGTTTGCTGAGGTGGTGCTTGTTTCTGATTGTTACTATTTTACAGCATATGATAAGTGTATACTTCTTTATGAATCCCCGTTTATTTCTCGTGACTTTCTCCGGTAGGGCTACTGGAGGACTTTATACATTTGAGCCTCATTCAATTGGCATAACACACCATCTCCACACAACCTCACCATACCCACAGGGTGGGGAAGGTTGAGACTCGTCACATTTAACATGCATCAGCTCCCTACACAGCTGATCTTCAGTAATATTGGAGCTCGAACTCCTGACTTGATGGCCAACAGTTCAAAAATATAACCACTAGGCTACAATAGCCACTACATACTACTGTAAGTAATGTAATAATTAATTTTAAAATTTCAAACCACCTAAAAGAAACAACCAACTAATAGTATATATATAATAAAGTTCAAACTCACAATAAGTTTCTCATTAGACCCAACAAACATGTTGTCAGGAGCATAGCATGATAGTCAACAAGGAATCAATCTCATAAGAAATAGATAATTATTTCTACACTTTCCAAAAATTCATGCATTCAAAACACATACATTTATTAACTACAAGTTTTAACATGCACTAATATTTCACTCTGTAAGCAATATTACATCTATTTTCAAAATATGTAGCTACCAACTCACACAACATATTTATCTCTTTCATTTCTTTTTTGAAAGATTAGTTTATTCAGAAACAAGCCCTAGCATTAATTTTTCGACATTATAAATTAACTGTCATCTTTTAAAGAAAGCATGACAAATGCTTCCATAATCACACAGCAGTTTTGAATTGAAAAACAAACTGAAGCTATCACTAATTTAGATATCAAGCCAAAGTAGCATCAATAATCTCAGGACTAACTTCTGCCTTGATAATATTTGAAAGAAAAAATTAATAAGTAAACAGCAATGCTAAATATAAAATCATAATTATATTTATCTGGTTATTAATTAAACCCTCCAAGCGGTCTGCATGTAAAATCCCGTCATTCCAGAGATGCTTTTTCTGCCTTCAAATTAGATTCCAAAAGCGGCTGAGCCGCATTTTTAAAAATACAGCTCAACCGCTTTTGAGAACCCCACCTGATGGCAAAATACGTGCAGTGCATTTTCGAAGCATCTCCAGAATGGCAAGACTTTTCATGCAGCCGCAGAGGGTTAAAAAGCGTTTAATAGTGAGGGGAGTGGGGGGGGTTATAACATATGCCCATAAATATTGCAATAAAAAATTTTAAAAGCTGCAAAAAAAAAAATATTTAAATTAAAAACAAATACTTCAGTAAAGAAAATTACATTGTGATGTGCAATACCTTGTTCTTCAGATCCAACAATGTTTAGTTTCATAGTTTAATAAACAATAAGAAATCAAACTGATGAAAATACAGATAATTATTTCTATACTTGCCACAAACTTTACCACCCCCCAAAAAATCACATTTATTACTGTCTAATAGTTCTCATTCAAAGTAACATTCATTCTGTTTTCAAAATATGCATCTACCAACTCAAAAATTATTAATCTACGTTAACTTTTCTTTAGAACTTCCCAGTAAAAGCTTATTAAATTAATTTTTCCATAATACACATTTACAGTCACATTTCAAACTAAGCAAATAAAACCTAGAAAAAATCACACAGCAGTTATGCACAAAGGTAAGAGTGTTATTATGAGGAGGGGAGACACTGGATGAACTGATAAATGAATTGTTGCTGTGTCTGTGGAGGCATGCTACATATTCCTCAAAATATTGTAATAAAATATTCTAAAATTCCCCTAATGTCTAAAAGAAATAACACACTAATGGAAACTGAGCTGTTCTTTGAACCCCACAAACATGTTTTCTGGGGCATAGTGTAATAATCAATCTGATAAAAATCAGTCATTTCTATACTATACCAAAAATTTATCCATACAAAAGTACTATATCTAATAATTATAAATTTTTGTATGCTCTAATACTTCCCTCTTTCTCTAAGCAATATTAAATCTATTTTCATATTATGTATCCTAAGACTGACAACTTCATCTCCTTCAACTTTTATTCAAAAGATTATATAACTAGTCCACAAACAATTATTAAATTAATTTTCCTACTACATAAGTACACTTTAAACTGAGCAAAATAAATCTTTCAACAATCACACAGCAGTTATACAGAAATTAACAATACTGTTATCAGGGGAAGGTAACACACTGAATAAATTCATAGATGAAATTGAGGTAACAGGAAATTAGATTAGATGCCGCAATCACTCCAAGGCTAAATTATGTTTCAATCATTTTGACTGGTGATAAACAAATGTTGCTAAAAATACAATAATTTATATAGATAGTAATTTAAAATAGTATGTCAATGCAGTGTTTGCGTGGGCATGATACATATACTGCCAAGTATCGTAATAAAAATTTATAAAATTTGTAATATTTAAAAAGAAGCAACAAATTAATGGAAATTCATTTGAAATGCACAATAAGTTGCTCTTCTGCTTGAACAAAAATATTTTCTGGTGCATGGTATTATAATCAAGAAATAAATATGATAAAAACCAGATTACATTGTACTTGTAAGAAATTTATCCACACAAAAGTATGAAATTGGTTAGCTTTATATTTCAGTATGCTCTAATACTTCTCACTAGAAGTAACAATAATTATACTCACAAAATATGTATCCTCCAACTCACAAATTCTTAATCTCGTTCAACTTTTCTTTGAAAGAATAATTTGCCCTAGCAACAACTTATTAAAATTTTCCATAATTTAAAACTAAAGTAACACTTCACCCCTTCCTAAGCAAAATAAATACCTGAACAATCAAACAGCAGTCGTACATAAATAAAGGGTTGGATTGTCGTACTACTATTAGCTAAAAATATTGATGAATTTGTACAAAAATCTGAACTAGTTTGTTATTCAGGGTAATGGTTCCAAGCAGCGCTTCTTGTTGCTGGAATGGAATCCAATATGGCGGCCTAGCGGTATTTTGGTGATACACAATAATTTTAAAGAATTGCTTTGAAATACATTGAATGTATTTCAAATGAAGGATGTAGAAGACTGAGAATAACCTAGATCAATCAATAAATAATGAATATCAATGGTTCAGTCCTAGGAGTCCTCGACCCTTGGCGCGAATTATTTTGGTTGGCGATAATTGCGCCATCTTGGTAACCCTACTTTAATACACTAGATATTGTAAACCTAACTATTTCTGGAATTTTCGTATTTTGTCGGTGGGCATTTCAAATTTCATTTTGTTGTTGGGAACTGGACTGGAAATATGGCTGCGTGTGTGTGTGAATATACCTTAGAATTTTTTTACTTTGTTGAATGTGAAAGGTAAGATTGAATTTAATGAATGGTGTATGAAGGAAGGAAGGATTGATTGCTTTGACTTATGATTGTCCTAAATGTGATGAGTGAATGAGATTATACAAACGAGCTTTCTTTAAAATCGTACCAGCCGCACAGAAGGTATGTTCGACCATTACCTCGCGTAATATATATGGCGGCGCTCACACGATCATTCGCTTAGCAATGTGAGACTTTTTAAAAATCTGTTGTTATGCTGTACCCTCCACTTGGAAAAAATAAGCAGTAAGAAAGTGTCATTTTTATCTTAAGTGTTTAATTTCTGTATTGTTTACATATATTTTAATTACGCATCCACCTTATTCCGCTATATTCACTTGCAGCCATTGTCGGTTTCACTTGCCACCATCTCATTCTGACTTGGCACTTTTCTCAGTTAGTCGCCAAGGGTGTGGGCTCTCCTAGGATTTAACCATTATAAATAAATTACATAATAATTATAAATAATTAATATTATATTATGACATATAGTAATAATTGTATTTTTATATTACATTAATAATAAAATAATTGCATAATATATGTTAAAATTAATAATGAATATGAATTAAAAAATACTGAAAGCTTGCAATAAAAAACTTGCACTGCAATTTCCTCCAACAAATTTCATAGGAAAAAGAACGTAAAAAAAAACATTTTTAAAACGTAAAATAAACGAAAATAAATTATTAACAGCGATAATTAAAAGCACAACACTTATTTTATTTTAAGAAAAAAATATTCCAGAACTCTCATATTAGAAAAATCCATATTCGAAAATAGCACAAAATGAAACAGAAGACAGAAGCAATTGAATAATTACACCAAAAATGGTTAAATTTTTAAAGGAATCATCTGAAATTAATAGGGTTACTGTGGGAAAAAACCAATAAGTTATTTTTAATATACGTTATCCCCATGGCAACCACATCGACAGATGATAAAAATATCAAGGTAACCATACTGTAATGTTATCGCTCATCTTGGTGAACATGAACAACTTGGCGCTATTACCCCGGATATCAAACTCGCACCCAAAAATCTTTGTTACCCCTCATCACTTTTTTTAACATTATCTTTAATCATTCTTGTTAAAAAAATTTGGTGCCAATTTGATATCGGGGGTAGTAGCGCCAAGCTGTTGTTTATGTTCGCCAACATGGGCGATAATATTACAATATGGTTACCTTAATATTTTTAGCTGTTGATGTGGTTGCCATGGGGACAACGTATATTAGAAATAACTTTTATTCATCTTTTCCCGCTGTAACCCTTTGATTTCAGGCAATATCTTTAAAAATTTAACCATTTTCAATTTAATTTTTCTATTCTTTGAGTCTTCTGTTTAATTCTGGGCTATTTTCAGATATGGATATTTCTAAAATGAGTGAGTACTAGAATATTTTTTTCTTAAAAGAATAAGTGTTGGTTTTTAATTACGCTAAAATATTTTTTTCTTTTTAAAAAATTTTTTTACCTTCTTGTTCATATCCCTTTGAAGGAACTTGACTGCAAGTTTCATATTGCAAGCTTTCCTATTTTGTTTTTATTTTCTAAATTTAAATTTTAAATATTTTATGTAATTTTTTTTTCATAATAAAAAAAAATGCAATTATTACTTTTTGAATCATCATATATAATATCGGGTATTTATAATTGTTTTTTTGGCATTTATTTATAAATTTTTTTACATATTTTTTTTTATAACTTTTATTTATTTTATAAAAATTATTTTTATTTTTATTTATAGTTATGTATTTCGAAGTTCTCGTATTTTATTTTTTTTTCAAGAGATTATTCTTTTTAATAATTACTATTTTAAATTTTATTATATGATTATTATTTCAATAACCATTTTAAAATTTATATATGAATAATATTATATATAATTAATAAAATAATATAAGATTATTTTTTTGCTGCTTTTACTATTATTTGTTCATGTTACTTTTATTGCATAATAATTTTTCATTATTTATTATTTATCTAGATTATTCTCAATCTCTTCCTATATTCTTTATTTGAAATACATTTCAATGTATTTCAAAACAATTCTTTTAAATTATTGTGCATCATTAAATTACCGCTAGGTCGCCATATTGGATTTCATTCCAGCAACAAGAAGCGCTGCTTGGCGTGATCCTCATCACACCAAGCAGCACTTGGCACTATTACCCCCGTTATCAAATTAGTTCCAAAATTTTTTAAAAGAACCGATAATTAAGAAACAATTGTATCAAGCATTAGGGTTTAAAAGCAAAGGTAAATTAAGGTAAACAATGCTAGAACCTTTCACTTTTTAAAATTTTATTTCAACTCTATGGCTTCTTGTTTCAAATATCTGAAGTGTCTCTTGACATTTGGGAGTTTCTGTAAATAAGATAGTATATCAACTTAGTATACATTCATGACTATTGAAAAGAAAGATCATAACTGAATTTTTAATATAACAATGCATTTGATACTTGCATATTATCGCAACCTATTGGCGACATTATATGAAACGAAGCATCTGGTTGCCAATTCAGCGAGTACGAAACATAGGAAATCGGGGTTACCAACTTGGGAATGTTATTCATATAGTTGGTGATTGTTGCGATAGTACACAAGTAGCATCCATTTTTTTCAGATGCTTTATTTAATTAATGTGTGTTAATATCAAAGGAAACAATGCTTTACTATTTACATAGGTGTTTGAAGCATAAATTCTGAATTACAGAAAGCATAAATTCTGAATTCTTCATATCTAATTTTATTAGTTTTCTAATATATTCTTTTACAAAAAAGAAAAAATGGATTACAAGATGAAAGAAAAATAGTACAAATAATGATATTTTAAAAATAAATTAAGATAGAAAACTATAAGAAGTTTTATTTTAAGAAATAAAACTTTTTCTTGCTTCCATTTTGTGTCTTATAATATTTTTAAATTAAACTAAGAGAAATTGGTATATTGACCTCCATTAAGATAAAATACACATTTTTAGAATTCAAGTAGAAAAAATACTTCAAATGTTAACAAAAATTACTTACTAAAAATAATGAATTCAAAATATATTTGAAAGAACTAATACTAAAAAACACAATGAATACTGTTGTATTCACAATAAATACATTTCACAAAAGTTTAAAATAGAAACTATTCTTTCTTTTAAAGAAACATTCTGCTTAGAAAGATTTTTTACATTGTGTGTATGGATTCCAAGAAATACAATACATAAAGTGATTTACAATGTCAGTTATTCTACAAATAGCATATAATTTCTAAACATTAATATTTTCTAGAAAAAATTATTCAGAGAAGAGCAAGTTGCATAAAATGTTATTAACTACTATGATTTGTTATATAAAACCTGCCCTTTATTACATTTGTTGCTTTGCATTGGAATATTATATAAATAGAAATTAAAATATTTCTCATACAATTTTAAAGCATAAGTTTTGATAAATAAATACATTATGTACACATTACAAGAACCAATTGTCAAAGTCAAATAACTTAAAAACATTACAATACAGTACTAATTTAACACAGTAAAACTTACAAGACTTGGAGAAAATTAAGTAAGAGTTCAATTTATGAACTATAAAATCTATTTTTTATCATTAGTATGTAATCATCAATTAACTGTAAAGGTTATTTTATGTACAATTAGAGTGAAATGAGAGTACCAAAATTAAGAAATATCAATGCAGCCCAGTTTCTCCAAAACATCTTGTGAGAAATTGGGTCTCAAGTTGTGGGCTTGTATTTTTGACAAGCATAAATTTCTCAGTGATTGAGGCTTACATCTTCTGAAAATAATATTATGCGATTCTATGTCAATTTGTTTTATGTACTTCACAACTCTCAAAAATTCTTTTAGGATACCAAAATTACTGATATCAAGTTCTCTGTTGTCGGCATAAAATGCATACACAGATGACTTTGATCCACAAGTGTGCATCGCATAATTCTGCGATTTCAAAAACTCTACCAGATGAAGATGATTATTTTCAACAGTGATGAAGATCCATCCAGTATAAAGAAGCAGACGGAAATTGGTGTCAGCAATGAATCTTGCAATGAAATAAGAATGAATATTTTGTTTGTAGTGGAAGAATATGCAGTCGATTAATTCAGCGTCCGAATATTTGTCTAAATCCATAATAGTAAGATCATCTCTTAACTCAGGCTCATCCATGTCTAATAATTGCAAAAATATTCAATTATGTGTATCAAGAAAATATTTCCTTCACATAAATTTAAAATCACTGAAATGTTTCGTTATGACAGAAAGATCTGCATTGCGTACAATTTTCAGACGTCGTAAAAGTGAGAGTACTTTCACAAGGGTCTAGAGCCAGAGTTGCCAGATATTTACACAGAAAAGTAGCACGAGGAAGGGGGAAAAGTAGTGAATCGATTTTTATTTGCAAATTAAATATCATTTTATTAATTTTGTAAAACTGTTTTAAAAAATATGTTAAAATGCTTTAATTATTTGATTCATTTGAAATACACTCAATTTCTTCCTGCTCAGTATCGTGATCTGCTGTGTCTTTTTTTATAGATATTTCTGAAAGCAGCAAGGGGGAATCTTTTAAAACGGGGGCTGGGATTTTCCACCGCCAAATCTTTCTTTTCTAGCCAAAGGTGGATCGCCAAGGCGTATCTTTGGGAGGAACCGGTTTGCAAATAACCATATGCGATTTGCTTCTGTCCACAGAAAAAATTCCGCGTAGTAATACACTGCATTTCTGATATTCATTTTTTTTAAGAAAAGCTCATGTTCTCTGGAAATATTACCAGGGTAGTTTCAGCAGTAATTTTAACAATTTCTCGAATTCACTTTGAAAAAAAAATTGAATCAAAATCAGATTTAAAATGTTTTATGCATTTCTCAACGCAGTTCAATTTTTAATGCACAGGTTGATCTAGTGGCTATGGGAAATGAATCTGCACAGGTGGCTCTGGTAATTGTACAGTTGGCTCTGAGAAATGGAAAGGTGTGTCAGGTTGAGGCTCGGGGAAATGAATCTGCACAGGTGGCTCTGGGAAATGAATGCGCACAGGTGGCTCTGGGGATAGGACAGGCCTCTCAGGCTCTGGAATGGACACGGGTTGACGTGAGGCCAAGTCAGTTAAGGGTCTGGTTATCAACACAGGAGGTGGTCTAGTGACTGGGGTGATGCACACTTTTGATCTGCTTGAAATACTACATTGGTCTCTTGGAGGAAGGTCTGGACTTTTCCTCCAAAGGTCGCTTGCTCATCTCTGCAGGCTCATGAGCCGGGGTAGGTGGAAGCCGCTTGTACGGTTTTTGATCTAACTTCTTTATTTTCCCGAAATCCCCCAAGTGGAATCCATTTTGAATGAGCTGGGGGAGAATGGATTCGGGGATAATGTCCAGACCAAATGCTGTTTTTTGAACCGTCAGCAAAATGTAGTTGGTTCCAGCCGGGATCGGATATGCCGTGTGGGGTACTAAGATCATTCATGGTAGAGCATTTGGTCATACGGCTCAAAGCTCCTCCTAAATATATTGGGTTTGGCTCGGCACCTGAGACTGGAGGTTGGTAGTTTGTAAATCAACATGGGCACGTTCGTCGTTTGAATTAAATGTACCTTTCCGGGTTTCCCCGTTCGAAAGCCAAAGTTCTTTTTTAACGAAAAACATGCTTCCGTAAATGAACACCACCAGATTCTTGTCCGTATTCTTGAACGGTCGATCAGGATTTCTTAAAGGTCCTTTGGATGTTTTTTCTCTCATCACATCGTTAGGTCTAAATGCGTTGACGCACTTGGTCTCCATAACCGCACGCTTGAAACTGTCCAGAAGAGTTTTTTTGTGCAAATCTTTGTGAAAAAACTATACAAACACACGTTTAGTGTTTGGCTCGGGAATGACGATGAACCAGAATGATGCAAGCCTGTAAGGCACCCGATCGGGGGTGCCCCACTTCTACATTATCCTCGTGACCTAGATCTGTGGGAAGCAACGAAGAAGCAGCTATATCTCTTTATTAAGATCTTAACTTAAACAATATACAATAATAATATTATTATTCAAGTGAATCTGGAGTGAAAGGACACAATTCGTATAACCAAATAATTACGTAACCGACCACTATATCTAACTCTACCGACTATTTATAACTTCAGTAACTACACAGTTCTTAATAACTTGATTCAACAGTCTTACCGCTATATCTTGGGTAAAGAGCAATTCGCTTGATTCTAACTGACGTGGCTTTTGTCCTTGTGGAATGGTAACCACCTTTAACTTGATCGCACAGGTACGGATAGCTTAAATCTTGAACTCGGAATTTCCTCTCACTTTAACTTAAGCACTGGCAAAACATAGACCTCCTATATTTCCTTCTCATAGCCACCCCGCGTACGCTAAACTTCTACTATTTATAAGATTCCTAATTTGAATATTCACGCTTCTCTTCTCGAGTTGGTTGGAAAGAATTGCCATTCTTGCCCCAAATAAACCCTAGAGGATAATTAGTTGAAATCGCAATGAGCCCGTCACAAGCTTTTATTTGTCCCTGATGAGCTGCATATTCCAACGGGTCTGGTTTATCGGGAATAGTCATGGGCACCACAGTGGTTGAAATGTGCTCGGGAAAAGCATCAATCTGGTTCATTCTGCTGGAGGGTCGAAAGGCAACTGATGAGAAGTGTCGAAGCGAATCTTCCTTTTATACTTTTCAGACAAGATGTGGGGGGAGATGCCCATAGCCAACCACGATGAATAGTCAATCATGAATGGAAAAGGGGATTGATGGGTTGGAGGAGAATACCAAACATGCCTTGCATGGCAATCTAACAATTTCATTGCGTCTGGTTGCAAAACGGACA